>CM063706.1:13748451-14348451 GCA_032441835.1 Slavum lentiscoides
AAATGACGCCACTGCACCCAGGGCCTAGGCGAAGCCGGGTATACCAGTCAGTATATTGTAAATTGTAAATTATTGGGCCAATATAATTTTTGGCAATTATTTTGAGATATTTTGCATTTATGTTTTTGTAATAAAGTTTGAAAATAAAAGTTGTAGAACAAAAGTTTACTGAAATTGATTAATTATTAAAAATCGGTCTCTATTATTATGTGTTCTATGTTTACACTAATAATTAATATATAAATGTCAAATCATCGTCTAGATCAAATCACAAATGCTAAATGGATGAATGGTTAGTATTATCATTTACGAGTAGTTTATATTTATAGTATGTAGGTCATGATACATTTGTAATTCATGACCCAATTCATCAGACATATATTATAGATTTACATATTGATGTTTATAGTACTTAAAAATATCCAAAATAACATACAAATTAATTATATTTGAAAAACTTGTATTATTTTTATTTTGTAGTAAACTTCAATGGAAAAAAACATTCTATTATTTATATATGTACTGTGAGTAATTTAATAATAATTTTTTGACGAATTATGAGTTAACCAATTAAAAATAACGCGATTGACCCAACGTATCGTAATATTATTTTTATGTTTAGAGTATTGATCACCACGAAATTATATATTTTTTTCTTTATATTAAATAAAAAATGATCAATAATTAAATAGAAATAACATTGATACGAACGCAACTCGGTTTTCTGTTCGTATGCTAGTTTATTAAAGTATAACAACAAATTATATAAATATATACATATACACAGTACACAATACACATATATACAAATATAGAGAGAGTGTGTCGGAGGGTCGAGATTACAATGGTAGCCAATAATTAACTTAGGCTAGCAGACCCCACGCAGACACACTTATGTATGCGTTCCCTAACGTCCGTCACACTTATAATAGACACCCAGCCTAGCCCTGGGGAGAGTTGAGGAAGTTGTTGTTGGCTGGCGTCATGAAGTGTTGGTGTCGTTGGACGGTGGTGGAAACTCGTCGGCGGTTGGACGGTATGTTGATTGTAGGCGGATGCGTGTGATATAAACGGCTTGGTCGGTAGGTCTTCCTTTCAACTTGTAAGAGTAGTTAATACTGTACAAGTGAAAGGAAGAGAATGGTAAATTTACCGGTTTTCATCCTCATATTTATGTAGAAATTCGCCTGTAAACGACGTGGTCTGATTGGTCCGTTCCGTGATTGGTTACTCGATGGTTTTCCCGGGAACGAACCAATCACAGCGTCGGCGGTTTTGTCCTATGCCGAGAGGGAAAACTGCATGTGGCCAATCATTGTTGGCCCTGAGAAGAGCCATTTTGGTATAAATTAAAATGGAGTCCTGGTTGTACCCGTTACAACATAATTATCAGGTTGACGACCAAATAAAAGTCAAGTTAATTAATTACAGCCACCATATAATTAACATTAGAACAATAAACAACAAAAAACACACGAAGAAGAGTATTCTGTCAGAATTTATTTATTATAGTGGTCAGTTTGTTTAAAATTTATTAGCCCAAGTAAGTGTAGGAACAAATGTCTTGTAAGTTGTAATATATTTACAATGATATTAAATCAGTGCATACTTTTCTTTGGAAAATAGTCCTTCAGTTGGATACTAGGAACTCATCTCAAATTCGGCTTCTCTCTCTTACTTACGATTTTATGAATTACTAAAATAACAACCGAGTGTTAATATTATAACCCAGAATATATAGTTAAAGCATAGACAATTATAGTAGTTATTGATAGAATGCCGATACGAAATGATGCGAAAGTTTTCATTCATATTAGCAGTGTACTAAACACGGTATTGACTATAAATACCTCATAGGTGCCGATTATTATGACGACTATGATTTTATGTCAATTAAAAAAAAAATTGTGTACGGGGAATATAAATCATCATTCAAATTCTCTTCCCGCAAGTACTTCGCCACATTCACGGAAGTATAAAACTTGCGTTATCAAGGGTGTGATTTATTTTGATAACCAAAACTGTTTTTTTTTTTAAGATTTTAAGATTATTAACCAGTAAGGAAAGGAATTATGAAAATCGCTTGAGATGTTGTAATAGGATTATACAAATCTAAATTATAATAACTCCCTGCGCGTGACTATTAAATTATCACCAATTGGTATACATATTTAGTTTTACAGAAAAATCACGATAAGGACCGGTTTACTGATCCAAGATATCTAAATATGAAAATAAATTGTATGAAATGACGCTAAGTGGCTTTCTTGTTTTTGACCGCACTTTGCTTATTTTCAAAGAGTATATTGTTTAATTAATGTCATTGTATAAAAAATCATTATTCTGATATGGAACGAGTATGATTCCGTACGTTTTACCTTTTAGGGAATATGATTCCGTATGGTTAGGCCCCCCACATGAATTTTTCAACTACGGCACTGTAAATAAATCCGGGTTCTCATTGTACATTAATATTTATAATCATTTTAATATAAATTTTAATTTTTACAAAAATTATTTAAAATATGGATTACACAGCTTCTTTTGCTGTTATACACTTCTAAACAATATCAGTTATTTTAGTTACCCTAAAATAAGTTTATATATCCCTTTCAGTCCCCTTGTTCATTGCAATGGACACACTTTTTAACTATCATTTATTAATCTACCGTTACAGATAGAAATATGAAACTTGAACTATCGTATTAGGAATATTCTTATTTTACAAATAATCACTTTTCATTCTTTTAATACGTATTTAAATACCATTTTTGAAGGGATTTGTAAAAGCCATATTAGGTTTTGTAGGACCATTGATATCACACAGTTGTGGTTAGTTTTGAATTTTTTTCCCTCGTGCATACGTGATTTGGTGACACTGAAAAATTATTAATCGATTTATATGCCATCGATAACGATTTAAATTTGATTGATAAGACGAAATAATCACGATACCTGAAATAATCATATGTGTACTCGTTGTCCATTGCAGTGGACGTTATGACTGAAGTATTGTGTTATCATCACCACAGAATAGAACATTTGTTATTACGCATGAGGTTTATTTTTATTATCATACTACTTTACTGCAGTTTCCCGGTAGTTTTGTTTGAACTATTTTCGTAATAACAAATAATCAATATAGTATTGTTTTTATTTATTAATTAAGGACTACTATAATTAAATTTCTTTTAAATTTTTATTATATATGCTATTGTTGTAATTTTGTTATCAAGAAGAAATGCTTTTTATTTATTTACATTTCACTTTTCAGTATATATCGTATATTCTGTATATATAGTATATATAATACGTTTATATATAAATAATTTACCGGCGTGTAGTGCATAGTCGTACACGGCTACTGTTAAAATTTCAGCCGAATCGGACTTTTAGTTTTGTTTTGACCGCGTGTGAATGCGGGCGTGTCCGCGGATTTTAGAAAAATTAAAAAAGAGCAATATCGGTCGGTGATTCGATTCTTGTTTTTGGAAGGGAAATCACGCAGCGAAATCAAAGAGCGCTTGGAAGCTGTGTACGGTGACTCTTCTCCTCCGATGGCGACCGTCAAAAATTGGTTTAACGAGTTTCAACGTGGTCGCACGTCGGTTTTTGATAAGCCACGCCCCGGTGTCCCGAAAACGGCTACCACGGAGGATAACGTGACAAAAGTCCACGATCTCGTATTGGCAGACGGCCAATTGAAGGTGCGCGAGATAGCTGAGACAGTAGGCATCTCAAAAAACTGCGTGGGTCATATCCTGCATGAAATATTGGGCATGAGAAAGCTGTCGGCGCGATGGGTGCCGCATTTGCTCACTCCGGACAACAAGTGCAACCGTGAGATCACTTCAGAGCAGTATTTGACGCTGTTTAAACGCAATCCGAAGGAGTTTCTGCGTCGTTTCGTGACCGTCGACGAAACATGGATCCACTGGTACACACCAGAGACCAAAGAACAGTTGAAACAGTGGACTTTACCCGGCGAACGTGCTCCGAAGAAGGCAAAGACTGTTCTATCGGTCGGAAAGGTGATAGCCACCGTTTTCTGGGATTCACAAGGTGTGATCTACATCGACTACCCGGAGAAGGGCAAAACAATCACAGGGCTCTACTATGCCGAATTATTGGGCCGATTCGATGCCGAATTGCAGAAAAAACGGCCCCATTTGGCGAAGAAAAAAGTGCTCTTCCATCATGACAACGCACCGGCTCACACCTCCGCTATCGCCACAGCCAAATTGGTCGAATTAGGCTACGAATTGCTGCCCCATCCACCCTATTCTCCAATTTGGCCCCGTGCGACTTAATTTTGTTTCCAAACTTGAAAAAGTCACTCGCCGGGCAGAAATTTGAGTCGAATGAGGAGGTTACCGCCGCCACGGAGGCCTACTTTGCAGACCTTTCGAAAACGTATTTTTCAGACGGGTTAAAGAAGTTGGAGAATCGCTGGGTCAAGTGTATCGAGCAAAAAGAAGACTATGTTGAGAAATAAATCGTCACTTTTCCAAAATTTTCGTTTTTCTTTTCTAGGCTAAGTACTTATCGGACCGCCCTCGTAACATAAAAATCAACATTTTTAAAAAAATATCTATGTACGAGTACAATGAAATACAATGTAAATTATTCAAAATTAAAATTGCATTTGTGCATACAAAAATACAATTGTATTGTACGTATTTTGTACGTTTTGTACAAAATATGTATATTACCTATTTACATTTTGTGGGAATATCCGAATACGAATACGTATTGACAAAATAAAATATATAAAAACTAATATTTATCTCATTTTCGACTGGCAAAAATAGCATCAATAGGACAGGCGGCAGACATGGATATTCAACATTAATATTTCTATAGCGGCGGACTAATTGCTCTTATCTTCCAGGATTTTTTTTCCTTATATTTTTTTTCCAAGAAATGCTCGCGCCGCACACCTCACCCACCTACACATTTTGTTACAAAAAATGATGTAGTAAGAAACCAAATTATTTATGTACTGATATTGTATAAAGGTATGGTGACAAGGGTAGCATGACTCATGTCTAATTTAATTTTTCTAATTTAAATTAACAATATGTATAGGTAAATTATGTTTTTTTCCAAGGCCTTCAGAGAGCCCGGGCCCTGGAACCATAGTACTGACTGGCCCCCTCCCCTTTGTGGGGGACTTGCGTATAGTCATTGTTCCCATGAAATACGAGTATACGACACGATTCTGTATGAATTTTGGTGTAACGTTGTCAAATTTATATTGCTGTGTCTCGATACCCAGGCGCACGTGTAGTTAATGTGTGCAGTCACGATTTAAGATATATATATCTAAATCGTGGTACAGACGGTACAGTGCACACACGGTGTAGTGAAAGTAATTATTATCATAAATAATTTTAACCAAACAACGTTATTTTGCTTATGGTAATTATTAATAAATAGGTTAAAAGTTAAACGATTTTGAGTGATGTTCGGTGTAATAGGTAGGTGAAAAGTTTATACGAAGGACTCAAGATGCAACAGTTTAAAATTGTCTATAAATCCCTTAAAAACCGTGCATTTGACGTCCTCTTACAAGTAACTGCACACTAGTGATTTGTATGTTTATCACTATACATGTACTACTGATACAAAATGTTTTTGCGTTAAATCGTGGCAAAGTTACATGAAAACATTATACGGAATCGTGTCGAAAAAAATGTGAAAAGGAGGTATTGTCGAATAATAAGCATACGGAATCGTGTTTTACCCATAAACTTAAAGGAACATAAAACAAAACCAAAAATGTAAGTTAAACGAAAATCATTTCTTTTTTCTTTCATTTTTCTAGATGATTCTAAATATACACATACACGTACAAATACAGGTAATTTGTTCATTATAATGTGATGTATATTATATTGTGTCAAAATTAAGATTATCGACCATAAGGTCCATACAAATACAATCATATTATTACAAAAATGATCGTAATGCTCAACAAAATGTTGACTACCTACATTTAGTGCTCTAATTTTAATTTTGAAATCATCGGCAATAAACAACATTACATTTTCACCAATTTTGCATCGACTGGAGCATTATTTCCACCTCAATAACAATTTTACGATAAAAGTATATTAGTTGACGAATGCAATTATGTTTTCATTTTAAAAATTAATATCAATAGATCAAGTGTCGAAATTTTTGTCAGCCTTGAATATATATTTTTTCATAAGATATTGGTATTATTCCTCATTTACTACAATGTTTACTATGTGATATTGAATTAGGAGTAGACATTTTCTAAATTCAAGTATCAACACTAATTTTTTAAATAAATTATGTTTGAAATGCGAAAAACTATAAACAACATAGTCTCAAAATTTCGTTTTTTTATTGTAATTCCAAATGTAGACTTCAAAATTTAAACATATTAATACTTATTATGTTTTAGTAATATAAAATGTTATACAAAGATCAATAAATTGTTAATAAACAACAAACATTTTTGAAAAGTTTATTACAAATTAACATTTTTTGACAATATAATTTTTATTTATCAATTGTCTATAAATAACCTAATAAAAATAACGTGTTTTTCAAGAGCCTTAATAGTAATTTTATAATAATCAAAAATGAGTAGGTATTTTAAAATGTCCGAAATTGATATTTCATTCTAAAATATTGAATGCTTTCCTGTTCCTAATTTATACAATTAATAGTCGTAATACAAATGTAAATTTTTTTAGAATTTTTTGGTAAATATTACGATGATCTCTTTAATGCCGCTATTTCGGGTATGTAGTGTTATTGAAAAAATAAATATAAAAATACATTACCTATAAGATAAACATTTTCAAATCCAACGGTACATTTAAATAAATTCGTCAAATTTTTAGTTTTTGATGAAGCCAAATTTAAAAATCCACTTCAATGGTGTTCTTCAAACATACCAGGTTTGCATTAGTTTTTTATAAATATAATAACATTAAATAAAATAAATCTAAGAACAAAATAAACATATTGTGTTTTTTTAATATTATAATATGCACTTTAGTTATTTCATATTATTTACACTAAATATTGTTTAATCGCAACGATTATACGATTATACAAATAGATACTGTACAATTTCTAAATAAATTTGTTAACCACAAAATTGTGCATACGATTATTTCATATATTCTGCCTGTCGTCTCTGTATAATTTAAAATTAATTATTAGTAAATAGTGTTTATAAATAATGAAAATTAATTAAAATACTAACATTTGTTGTCCTAGATAAATATAAAATATAAGGGATGACGAAATTACATCGATCTGTACTGGTAATTTTACGAATAATACAATATATCATATAATACATTTTAAAAGAGCTTAATTGTGCATAATACTATATATTTATTATTTGCTAGCATCCTCAAAATCATTTTTGTGAATTATGTATTTGAACCATATGAAACAAATATTTTGCTTTTGATTTCTTTCTACCCATAATATAACGATCCCACCAGACTAAACTTATCTCAAAATTGTATATGTAACATACATATTAACATAACTATTAAGTATTATAAAAATCAAAAAAAAAAAAAAAATATAGTTTTACTTATATAAATATATACTGTACACAAAATTATTTTCTAGTTCTATTCGGAAAATCAGGTTATAATGGTAAGTGATTTTTTTTTTTTTACAAATTTAGATTGTAATATGGTAAATGAAAAGATATTAGAGAGTACAATATATTTTATGATAATTATAAAACTATAAATCATTTCATAGAAAATTGGAAATATTGTATAAATTATTTTATATCATATTGATTTTAGTTACACAGGATGCTATGTCAGCACTGACACATGGGTATTTTAATATTAGATGTGAGTAAATTACATTTTATTATTTTTTAGTTAAATTATGTTTTAATATAAGTTGTAATATACATTATTAAACGAAGGGTAAAGGATAATAAAGGATTATTACTAAAGGCTTTGAAGAGATTATTATATTATAACGATAATATTTTATACATATTTTATTTAATGTTTTTGAACAGCGTAAGCAAAATTAAATTTATTATTTAAATTCAATTTGAGTTTCGAGATAATGGTAGACGTGGTTTTTACATAAAAATAGGATTTAGAAAATGTATTCACGTAAATGAAATATTTATGACTGAACGTGGAATTACAACCTAAATTCATAAGTTTATTGAAATCGTCATCTTCCAATATTCTATTTGTAATACTTAATCATGACTAGTGAGTAATGACGTTTATTCACATTAATTAAATTTGTTTAAATATCATAAAAATGATATAATGAATAGAATGAGTTATTCCATAAGCATAATGTCATTACAAAATTAACTGAAAACTGTACATGCATTGTAATATAATAATTTACTTCGGTTTTTATTTTTTTGAAAATAAAAAAGTTAATATAAGGCGTTTGAACCGTATGTAAAATTTTAAAATATTCTTATCTAAAAAATAATTCATTAGTTCTTTGAATTTTAATAGAGTTGATGTAATACATTACTTGAATACGTAATTTGACGACTCATTACATCATTGATAGTTGTTTGTTTCATACTAAACATTTTATATAACAATAAAAATAATAAAATATTGTAATTTGTTTTACATTTTAGCATATTCGAAAGATTATTTTTTGTACATGGTTCAAACCCTTTCCAAATTCCTTGGTACGTAAAATAATAAACCGTAAATATCATACATATGAATATTATTTCTTTATAATGCATAATACGTAATTTATAAATAGATTAAAACATCTGTTCTAGCACCGGTGTTAGAAGGATCGGTTGGCGGAGTTAACTAATGATTAACGTCGCCGTTCCAGGGGGCGCCCGATTGTTACTTAAGTAGTCGCAATTTTCGTGGAGGCTCCTTCTATGCTTAATTACACTTAATAATAAATGGAGCCGGTGGAGAAGTCAACGTAACGGACTACCTCAAGGTAGCGTCTTGGCACCTGTGCTCTTTAATATATATACAAACGACCAACCCATCCCGGAGGATATCAAACACTTTCTATATGCAGATGACCTAGCGATTACAGCACAAGGAACAACCTTTGATATTGTTGAATGCAAACTCATGAAAACTCTCCAGGAGCCTACAAAATACTACAACAAAAATTAAGTGAAGCCTAACCCGGGGAAGACTCAAGTATATGGTTTCCATCTGCGAAACCGAGAGACCAAAAGAGAAATAAAAATTGTGTGGCTTGGAGAACAATTACAGAATACTGATCATCCGGTGTATTTCGGTGTCACCCTAGTCAGGACTCTTACGTTTAAAGAGCATTGTAAGAAAACGAAGATGAAAATACAGACAAGAAATAATTTAATTCGGAAATTAGTGGGTAGTGAATGGGGAGCAAGACCGAATACGGTACGAATAAGTGGATTAGCTTTATGTTTCTCTGCTGGAGAGTACGCATGCCCAGTGTGGAACGAGTCAAAACATACTAAACATGTTGATACTGCACTTAACGAAACATGTAGATTGATAACAGGGTGCCTCAGACCAACACCAATAAGGAGCATCTACCCACTAGCTGGGATAGCACCACCAGAAATAAGAAGATATGCAACAACGTGTATAGAAAGAAGGAAGCAAGCAACTGATCAGAGACATCCCATGAATGGCTATACAGAAACCAAAATCAGACTCAAATCACAGAGAAGTTTTATGAAAGTAACGAAAGAGACACATTATACCCCAGAACAACTCCGAATACAGCGCTAGAAAGAAGTACTGCAAGTCGAAACGCCTGTTCCCCCAACTGAAAAATTACCACCTGGGAGGAATCTTCCATGGCCCTTATGGAAAACATTACACAGACTAAGAGCAGTTGTAGCCAAAACGAGGGCCAACATGGCTAAATGGGGGTATGGTGAAGAGGCTGGGATTTGCGATTGCGGTGAGAGCCAAACTGACGAACATCTCTTACGGTGCAGACTAGCCCCAGTAGTGTGCACAAAGAACGACTTAGCTTTAGCTAATAAACAAGCAATAGATGTTGCAACCTACTGGCTCACACATAAGATTTGACACAAGATATGACCACTCATAATATTATGTACACGTTGCCATCATTTAGAATATTACTGAGATGTACATTCCTCTATATGTATATACATTTGACACTTATATCCTATACTTATATTGAAAATCTTCATGATACTATACTTACATGTATATTTACATCCTATATGACAGTTACTGGTAATAATATTGTCTAGCACCGGAAACGAAAAGAAGAAGAATTTATAAATATTTTGGAGAATGGTAATTGATAATGGGCTCACCATTATTCATCCACATTTATTTATTTTCTAGTATTCTTCTGCTAATAATAAATAAACAATGCATCATTATTATATCAAAGCAGTAGAATATCAATATAACGAATTATATTAAAAATTTATAAATTCATTCAGTAATTAGAATATTATTTTTATATAAACTATATTTATGTATATATATATATATATATATATCATATGTTATCCACACTGGCAAAGTGAAATGTTCTTTTTTTTTTTTTTTTAGATACAGCCAATTTGGTAGGACCAGTACGATATTGTAACGATTGTGCAGGTTGCAATATATAATTGGCAAATACATTTATGCTACAATAATAGGAATACTAATTTATTACTAATAACACATTTTTTTCTATTTAGCTGAGGTTTGTTTGGGTAAGACTATTAAATATATCAATATAATATATTAAACACAGGTTTACAAAAGTATGTTGTAAAGATCGTTTTCATATAGACGTCTATTGTGAACTAAATATAATTTGAACGGTTGACGACGATAAACCAATTTTAACAATTAGCATATTTTTGTAATCTCGTTAGTTAGTATACATTTTTCTCATCTTATTTCTATCCTTTATCTCAGCTATATATATATATATATATATATATATATATATATATATATCCGTTTATATAAACGAGACTGTCTTGAGTAACTGATCCATAATCAACGCAGAGCCTCACTGGCGCAACTACAACTCGTGATGCCTTAGTAAAAAAATTACACGATGTCCTAAAATAAATTAAAATAAACTACTTTATGTGTGCAAACGCATCAGATGGAGCCCCCCAAAATGTCAAATGTACTCTGGTGTCTCGGTGTAAGTACCATCCAACACCCCCGCTTGTTGCGCCACTGCAAATTCTATTAGTTCCTATAAGAGCTATTAGAGCTATCGATTTGAAATGTTGAGGGTAAATTAATATTATAATTTCACCGTGTATTAAGAAAGGATTTTGAAAAATTTTGATTTTATGGGGTTGAAATGGGCAAAAAACAAATTTTATGTGTAAATTGTATTAAAAAAACGAATTACAATTTGTGATGTTGCTATAAACATGTTGTTATAAACATTCTATTAGAAGATGAAAACAATGATGTTATTATTATTTGTCCTTAATATCAATAATTGTAACTTTGGTGCACGTGTTCCGGGGAAATGTCATGGAAATATTTTTATTGTTCATTATTATTATTGATTTTCATTATTAATAAAATATAATATAGTCGTACGTTTTTTTTCTTTTTTGTATAATCTCGCAACCCACGGGCAACTAACTTTATAAACGTCTACAGACTCAGAAGTGTGATTTCGTTGCGAGAACGGGAATAATAAATATTTTATAATTAATTTAATTTTTAAAATTTTTAATTTTATCACAAATATAATATTTCAGAGGATTTACACTTAAAAAAGCATTGTCTCCACAGCGAGTTATACCCAAAAGGAATTGAACACTCACATTATTTTTCCCGGCAACGCCGGGTAATTCAGCTATCTATATATATATTTAAATTTATATTTTACAATATTACCGACAATTGAAAAAATTCTATTTTTAGTGAATTTGACTAAAGTGAAGGTTTTTTATTAAATCAAATAAATTATTAATCAATATCAGTAAAATATTTATAATGAAGCAATAATCTTTATATTTTTAAAATACAGTCTATAAGTTATTTAAGTAAACATATAATATTATTATATCATCATAAAAGAATTCCTGATATGGTTTAAAAATAAAAAATGGTAGGGAGCAGCAGTGACGTTTAAGTTTATTACGTAGACGGAGATTTTAAAGTTTTATTATTACTATGAATTTGAAAATAATGAAAAATCATTCTATTCGAAAAAGGATTCTAATCAAAGCTTTACTAAAGTTTACAAAATTATTGTTATAAATTTTATACAATATTTCCGCGGCATTATACAGAATTTTAAGTTATAAGTTTTATGTTATTGTAAAAAAAAAAAACTGTGCCTTTCAGTAAAATAATTACACATATAACATATGTTACAATTTATTTTTACAATTTAATAATTGTAAAAATCATCATCTAGATAAAATCATAAAAAGTGAATTAATAAATAGTGAGTATTAGTATACAGCCATCCGATTATAGTTTTCATAACTAATGACTATGTCAAATATCAACCTTCATTCAATTTTAATTCAAATTTAATTTTTAATGGAAATAAGTGATATCATATCATAAACAATTAAACATATTTCTGTATTGTGGTTTTACTTAAAAGTTAAACGTAATCATTATAGTAATTTAACACAATATAAGAGTATATATTTGAAATTGTTGTATTATTTTCACTTTTTAGTAAACTTCACTGGTAAAGAAGCATTCAAACATGCATATCTTAATCGTGAGTGATTTTCTAATGAATTTTTGACTATTCATTTTAAAATTATTTTTCCATTTATGAATTGATCGATCTTAAACAATGGGATTGACATAAATTGTTGTAATACTCGTATTATTATATGTTTGGAGTTTTGATCACTAAAAATCAGTATTGTCCTTTTTTTGTATTGAATTTAATAAGTAAGCCATAATTAAAGAAAAATAACGTAATTTAATGTCAAGTCAATTATCAATAAAAATCAAGTTAGTTAATTACAATATTATCATTGTCTAATATTACCTACAATATCAATTGAGATGAACACTAAATAAATGGTAATAAATATATAAATATACAAACAGTCGACACTGTTTGTTTTTAAGTTATTAGTAAGAGGAAGAACTTGTGATTATCGCGTAATCGTTTGGGAACGAGATCGTAAAGAGCGAAAATATAACGGTGTTAGGGTCGCTCCACACTATGCCTGTTTCGCGTTTCGTGTTTTTGTTTCGTAGTGTTTCGTTCAGCTTTCAGATTACAGTCTATTGTTGTTTAGTACGTTTAGTTCGTGCCAACATATAGGTTGTTCGTTACTTTTTATTAAAATAAAAATGAACACTGATAGCGAAGATGAATTATCAATTGCCAGTGCAATTTATAATGTATTGGCTTCAAAACTAAAAAAAACCAAAAACACGAAGACGGTGGACTACAATTTTATTGAAAAATTGAGAACTGTATGTATATACGAAAAATATTTATTTTTAATATCCTAAATGATTTTATATACATTTTGTAGATACATTGGTAATAAATTAATGAATGACTTATCATACGAATGTTCTGGAAATTTTGAAAAATTTTGTCGAATGACTTCGGGAGATTTTGATTATTTATTTAATTTAATTGGTCCATCTATTTCTAAACAAGACACACATTTAAGAAAATCTATACCTGCTCGGGAGCCTTTAGCTGTAACTTTACCGTTTTTGGCATATGGAGATAGTTATCAAAATTTAAGCTACTTGTTCAAAATATCACCTCAAGTTTTATCATTAATTATAACTAAAGTGTGTGGATCATAGCAAATAAAACTTTCTGATCAAGTAAAGGTAATTAATTGTAAATTAATAAATACGTAAGTTAATATTTTAATAATTTAATAATACATTTAATAATGTTTTTAATATTAGATATTTTAATTTTTAATTTTGATTCAACCAATCATAGTGCAATGTCCCTTCATCCACTTTTGTTGACGTCTCTGTTGAGTTGTTGAGAGGTGGAGATACCTGTGTTGAACAACTGGGTGTTGTGGAGTTGGATGGAGATGGCTGTGATGTATGACTGAATGTTGAGCATTGAGATGGCGATGGAAATGGTTGTTGTACATAATTTAATGTATTTTGACGTGTCAATACATATGGTTTTTGTACATAATATTTTAATGTTATATTTTGAGATGGATGTGGTTGTAAATTTTTGTAACTGGTGCTTTGGATTATTGCTCTGAACATTAAATTATCTATTTCATTCATAACATATTGAAGAGTTATTTCGTCCATTTTTCGAAGTTTTGTTGCTACTGAAGCACCATATATATCATACTCGTCCTTCTCCATTTCCTTTTGGCTCACTTTTTGTTTTTGCATTAAATACTCATTTGCCTGGGACACACGTATTTAATTTTCATCTTCCTCTATTTTCTTAGTCTTTTTTCGGGTTGCTATTGGTACACTAAGTACGCAAAACATGCATAGTGTAGAGCGACCTTTAGAAAAACCTGCTCATGAATGCTGAACTATCTTAATTTTTATAAGTAGTTTTACGATGAATGAAATTATTTATTATTTTTATGTTGGCTAACTGATCCAAGATATCTAACTTGCAAAATATGAACGTATGTGTTTTAAGAGGCAACAATCTTGCAACACCGTTAGATTCTATTTGTTATTAAGACAATAATCAATTTTAGTTACCTTTTTGAATATATTCAATGACTTTAATTCGCAAATTATTGTCATTTTATGAATTGTACTCTAAGAATAAGAACAATTTTTTTTTTTTTAATTTTTTTAGTCAATATGGCTAGTACTAAAAAATTAAAATATGATGGTAATTTTTTCATATTTGATATTTATTAATAAAAACAAAACGATAAATAACGTTCTTATTACAAACTATGAAATTTTGCAGGTAATTTACGTCAATATTACATAGAACTCTATGAAAAAGCCATTGTGTGTAAGTAATATTAATGACATTTTATATACAAATTTGATGAATACTGGGGGATGAATATGAAACAATCTTCAAGAAGTAATGGTCATTAAATGAACTCGTCTAATTTTTAGTTTATAAAGAGGACATGCTGCAAAAACCAATCGATTGGTGTTTGGAATACTCATCAAGTTCGCATCAATGATTAATAAATATATTTCAAATTTATAGATTTTTTTTTTAAAGGGAGTAAATCATTAATTGAAATCAGTGTACAAATTGTTGCTAATATTGTGGTAATCATGGACATCTCATGTTAATTATTGGAAATCTTGTTCTTGTAATAATCCCAGGAAATCAACTGTCTATCGACTTTGATATCAACCTTGTCAAAGTTCCAAATCAATGCGATTTCCATGGAACGAACGACGATTTCGCTGCGTTCTTACGGCGTTCGCCGCGATTTCATGGAAATGTTTCGTCATTTACACTACGACTATCTATACAGATTGGAGAACGACGCCTTATCGCGTGGCGACGAGTAGTGGTTTCGTGCAGTGGCGTGCAGACGCTGTTCAAGTGGGACCTGTGTCCCACACTAAAATAGGGTGGGTATAGTATCATGGGTGGGTAGTAGGGTATAATAGGTACGGCCAAAGAACATTACTGGACTATTGGTACGGCATAAAATTAGATATTACCAATACCATACCATGGACAATGGACTAGCAGTTGCCACTGTCGCCAGTTATTAGTTATTACGTCTTATTACGTATGTAACATAGGGATATGTTTGTAATATATAAAAATAATCCATGTAAGGAGTATCTATACCCGTGATTCTTGCGAATCGTTATATCAAACACCCACGTGATAAATATGTACACTAGTAATTAAGGTAGCGGGATACAGTAAGTACGGCCAAAGAACATTATTGGTACAGTATACGGTAAATTGATTAAAAATAGGTTATTTCAAGGGGGTAGGTAGGTGTGAAAATAATTTTACCCCACTTGGTAAGAGAGCTTTGCACGTCACTGGTTTCGTGATCTAAAGCGCTAGTTGTACTTGGCCATACGTTTACACATAGAACATACAATATTATGTACTTTTTCATCTTTTTCCGCTATTTTATTTAAAAATTTTTTAAAGAATATTATTGTAAATTGTTGTCTTTATGTGTTCTTTAAGATATTTTGGTATTAGGTATTTAATTCGTTGTGCTAAATAGTGCGGAAGAAAATATTGAGGAGGGGATTGGTTGATTGGTATTGAATCAATATGATCAAAGTTAATCTACTAATGAAATATAATGATAAGTACTTTTTTTATATTGTTGAATGCATTTTTAAAAAATTTCCTGTTATGTTTATTATTATAATATAATATTACAATATATATAAATATATATATATATATATATATATATATATATATATATATAAAAATACATAATTATATTAAGTATTACAAAATAATACTTATTTATATTTATTTACCTATAATTTATATTAAATTATTTTCACTATTGTTAGTATCTCTATCTTCACCACAAGTTCTGATTAGTTAGTTAAATTACACAATATGCAATTTCATTTTTTAATATTTTGTAAATTGTATAAAATGTATGGGTTCTTATGATTGAAATAAAAAAATAAAACTATAAAGTAACCTTTTGCATGCTACATTCAATTTGTCTAAAATGGCAGTTATATGCCCATCCATTTAGTTTACATGCGTAATTAATAATTAGGTATATTTTAAATAAAGAATTTGTGTATAAATATCCCTGAAAAAAATCCTCAGGAAAAACCACTATTATTGTTATTTTCGTCAATTAATAGAATAGATATTATTTAATAATTATATGAAAGTTTACAAAATATATAGAATATAGATGCAAATAAAAATTATATTATAAAAAAATTAAATAAATGATAAAATAAATTATATACATATATATTTATTATATTGCTATAATTCTTCTGATAATGAAATTAATTAGAATCATAGGAAATAGTAAAAGTAAAACACTATGTTGTATGCATCCTCAACCACAACCTCTTTATTATTACCACGGTTAACCGTGATTATTATCAATAGAATATTATATAGGCACTTATTTTATAAATGATAATTGATAATTCTACATAAAAATTTTAATTAAAATTAATCTAAATAGACTAAAAAAATATAAAATAGTACTTAATTTTGTATGTTCTACATGTAAATGTATGGCCAAGTAAAACTAGTGCTTTAGTTCACGAATCCACCACTCGTGTCCCAAAAGTTATACAGCGGATAGATACCTGTGTATATAACCGTGGTTTACACACTTAAAAGTTCATAATTCGTGTTTCTTTTATCATTCATAGTTTAAACTATAATTTTTTGTACTTTCGTTCCGTACCCATACACGTTCAAGGATGGGGTCCATTCTCCGACACATTGATAAGAACTTAGCGTAGATAAGAATTTAGTACTTACAACAATGAAAACCTAAAATATATTCTCAACAAATAATTAAAAATCCAGCTAAAGATATAACGACCATAAACGTAACTACCTCTTACCATATACAGTGGCGGAACTAGCTAGGGGGTGGGGGGAAGATGGGGATTAATCCTCAGGCGTAAAAATTTGGTGGCGTGAAATTAGATAGGATCTGTTAAGGTGATGGGGAACTGAAGGGAGATAGGGGAATGGTAGGGCGTAATTTTAACATTTTCCCCGGGCGTCAAAAATCCTAGTTCCGCCTCTGATCATATATAGAATTCCTGTTTGTACCATGATATAATTATATCATGGTTTACATTATAATAAATGGTGTAATTATAGAATAAATTTATTCAGTTTATTGAACAACATTAAATCCCAACTACTCGTATATCAGCGATTTATAATATAAATTACTAAATTTCTTTCAGTATATTTTTAAAAGATTGATGTTGGTATAAAAAGCAATGTGAGGTTAAGTCTGAAACCCAACAGATCGTTCTTACCAGTTTGTCGGTGTTCGGTATCGGTATCGAGTATCGTGCGACAAAGGCGATACGGGAATATTATCTCGTTGACCTCCTCCTACACTGCTATCTTTCGCGATAAGAGCCGTTATGCAACCATCCGTGTTTTTTTCTTCTCTCGGCCATTTTTAGTCTGTCGAAAATATTCGCAACCGATCGGTCGGTGTACACGTTTTGAATTTTACGCGTTAAAGTTTTTATTTTTTGCTTCACGTTGGACTCGCCATCGTGGTCGCAAATCCCGCGTCGTGTTCGTGTTCACGTTTTTAGTTCGTACGCGAGGAGTGTGTCGGTTTTCTGCTCGACGCGTTCTCTTTCGGTGCGTCTCATACACGGAGCGGCCGGTGTATGACGACATACGCGCGGGTATAATTAATAATTCGTCATTGTTGTTCGCACGCGGGTGCGAAATTTGATACACAATTACATTTCTATTACACGGTCTATGCGTACGCGGGTGCGCTCGGAGTATTTTTTTCATTCGTAATATTTACATACGCACGCGGGTGCGAGATTGATTTATGTATTACGAACATTGAAACGGTCGATCATCGTCGCGCTGGGCAGACGTAAGGTTAAAACCATAATTGGGATTCAGCTTCGGCGGTCAGCGTTAACCGGTAACGCGGTATCATATAATATACGTCAATTTTGTAAATATTGTCATTGACTCTATGGTATTATTATTATTATATATTTTTTTTCATATGATTTATGTAGTAGGTGGGCGCCCACAATTCATAATATGTTGTATATGAGATTATTTATTAAATCGTGTTAATTGTTATATTTAATATACAGTCCACTTTGGTTATTATTATTAGTTGAATTCGTCAATGTTGTGTTCATTTGTAATTTTTACCTTTATTTGTTTTGTTACAATTACACGATAAAACAGTCGGAGAACGAACCCCGACGAACACGTATATTTTCGACGAGATTCGTATTGTATTGTGTATTCACGTGTTAACGGCGGATGTTTATTGTACCCTCGGTAGCTTTGCCCCGGCCAAAGGCACGCGTATCTCTGTTTTTTTTGACATGTTATTCGTAATATTAATTATTTTTTACTGTTGTTGTTATTGATGCCCGCGTTTCGCACGGTGAAAAACGCGTTTTAGTACCTACCTTTTTTCGTGTCGCGGCGTGTCTATCGTGTTTCCGGTGCATTTCGGCCGAATGTTTCGTTTCGTTTGTTTTAAGCGGTGCAGTGCGTTTGAGGTAAGTCATTTTTTATATTTTCACAGTACTTATTAACGTGTTTGACGTGTGTTTATTAGCTCTACTTACGAACTGTTGTGTACTCGGATACTACCTACAATCTACATACGCAAGACAACCACACGATTCGAGTAACGAAACGAGAATGTCTTTATTTAATTAAACAGTAATATTGTAGGTTATACCAAACAAGATGTACCATATTATAACGTTATCACCACAGAATAGATTAATCAGAATGGACACTGATAAAAATTTACACGGGCAGCACGGGCCGGGGATTGAAATCAGTCGGCCATTTTATGTCAGGTGAATCAGTGTAACCACTACGCTGTATAAACAATTAAATAATAATAATAAATTAAAAATTAAACATAATGTAAAAATAAACAATTTTTTTTTTCACAATACACAACTATACCATTGTAATTAAATTAATGTCTGTATACTAAAACGTACAAACGGATCTATTCCGTGATTCTGATTATTCTATTATTCTGATTATCTATTCTATGACTCAACCGGCAATAATTCTTATCACAACAACAAAAATGATAATATTTCACCTGAAATAAAATGGCGACTGATTCTTGATTATATTAGAAGTGTCCAACCGCTGATATCACTACACGAACGTTTTGTTTTTGGCTCGTTCGAGCCTGGAGTCGTTGTCTCGCGCGCTTGGTGCGACAAACAAAGTACCTATATAATATGTTAATATTTTTGTTTAATAACATTTTTTATACACACCTCCAACGTTTTTAGAAGGGATACCGTAGTTACTGCGGACGTTCTGAGAAGAAAAAATAGCCACTATTGATTGATAGAAGTAAAAGGATTAATTTATTTTTAATTTTAAAAAAATGTAACGTTTCTTATTGAATGAGATTTATTCTGTGTACAGTGTACACTATTATAATTTACTTATACCTATGTAATTACCTAAATTATTGTTCTACCTAAATGTCAAAGCAAAAAAATATACAAAGTTTAAAACAATTTTTTCTATAATTTACAGCTAAATGGAGAATAATTCTGAATTTAGAGGTGAAGATCTTGTAAATGATATCTTTAAAGAAACAGAAAATTATAGACAATTAATTCCACACAACCGCAAATGTCAAGTTGCGTGCCGTGTGCAGAAAAAGGGTCGAGTTGCGTCCCGGTCATTAAATCTCAAGTGATGAGTCATAACAGTTTTTCCTGTCACACTTGATCTAGGCTTCGGGCTGGCAGTATAATGGTATTAACAAATACTGGCCAAATCAAAGGTAGTCTGGGTGCGTTCTTGATTAAAGCAGTTGGAAATTGCTCACGTCGAGCGCATGCTGTTTCGACGAACTCGAGCTACTTCGCTGATTGTTAAAGAACGAACGTCGTGTTGTCTTAACTTGTCACGCAATAATTTTGCTGGTCGTATTGAAGCATCATCGACGGCCTTGAGTTCTATTCGGTTACTTAAAACTCTTTTTTTCTGTGTTACTTCGTCAATGCTATTGTAGTTATGAAGTGTAGCTTTTTCAATAATCCCACTGCACGAACTAAGTTTTAGATAATTTGTGCAAGTTTTAACTGTACACTTCCAACGTTGAATATTGTTAGTCAAAAGTTTGTGGAATCCGAAAATATAATTCATTATCCATATAAGCGGTTTATTTTTTTCACTAGCACAAAAGTCTACAGCTTGCAACAAATAAAAAAAGTAGTACAGAACACAAGAAAAATCAGATTACGATTGAGTTATATAGGTTATAGGTATGACGTGTTTGCTTCGCTGAGACTATTGATGTCTGAAAATTATTTTTTTCAAACATCTTTGATTCTTAAAAAGTTATAAGTATTTAGAAAATACAATTTTTACATTTTTTTTCTTAAATCTCATAACTTTTTGAGAATTAAAGATATTAAAAAACTACGCTAATACTGTAATTTATTTTGTGTAAAAATATGGTGTCTAAAGTAAGGCTGTAACCCTCAGAGTGATTTCCAAGGCAAAGCAATTATTTTTGATGAAAGTCATATAGGTGTGTAGCGTCCTTTTGAAATTATCAGTCTAAGGTTCTCATACGTTTTGGTATTATATTGAGTAATTACTGGGACGCAACTTGACCATAAGAGTAATTAGCGACCCCATCCCATACCGCATTAAAAAACTCTTGACGTAAAAATAATGTACAAGTCGTATATTCGTATGTGTATTGTGTAGAAAAGAATTATTGATAATGATAAATTATTTAAAGATAGGTTATGCAGGCTGCCATACCGGATGCAATTCGTATTTATTTTAAATTTTTTGGACAATCTCGGTGGTATTGCTGTTTTGAATTTATTGTCTTGTTGAAAGGGTAAAAATAACAATAATCAAAACTTATGCCGGTAATAATATTATTATATTATTTTTCATTTGTCCGGTCGGCGGTCAGTGATCAAGTATCCAAAAATTCTAATGGTTTATGTAGTATTGTATTTAATTTTTAGAATAATTTGGTGGTGGGGGGTATTAAGTATTATAACTTGTTTAAAAAAGTTAAATCCGTCTCTGGCACCTACATATATGCAAAATAAAAACACTGAATAATTATTATTATTTTTTGATCACATATTTGACACAAAAAATTATTTTTATTTTACCATTTTTACATATTTTGTTATTTATTCTAAAAATGTGTTTATTACACTTGATATTGAAATGTGGAAACAGACCATTGCCAAGAGTCACATGTGCTCAAAATCTATCTCATTATTAAATTAAAATCTTGATATCATGCTTAGCATTTAGTTTAAGTTTGTATTTTTTGTATTTTGTTGTGTTATTTATTCGTGTTGTCACGATAACGTTTCGTGGTGACGTCATGATCTATGCTGCCATGACATTAAATGTAACAGTGTTGTCGACTGTTTCGTTTAGTTCCCTGGTGGTGCAGTCGGGGCGTTATCTCGGGCGTTTCGTGTATCATGTGTACGGTCGGTCGTTATTGTGTTCAAAGGAGATTTATTATTGTAAGTTCTGTGTCAGCTTCAGTGTCACCTATGTATTTATAGAGTATTAGTGCATTAATTGTGTTGTGGTTGTTATGGGTGACACTGAGGCTGTCGTTCTCAAGTTCGAGTGTGTGTGTGACCAATAATAATAATAATTATTATTGTTGTATGTGAATCATAGTCGTATGCACGGGGAGGGGGTCGGGTTGGCCGCGGCCCCCCTGCGGCCCGTGACTATTGTTTAAAATAAATGTAATATATTCATTGAGCAAGAACTTTGACGATGTAATTGATATACTTTTAAAAGCCTTATTCCCGTGGACAGAAGGATGGAGTTGTAAATAGTTATGTTTATATGTTTTAATTATGTTACATTTTTTTAAATATAAATTGTTTAAGTTATATTACCTATATTATTATTATTATTATTTAGTTCAAGAATCTTTCGTTCAGACAATTTTTATGTGGGCCCCCCCTGCAGACGAAGTCTGCTCACGCTTATGATGTGAATGTGAACATTTTCTTTTTTTTGACTGTCGTCCATGGTCAAGAGTTGATATGTGGCTCGTGTTGTATGTGTTCGTGGCATGACTTCATGCTGCCGCCCTGTGAAACCCACGTTTTCTCCCGCTGTCTTGTTTCTGTTTTGGGTATTCGTATTATGTGCTGCAGCAGTTCAATAAAATTGTCACGTCTTCATTACATCTTTGTGTGCATTGCACGTTAAGTAGTGCACCATTAAGTAAGTTTTGTAGTATTGTAGGTTATAGTTGATTGCATAATTAGCATTGTAAATTGTGTAGTATTGTTGTAAATTTGTGGTATAACTTATTATTCTCAATGTATTATTATGTTTATTCGATTCGTGTTGTATTAAAGTATTATAAAAACATCTTAGACTCGCATGTAAGCAAATGTATTATTATGCGTATTCGATTCACATGTAAATGTATTATTAAGGTCTTTGATTCAAATTGTATTCATTAATATAGAAATATTAAGCGCATTTAAATTGAATATTGTTAATATTAATTTAAGAAATTAAATTCAAGTATACTGTCCACTTTTGTATAACATTTTTATTATTTATTACATCATAGTCTTTTTATTGACTTAAAGGACCATTTCCTATTCTTGAAACTCCTTAAGCGCATACATTTAGAAATGCGCTACTTTCATATGTATGCACAATGTACACGTTCAATGATCAACTCATAATATTCAGTATTCAGAGTACATTTCGCACTCTCTGGTATTCGAACAATAATTTAATGAGTAAGCCATTACGGTTAGAGAAAATTGTTTGCTTAAAAATGACACAAAATTATGATATTTTGAAAATAAAATTCCCATTTTTCCCTCCGACTCAGTTCGCCACTGAATACATTTCAGCCATTACAATTAATATACACTAAATACAGTTTAATTAGAATGGCATTCTTAAAATAGATACAGTATAATTTCAGGAGTAAATTAGTCAATTATAAATGGTTGATAATATGTTTAAAATCTTAATTATTGCCTATATTGAGTCTCTCTCTCTCTCTCTCTCTCACTTTCTCTCTATACATAAGTAATATGAATATGTTTTATCCTAGGAAAGTATGGAAATATTATCGACCATGAATTTCTTTGTGCTGGTAATTCTACGAATAACACATATCATATATGTATCAATTTCAATATGTTTATTAATTTTAAATATGCATAATAATTAATATATATATATATATATATATATATATAATGGCTGGACCGATTTGAATGATTTTTTTTTTGTTCTCTTCGTCATTGTCTGGGCAAGGTTTGTGAGACAGAACATTTTTGGAAAGTCCACCGGTTAAGTCGACATTTGAGAAATTGTAAAAAATTAAACTTGCTATTTAAAACGGCCATAAAGTTATTGCCACTTACTGTAAAACCCTCTGTCACAATGGTACTTCAATATGATTTTAGATCCAAGTTCCAGCCACGGTCTCGGTGGCCGAATTTTTTGCATTGTTTTTACATTTTTTTGTCTTCTTTTTAGTTATTACTTTTATAATCATTATAGTTAGTCTAGAATTTATCTATTTATTAATTTTTATTTTTACGGGACTAGCCCCTCAGATGACAGTACAATAGCAAATTATTACATGCAATGTATACAATAGCTTAAATAACAAAAGAGAAAAACAAAAAACAAAAACATTTTGCTTATAATTTAAAGGATGGGTCGAGATTGGCAGAACGTATTAGGTGGAAGATGGGGGAATTGTCAAAGAAATTGGATGAAGATCTAAGAGTGAAGAATTGGACAGAGTTATGGGTAGTGCGATTAGGGACTTTGAAATTAATGAGTGATAACAGTACAGGAGAATCTATTTTAGCGGAAAGAAGATTGGAAAGAAAGGACAAGCTAGACATTTATCGGCGGTCCGCAAGACAAGTGAGTTTGAGGATGAGGATGGAAAGGTTGAACGGGGAACTGATACTTTAGGGAAGAAGGAAAGAATGGTAAAGTGAAAGGCACCAATGAACGTAAACATTGCTTCGTCGGTGTTAAGAGAGGAAAAAGTGAATTCCCAGTTAAATCTATTGAGGAAATTAATGATACTTGGGTAAAATTAATTGCATCTCGGGGAAGGTCTTAATGTACTCGTATAACACGTCTTAGAGTTATATTTAAATGTTACGGTTTTTCGGAGAGGCATTTAAATAATATAATGAATTTTCTTTTTCACAAAATTGTTCTTAACACTCCTTCGAGTGATCTATTATTTCCAATTAATCGTATTGCTACTTAAGAAAATGCAAAATCTGTTGTTAAATGTTTAAGAAACCATGATTTCATTTGTCATTTTAGCAATTTTACTGTAATCACAGATTAATTTAATACATATTTATTCATACTTGACATGTATTTATTGATTGTTTATTTAAAGTATTGTCGTATTTGTATCTCGGCCAGGTTTGTATGAAATAACATTTATTATTAATATCAATAAACGATTAACGACAATATAGTCGTTTTATTGCTATTATTATCGATAACCCCGGACACAGTATCATGTATGGACAATGAAAAATATACGAAATGTTTTCCAAAAGCATGTATGAACGATACAATCACCAATATTGATGGTTATCCATCATATCGTCGTAGACACATGGACAGTCGTATCAATTGCGCATGTCAAACGATGTAGTAGTTGAAATAGATAATTGCTGGGTGGTACCATATTCCCCATTGCTATGCAAAACCTACAAAGCACACATAAACGTTGAGTTATGCAGTTCGGTGAAGTCCATCAAATATATATGCAAATACGTTCATAAAGGTAGTGATAAGGCTATATTTGCTGTTCAAAATGTAAATGATAATGACGAAATAACACGTTATCAAATGGGCCGATACATTAGCAGAATTACATGAATTCGTTAGTAATTTCATTAGTATTTTTTCATTCATTAGTAGAAATACATGAAGCAATTTGGCGCATTTTCAGTTTTCCCATAAATGAAGTCATTTGAAAGCAACTGTTACTACTAAACTGTTACTACTGTTCTAGATTTGTGTTAGGAAATGTTTGGAATCTGTTACTATTTCAAGAACCAATAAGCGTAATGGCTCTGGTGGCGGGAGTAGTGGCACTAATTTGACTTTGCTACTTGTGCAGCACAATCCAGGTGTTTCATTTCTATATTTCATTGCCTGACATTGTGGGCACATAACACTCATCGATCCAGTAACAATAGATTTGTATGCATTGCAATCAGTTGTGACGTTGTAACGGATTGAAGCTCGATGAGTATTCAATGCAATATTTGCTTTCTTGCATGATTGTACAAATTCATTGTCACACAGTTGGTTCCTACCAATCGATGATGTCTCATTTGATGCTTAACATCTTCGTTTACATTTTCTCTTTTTTCTTGTGTACATGTTGAACGTGTTTGTGGTAATCTATTACGTTCAATTTCATTTCGCTATTTGCGTTGTTCTGCAGTTCGATGAGCTCAAAAAATCATTTCTTTTGTGGCATTGCAAGTCTTGCGATCTAAATTGATCCATCTATTGGCGACATTAAATGTTGCCAATTCAATTCAATTGTGACGATGGTCAAATTATTCAAACAATTATTAATATTAACAAACAAATTATTCTTATTTACGAAAGAAATTATAAAATTTACCACATAAAATGAAACATACAAAACGACACAAAAACAAACGATCAATAAATAGTTGTTGAAACTACATTCATTGTTAAAAGTTAATTTTTAGTTGTCCTGTAACCATGGTAATCAGAAATTTTCCTCATGTGTAATATCTTTCTGAGGTCATCACATTTTCATCACCTGACGGATATTTTCCAAACTATGCCTATAACCTCCTACGTAGATTACTCTATGAACCAAAATCAAATTGCATGACAATTAGATAAATACTTTCTGAGATCAGCCATTACTAATAAAACTTTCCCAAATTTTCCAATTTGCCGGGCAAAATTTTCAATTTGTTTTCCCTGAAGCCTTATTCGGACTATTACGAATATTAAAAAAAAATTTGCCATATCGATCCAACCATTCTCGAGTGATGCGGTTACCAACAAAAAGCATATTATTTTTATTATATATGTAATATGGGTACACTGTCACATACATAACCTCAATAGATAATATTTACAACTACTTACATGTATTCTTTTTCTTTTTGCTTTTTTCCCTTGTATTAATTAATAATAATGTCAATCGTGTTAAAATATTAATTATGTAAAATTATGTTAAGTAACTTTTATAAAAGTGTTAATCGTATAAAAATATTAATTATGTTAAGTATCAATTGTGTTAAAATATTATGAATAAGGTATGTTAAATGTATATATACATAAGCTATTGAAAAATCGATTTTCATTAATATTATGAAAATCGGTCGGATAGTATTTAAATTCAAATAAAGAGCCAAATTATAAATCGATTTTTCAATTATTCTAAAGAAGAAAGATGCCTGTGTTGGTCAAGATCAGATTGGAAAAAGAAATGGTTAATGGAAAATTGGCCACATGTATTAAAACGATTAGACTGTTGTCAGAAAATATAAATTATGGATTTCCAAGAAATGCACAACACGAGAGTATCCATTCAGAATTATTTCAGATTAATGTTGTGAAGAACGCGTGTAAAAGTATGATGAAAGAAGGACAATTCCGTAATTTATCTGTAATGTTACCTGCGGGAATAGTTGAATTATATACTGACGAACAATCAAACTTTGTATTCAGAACGTTTTATTTAGAAGAATTGGAAGAACCAAAAAAAAATGTTCCAGGTAAGGAAATGCCTATTATTAAAAATGAAGTAGATCAAAGTGAAATAATGAAATTATATTTGGATTTAAAATCACAATTAGCAGTAAAAGAGATTTCTTTGGTCGATATAGAAAAAAAATTTGTTATAGACAAATTTAATGGTAAACAACAGAATGCTAAAGAATGGCTGGAACAGTTTGAGAAAGAGTGTGAAAGAAATAAAGTCTCGGATGAAACAAAAAAGATACAAAGTTTAAGACTATTCTTAGAAGATGGAGTGAAAGAATGGTATAGCTCAAATCTAAGAAAACTTTCATTAAACAAATGGTCTGAGTGGTCAGTTTCCTTTTTACAAGTTTATGCAGATAAAAGTTGGGTGAGTGTTAGGTTTGCATATAACTTTAAATATTTAAATGGTTCACTAATTGATTACGCTTTGAAAAAAGAACGTTTATTATTAGAGATTGAGAGTTCTATGTCTCTTATATCCAGAATAAATCATATTGTAATGGGATTACCACTTAATATACAAGACAAACTAGATAGAGAAGATATTACTCTACTACGGATTTGCTAATGAACAAAATAAGAATGTACGATTCAGGTCACAACAAACAAAGAAAAGAAAACAACGTAAAGTTTATTAGTAACTTAACTACGAATGAGAAGGGTAATATGGATAAAAGATACAATACCATGACAAAATCTTTTAAAGAGAAGAAGCCTTGTTTTATATGTGAAACACTTAATAAACCTGAGCGTTATCATCCACCTCAAATTTGTCGTAATAAATCGAAATATACGGAAATAAACAATGTTAATCTGTCTGAGGTTAACCAAACCGAAATTAAAGAATTATTAAAAATTGAATTAGATAAACAAAAAAACTAGATTGCCCGGAAAAATTTATACCACTGATTACACTGAATGTTCTAATTAATAAATCAAAAAAAGTTAAAGGTGTCTATGATAGTGGTTCAAACATAACATTAGTGAACCATAAAATTTTGAACCAGTTAAAAACGAAATTTATTGAAAATCATAGCATTTTTAAAACAATCAGTGGAGTAAATTTTAGTAATAGCCGGGCACGTTTACATTTAAAAATTAATAAGATAGAAGAAGTACTAAATGTCTATGTTATTAAAAATAATAATTTTTCATATGACTTATTATTGGGCTTAGATGCCATTAAAAAATTTAAATTAATACAAGATGAAGATTTAAACATTTTTCAAAAGATAAATGAGAAAGAAAAAGAATTAATTAGCTATCAAGAAGAAAAGGAAAATATTTTACAAGTAAATTTAAATGAATATATTGATATTGACAAATTTGAGACTAATTTACACCATCTAGATGAAAATAATAAGAAGAAAATAATAGAATTAATTAACAAACACAAATCAGTTTTTGCAAAGAATAAATATGATGTGGGTAAAGTTAAGAATGAAGAAGCACAAATTAAACTAACAGAAGATAGATATGTTTCAAAAAAACCATACCGATGCTCGATACCTGATCAAAAAGAGATAGAATCACAAATAAGTAAGTTACTAGAAGTTGGCCTAATTGAAGAAACAAGTTCTCCTTTTGCAGCACCAGTTACATTAGTATATAAGAAGGAAGATGGGTGCAGATCACGTTTATGCATTGATTTTAGGGAACTCAATAGATTAGTCATTCCAGAACCACAGCCATTCCCTCGGATTGATGATATTGTAGTTAAAGCAGGAGATTGTACTTGGTTTTCAGCATTTGATATAAATTCAGCATTTTGGTCTATTCCAATAAGAAAAAAAGATAGAAAGAAAACAGCATTTGTTACTCAGAATGGGCATTGGCAATGGACATGTTTACCATTTGGTCTTAAAGTATCACCTGCAATATTTCAAAGAATTTTGGCTAATATAATCAGAAGACACAATTTAAGTAATTTTTGTATTAACTATATAGATGATATTTTAGTTTTTCAAAACATTTGAACAACATATTAGACATATAGAATATGTGCTAAATGTAATTAATGAAGAAGGCTTTCGTTTAAAATTATTAAAGTGCAATTTTGCAAAAAATTCTCTGAAATATTTGGGACACATAATAGAAAAAAATTCAGTTAAACCAGTTAAAGATAATCTTAGAGCTATTAAAGAATTTGAAACACCTAAAAATAAAAAAAATGTTAGACAATTTTTGGGAAAAATTAATTTTTATTACAAATACATTGAAAATGCCGCAAAACAGCTGGAACCTCTACATAATCTACTAAGAAAAGATGTCAAGTTTGGATGGTCAGAAGATTGTGAAAAGGCCTTTATAAATATGAAAGAATATTTATGTTCGAGTCCAATATTAGCAATTTATTGCCAAAATAAAGAAGTCTATATATACACAGATGCTTGTGGAGGGGGAATAGGAGCAGTGCTTAAACAACCACAAGAAAATGGTATACTTCACCCAGTTGCTTATTTTTCAAAAAAACTTAATCCTAGTCAGATGAAAAAGAAAACAATTTATTTAGAATGCTTAGCAATAAAAGAAGCCATTGTGTACTGGCAACATTGGTTGATTGGAAGAGAATTTGTAGTAGTTTCGGATCATAAACCGCTAGAAACATTAAGAGTAAAAGCAAGAACAGATGAACCTCTTGGAGATCTTATATATTATCTTTCTCAATATAATTTTAAAGTTATATATGCACCTGGTAAAGAAAATATTGAAGCAGATTCACTATCAAGAAACCCAGTTTTAGAAAATTTTGAAAACGAAGAAGACGTTCTTAAAGTGGTAAATATGGTTACACTAGAAGAGATAATTATGGACCAACAATCAAATAAGGAAATTAAAGATTCTAAAAAAGTTACAGTAAAAGGAAATATTAGTTTCAAAAATCTAAAAAATAGGCAAAGAATTTTTATTTCTCGTGAATTTGGTTTCCAATTAATTCAGAAAATACATAAATTCTATGGCCATATTGGCGCTAGTCATTTGACTGAAAAATTAAGACCTTATTATTATTTTAAAGATATGGATAAACTTATTCGTCAATTTTGTAGTGAATGTGAAATATGTATAAAGAATAAATCGAGGAGAAGCCAACAAATTGGATTACTTTCAAAATTAGGACCAGCGACACAACCTTATGAAATTATGTCTATTGATTCAGTTGGTGGATTTGGTGGTAATAGGACATCTAAGAGATATTTACACATATTGGCGGATCATTTTTCTAGATATGCTTTTATTTCAACTTCTAAAAGTCAGAGTGCAAAAGATTTTATTGAATTAATTGATTCTGTAGCAAAACAACATAAAATAAAGATAATCTTAGCAGACCAATATACTGGTATCAATTGTAAGGAAGTTAAAGAGTATCTGCGAAATATGAATATCACATTAATGTTTACATCGGTTAATTGTCCTGAGTCCAATGGATTAAATGAGAGATTGAATCAGACTTTAGTAAATAGAATACGTTGTAAAATGAATAGTGGGATTAAAAGAGCATGGTCTCAATTAGCAGCTGATTGTGTAAACGAATACAACAGAACAACTCATAGTGTGACAAAATTTGCGCCATCATATTTATTATTTGGCCTAGAATCAGAGATTGTACCAGCTGAACTTAAGAAAGAAAATAATTTAGAAAAAGATAGAGAAGAAGCAGCATTCAATTCGATGGAAAACTTTAAAAAAAATAAAAAAAGAGTTGACAGAACAAGAAAAGAACACATATTCCAAGAAAATGATTTAGTATATATTGAAAATGGTAGTAAAATGAATAGAAATAAACTGGATGAAGTCAGAAGTGGTCCATATCGCATAAAGAAAAAAGTGTCAAATTCTATATATGAAGTGGAGTGTGGAAAAAGACGTAAGGAAGCTACATTTTTTCACATCAGCAAATTGGTTCCATTTCAACCTTTTCATTCTTAAACTGGAGTTTAAGATCTTAGGAAGGGAGGTGTAATATGGGTACACTGTCACATACATAACCTCAATAGATAATATTTACAACTACTTACATGTATTCTTTTTCTTTTTGCTTTTTTCCCTTGTATTAATTAATAATAATGTCAATCGTGTTAAAATATTAATTATGTAAAATTATGTTAAGTAACTTTTATAAAAGTGTTAATCGTATAAAAATATTAATTATGTTAAGTATCAATTGTGTTAAAATATTATGAATAAGGTATGTTAAATGTATATATACATAAGCTATTGAAAATCGATTTTCATTAATATTATGAAAATCGGTCGGATAGTATTTAAATTCAAATAAAGAGCCAAATTATATATATATATATATATATATATATATATATATATATATATATATATATATATACATGTAAATATATAAGTTTATATAATTTATATATGAATTATCATAGATAAATTATTAATTTAACGGAACAAACATTTTTCACTGGGTGAAGAGGGGAGGGCAAATATTGTGTTCATTCTAACTATCATAAAAGAAATCAGTACATGACAGAATTTATAGTTTTATTTTTGCCTATAAATTGATGTACAATATTTTGCATAAAATATTTTCTAGAGTCTTTTTCTACTTCAATGAAAATTGATAGTAAGTAATTTATTTGTAATTTAACAGTTATAATTTTTTAATCAAATAGATATTAATTAATTAATTCTATTTAATGATAACTATAAGCTATGTACATATTAATTTACAATATTAATTAAATATATTGTATAAATCGAATTTTTAATAATTTTTGATTTTTAGTTAGATGCAGTGCCGAGACAGCACTAAAATATGCATATGATCATTTGAGTGAGCAATTTACTTTCGATTATTTGCTTGGTTAAATTTTATTTTAATACACATTTAGATTGTATAACCCTAAACAAAGAGAGCTGCTATTAATTTGAACAAAACGAGACATGTTAACATGTTTTTTGATATTAAGAAGCACTGCAAACAAAATTCATACTAGATATTCGAAGCAGTAGACATATTCGCTAGCGCCATCGCGTAAACTGGGCAATAGCCCATGGCCTCGTGGTTTTAATATTCCTAAGGGCCTCGCGGTTTTAACCTAAGGCGGTCGTGGTCTGTATTGTCAATGGCCAGGACCTCGAAATATCTAAAGGCGACACTGGTCTTCGTCGTATAATTATCTCAAATATTCATTACTAAAATCAAAATCTCAATACTCACCTCATAAGTCCATTTATATCGTCATTTTCCAATTTATTTTTAGTTTTAATCATTATTTATGACATACAGTGGCGTAACTACGGGATGGCAAGGCACGGTAATGCCCCGGGGCCCTGGACTTGAAGGGGCCCTCGACCATCGTAAATAGGTGCATAAAAAAAAATTACATACTAATAGTAATACTAAAAAAAAATCAATCGGCATATCAATAAAATAATATTAGTTGTTTTATGATAATACGTAATTCACTTCCAATTATTGTTCGGAAATATTATAAAAATAATTGATATTTAGAGACAGCTGTATATTTTCAGTATGGTGGTCGTATAGAAATACATATATTATTAGGTCTAATTTAAATTATAATATTAAATTATAATATGACATGTTTGAATGCTTGTCACAAACAATAATTAGTTGCGGGTACTCGCTACACAATTCTATTTCCGCGGAAAATACACCAACTATTTATAATTTTAGTTTCAAAACAGTTTTAAAAAGCATTTAATAATAACTATTAGGCTGGGGCCACACGAGCGTACAAAATGCGCGCGTTACGACGTACCTACGTACTTTTTAACGCGCGCATAGAGTGGACACACGAACATCGACGATATGACGTCCGTTAAAAATTTTTCATCGAGTTAGTAGTAGTAGTAGTTAGTATTGAAGACGTATAGTGCGTAGTACATTCACGGCTTTTTTTTAAGCTTTTAAAATATGGACCCAGATGAAGTTGTTTTCTTTGGTTCTCTAACATATTTATATATGAAACAAAAACGGGTTAAAAGGAAATATTGGGTTCATCCAATAAATTGTGAACGGTACCTATACAAATGGGCATTACGTGAAGTTGTACAATAAACTTCGAGAAGATCCGGAAAAAATTTTTAACTACTTCCGCATGTCAATAACGTCATTTGACGAACTTTTACTGTACATCTAATAAACACGAAAAAAATAATATGCCATCCGGATAGTGCGTCCGTGTGAAGCGCGCTCGTGTGGCCACGTGGTTGACGTTCGCATTGAAAGCAATACAAATTTAATTTGGACGCTGTTATCTTCAACGTCCGTTGTACGTCCGTTGAAAAGATAATGCGTCGATAAAATTTGACGTCCGTATTAACGCACGTTATTTTTAACGCGCGTTACTCGTGTGTCCGCTCCCATAACCGATAATGTACTTCTACGACGCACGTCAAAAAGTACGCGCGTATCGACGTATTTTGTACGCTCGTGTGGCCCCAGCGTTAATAAGTCAATGTGTATTGTTTTCGCCGTACGACGATTGTCAATATTATTGCACGTAACCGTATTTTCTGGTTTGTCCATGTACACGAGTACACGTCATTTTACATTTGACTATCGAAACGTCTGGACAACTGACATAGAACAGGTAAGTTTAACTTTTAGTTTTAAGTTGTCATTTTTGCTATAGGTACCGCGTATTCAAAAAAATTTGGAAATACTTTAATCATTGTTATTATTTAGAAATTTGAATATCTACCATACTCGTACAACAATACAGTGAAATTATGCTTTTCGTATGATTTCTTGGCCCAGTTGTTCGAATAAGTAATACCTAATCGATGCGTTTCAATATTGAAAGATTTTCAAAGTTTTACCCCGGGATATGTTGGTGATTGTATCAATTTATTAACCGTGTTCCTAATAAGCGGTTTCTACTGTATTTGATTTCCAAATTTATTATATTGAAGTTTAATATACCCCAGATAGCAAAATAATATAATAACACTATTTTATTATTTTAACATTTCATTTTAACCGGTAATATTATTAAAAAACGGAATTAAGTGAATTGAAATCGCAAAGTGTTATTACTTATTATATTAGTTTACAACAGAAAACTTTATAAATAACGATTTTTGGAACATACAACATTTATAAATATATTAATATTTTTTTTTTAAATTTTGGTAGCATAATATAAGCCAAAACTTGATACTGCCCCGGGGACCCAAATTTATAGTTACGCCACTGATGTCATATAAAAATAAAATTAATCACATATGTATCAATCAAAACGAATAAAATAATAAATTTTGTTTATTTCTTGTATACATTAAATTTGTTCCATATGTCATGAAAATGATAATATGAATTGAAAAAGTCATTAAATAAACATATATTTGTGACTCTTTTCAAATAAATTATCTAGTTAAACCAGGTATCTCCAAACTTTTTTAAGGTTGGCCGAATCGGAGACACGTTTCGAAGTCGCGGGCCAAAATTGTGTGAAAGAAAGGGGTGGAACTGTAGAAGTGATGGAAGAAAGAGAGACGATGAATCATGTTTTATTACCAATCGCGGCGAGAAAAAAAAATTTAAAAATGTATTGTGAAGGATTTCATAATAATTGTACAAAGAACAAAAAAATCATTTTATTATACGTGTACAAATGTTACTTAACGAGAAATTTGAAATTGCTTTTGTGACAAAATTTCTCAGCATTCTGCGTCAAAATTGGATGGTCCGTCAATCGTAAATGTCCGTTACATTAATTGAATCCGTACTTGGATTCCATGTAGGTACTCATTTTTTAAAAGTCTGGTCGCGAAGATATTATAGGTAAATTTTAAAATTATCTCACGCACAATTTTTTTGAAATTTGTAAAACACTCCCCCGGGCGCAAAAATGCCTACAATTTTTAATACCCTACAATTAAATACTCTTCGTACAATTGTTCTACTTCGGTTTCAATAAATCACTTTTCGAGCTATTTATCTATAATACTTTACGTTGGAGCTTCAGTTGTAGCGTTTCAATTTCTATGGAGAAATTCTCTGGCACATATTTAAAACGTAACTTGCTGCAAATATGGATTACCACTTCAACAGCAAAATCGGCTGGGAATTCATTGTTTTAGAATTGGAACTTGCTGATATTTTGATTCGAGATCAAAACATTAGTTTGCAGCTTAGTGGGCCGGTTCAAAATACTTAATGGGCCGAAACCAGCCCGCAGGCCATAGATTGGAGACCCCTGCAGGGTTAAACTGAAATGGGTATAACGAGCGGTTATCGTTATAATGATAAAATTCAATGCAAATATTTCTATATTTAATAATAAATAAATATATTACATATACAATGAAAAATAAATACAACCAAAATATTAATAATATGAATTTAGAAACCACCTATATGCAATAGAAACTTGTAAAATACAGAGATATGCAGTACATGTCAGAAAATGACAAAATATGCGAAATAAAACTTCGTATTACAGATAACTATTGATTATAATTCAAACTTGTAGCTTATCTAAGTTTTTATTGAACTGCTTAAAGAAAAACATGCAAGTACATATAAATCTGGGCCTTAGTGATGAGTTATCAAATGTTTGTAAAAGGAGTGTGAGGGGCAAATATTCCACACGGGTTTGTTTCAAAGATTTATTTTTATGTCCCCCCTCCCTCACATAAATTATTTTCAATATCGCCGCTGACTAATTTTAGTAATAAACTAATAAATGCATTCCAAACTGATAGAAAATGTTAAGTATTCAAATATAATAAGTATTGGTTTTTTGCTTGAAAACAATAAAGCTGAAACATCAATATCGAGTGGTATGTATATATATTTTTTAATTTCATGATTTGCAAAATAATAATTCTTGTTACGAATGTTATAAATTATAATATATTATTTTGTGATGAATGAATTTCAGTTGGAAATCAAATATTTGTTAATTAATAATATACATTTTTAAATTAAGTATAAATAAGTGAAAAATAACTCTGATCTTTAAATTTTATAAAAATGTAAAACATATATTGAACAAATCTGTTTGTTTTTCAATTTGAATTTTATCGCACGAATTACGTTGATTGTAATTTTACAAATGTCTAAGGATAATTAATTATGAGTAGCTACACTTGTGTATGTATGAGGTTATTCAAAATTGTGTGTATTGTAATGTTTGTAATAATAAAACCTAATTTTTTACGTATGAATTTAGATATTGTTAAACACTATTATAAGTACATGATTGATACATTCCTGGAATTTATTGGTACGTATCTTAATCAAACAAGATTCTTATGAATATGAAAAATATGAAATTTAAATATAGATATTGTAAGATATCATAAGAATGTTAATCACGCCCAAAATATCGAGTTGTAAATATTACAGAAAGTTTCAAAATATTGGCACATGTTTGAAGTCAATCGAACCAAGTAGGGAGCCAAGTCCACTGACGTGTAACTGAGGACATTTTATTGACATTTTACTGCAAACATTGATATGTAGAAATTATCATTAATAAATTCATAAGAATATAGAAATGTAGAATATAGAATATAAAGAAAACTAATTTCCCTAGATTTTTCGGAGGTTTTTGATAATTTTCGGATTTCCTAAAAATAATATACAACTATAAGAAAACTATGGGAAAAAGCTCAGTGCGTTATTTGTAAGAAAACTCATCGTATTTATGTATCATATTTTAACGATTGAGAAAAAGACTCAGTAAATATACAGTATATATTATAGAGATACTGAGATACCTCTAAACTTCATAAAATTGATAATATGCGTTTTCGATGATTTTTGATAAACTGATTAGAATACCTAAAGAAGTAAAATTAGTTTTATATAGAATAAAAAGCCAAAGGGGAGTTGATAAGGGGGTATATGATAATTGTCATTCAGTAAGACACTTAGAAACCATTTAATTTATTTTATGTATTTATAATACATAATAACATACTAATATATTATAACTAATATCTAATAACAATAAATTTAAAAATATTTACGATTCATAAATATAATATATTTTTTAGATCCTTCTGGTGTACCAGATGCAGAAACGTTTTGTAAAAATACCAATTCACAATGGAAAAATACATCTACCAGTGGTCAAAGCAGCGACATTCTCTCTACCCAACTATCTATTGATCAACAACAACCAGGTTATGATTAATAATATAATAAAAACTTTTCGTCTTTATATTCGACCTTTTAATTTCGAATTGCACTAAACAAGTATGTCAACAATCGGATACAATTTTTCTATGGTTTTCGAAAAGAGAGAAAGTGGGAAAGAGAGATTTATCCTAATATTTTATACGTTACTTGAGCCACTAATATAGAGATGTAATATTTAGGGACTAGGAGTAAATTAATAGTAAACAAATTACACATTTAGTCATCAATTTTGTCTTCGATTAGTATATTTGACTAATTTATCTAGGATTTCTATATATGTATGTATGAATGTATAGGTACATGTAAAAGTACATATTACCTATGGTAATGTGATATAATGCTGATCAGTAACATATTCCTCTATGACCTAAAAAAAAAGCTAAGGAAGGGATAATAATAATAATTAAAATAAATGTTTTTTATGTTGATGTGATACAATCTACGTAACAATACTACTAATTTTATAATTGATATAGTAAAGTTCCATAGAATATACAGATGGATATCTTAATAAAAATTACATGTGATCCTTTGTCCGCCCAGAAAAGCAACCCGATAATTTGAAATCGCGGTACATAAAAAGAAATTTGAAATTCCCGGATATTCCTGGACACACTTTTTCACAAAAATAGCGGGTTTTAAATAAGACTACAGCCATATAATAAAATGTGCAAGTATAATAAATTTTGTCAGCGATGTGTTTGAATTATATAATATTTCGAAGGTTTATCTAATAAGAACTGATATTAAGGCTACTCAATATGCTTCAATTAAGGAGAAGAATTTTTTGGTATTATAATAACTTAATCACTTTATGAATATTATTCTAACAACGCGGATGGAATTTCGACAATAATTATTACATAGAATAGACAGTTAAAATTCAGGTGGTTTTGTACCTTGTACCTTAATACTGCGTACGCCAATGCAATTGTGATATATATATATATATATATATATGTATAATGTACATATATGTATTTATATACTTAGTCATGACATAAATACTGTCAGTGCTGTATAGTTGAGAGACATTTTGATTTCTAAGTGTAGCAATACTGTAAGTGCAATATAAATAGTGTCACGTACATGATTCGATCACAGCAATTGCCGCAGTACCCGTAGAAAAATGCAGTGGGCGGATTGTCATACGCGCATCGCCATAATCGGTTTGTATAAATCGGGCAAATCCGCGTCATAAATTTTCACTCTCTTGCGACCGCTTAAAATGAGTGAACGCTTTGTTTATCGTACCATAGAACGTTACCGTGATACTGGTGATGTTGTTAATCAGGTTAGAAGTGGTCGCTCTCGTTCTGTTCGAACAAAAACGGCGATTGAAGCGGTTCGTTCCAGAATCAATTGTAACCGTCTACGGAAACAAAAAAATCATCGCTTGAGAGATGAAAATCAACACGCGATCTCTCGCAAAATTCGTGATGACTTAGGTATGCGTGCATATAAACGATGTGTAAGCCATTTGTTGACGGACCAATTAAAGAAAATTAGACTCGAAAGATCGAAAAAGCTTTTATTCTCGTAGGGTAGAAAAACATTTAAAACAATTTTATCCACCGATGAAAAAATATTTACCATAGAGGAAAAATATAACAAGCAGAATGAAAGGGTATATGCCAGGTCATATTTAGAGGCCAACGAAAAGGTTTCACTTGTTCAACGAGGCCACCACCCTGCCCATGTTATGATTTGGTGGGGTGTGTCATGGCATGGTGTTACACAGATCCATTTTTGCGAGAAAAGGTTAAAACTGGGGCTCGTGTTTATCAGATGAGTGTCTTAGACTCTTTAGTGAAGCCTCTAAGACCTAAGCCATTCATTGTTCGAAGGAATTGATTGGGTTTTCCAACAGGATTCAGCGCCTGGTCACAAAGCAAAAACAACACAACAGTGGCTTGAAAATGACATTCCAAATTTCATAAAGGCAACTGATTGGCCATCCGCAAGCCCGGACTTGAACCCGCTTGACTATGGATTATGGAACATTTTAGTGGAGAGAGCTTGTAAAAAACGACACGCAAATTTGGAGTCACTCAAGCGAAGCATTGTGAAGGCAACCTGCAGAAATTCCCTTAGAGACTATTCGTACATAAATTGATCAGTGGCTAGAAAGATTAGGTCGTTGTATTAAAAACGAGGAGGGGGGCATTTTGAGTAAACTATATATGGTTCGACTTCTAATTATTTATACTTATCAAATATATTTATAGAATATGTGTACGATGTGTTGTTCTTGAGTAATATACGTTTGAAGTACTGACAGTATTTATGTCTAGACTAAGTATATATATATATACTTTTTGAAAACGTAAAGTTGAACACTGTTCAATTTTATCTAAAATCATCCTTCACATTTAAGATAATATCGAGGATAATAATTCACTTAATCTCTATTCATAGGAATACACGATTTAAGTGCACAAGATGAAAACCCGAATTTGAATTTCAACCCACCACAGTGGTATACATTTTCTGGAGATCTAAATCCCATCATCACAGATCAGACTGGTACTGCACTGAACCAACAAGGTAATGATGAAAATGATGAATTGTAAATTAAAAATGATTTATTTACAACAACGGGCAAAACATAAAAGACTTTGGAATAAAATAAATACAAAAATTGTATTTACAATAAAATTCTTTATATTCACTACATCGCGTTTAAAATATAAAATGGATAACTGTCAATTTGTTTTTGTATAAAAAAGATTATAATTCTTTAGAAGAAAATAGTAATATTTAAATATACTTATTGTAGTGTAGGGTATTGGATTTTCTGTTACTCTCTTTCAAACCAATAACTTCATTTTCAAATCTTATCATACAAACATTGTACTTTCATATTTAAAATTTTAATTTCATAAAAATATTATTTTCATCAATAATTGACCTATTCATAATGACAATAATGAGACTGTTTTTCAATATTAATAATCATCCAATTTAATTTTTACTGAATCCAGTTAAGTCTTACTCATCATTCCATAGTATTTAAATGACATTAACATGTAGTTATGTTCTTTTTTTAGATTATCTTAATTCATACGATCCAAATCTGTCTTCGAATTTCATAACACCACAGTGGTCTACTTCTGCTGGAGGCCATAACCCTATTATAACAGACCAGTCTGGCACTGCCCTGAATCAATTAGGTAATGATGAATTATACATGAAAGATGATTTTTTACAACAGCGAACAAAATATAAAATTATTTTTAATTTTTTTCCCATTTTATTGAAATTTTAACCATAAGTCATATGTACATCTCAAATAAAATTATTTAAAATAATATCAATACAAAAATACTCTATTGAACTTTTCATTATTCTCCGAAAAACATCTAATTTTATTATCAAACCTAATCAAAAAATAGCAAATACTTCAATAACATTTCTATTAATAATGAAGATATTGAGACTGTTATTCAAAATTAACGATTATCAAACATAATTTATACTGAATCCAGTTAAATCAAACTCATCATTCCTTAATAATTGACTTTTACACATAGTAATGTTCTTTGTTTTTTTCTTGTTTTTAGATTATCCTGTTTCATACGATCAAAATCTGTATCCAGATTTCGACCAACAACCGTGGTCTACATTTCCTAGAGATTATAATCCCATTATTCTAGACCAGTCTGGCACTGGTCTAAACCAATCAGGTAATAATTATTTCTACATTAGAGGTAATTGATTTTAACAACAAGGTAAAAAAATAGAAATAATAAAAAATAGACTTTAATATTAGAATTTTTATTTTTAATAAAAATCTGTTGTGCATTATGGAAATGCACTCGTGGAGAATTTCTATTATGATCTTACTTATACAATTTGAAATATATTATTAGCATTTACCGATGTTTAAAATAGTGCCTTTGCCCCTGCCGAATTTGACATTGACCATTAACACACAGTTTATAATTAATAATATGAGGACTTTTTTCAATACATTCATAATCACAATAACGATTTGTACTAACATTCAATAATCACAAACGATATTTTAATTTGTCCTTGGTTCCTTTTTTAATATGTTATACTTCTGTTGAATCACTAACGTATCTACATGACTACTAATGATCATTATTATAAGTGACATAATTTTCAAGGAAATCAAATATTAAATGTTAATTATAAAATAATTTATATATATTCTTATCGTTTTTATTTCATAGACACTAAAAAACATTTTATTTATTCTGCTTATTGGTTCTTTTATGATTTTGTTAGAATAGTATTTTTTTCGAATATAAATTGAATGTATTTTTTTAATAATTTAGGTCATCATTTCCAATTACCTTTGGGAAATACACATGCTGAAGACACCAGCGTTGCATCCACACAATTTTCCTCGTACGATTACCTACCAGGTAAAAAAGAGGATTACAATAAACATTTTATATCTTAGTTTTTCTTTTTATTCGAAATCTACAACTACATTAGAATTATCAAATCTTTAATTGCTGTAGGTGATTTTAATCCATTGAGTACAAACCAACATAACTCACATCTGTACCAACCAGGTAATGATCAATAATAATAACAATAACCATAACAATAACAATAACAATAACAATAATAATAATAATAATAATAATAATAATAATAATAATAATAATAATAATACAATATTGAGATCCAGTTTTACAAAAATCAATTGCTTTATTTTTCTGATACAATTTTTCAATACATCAATGTGGTATCCAGGAAGTGGTATACACAAGGAGTGAAATAATTAACGTGTGTGAAGTAAGCAATAGAAATTCTAGCAATAGATTGATAAGAGATCCATCATGGCGGCCGTATTCTAATTATTATATTATTAGCATATGGCTCCGGCAGAAGAAAATAAAAAAAATAAAAAAATAAATAAAAAATAATAATAATAAATTAAAATAATAGTAATATAAAGCTAAGATAATAATGGTAAAAATTAAAATTCAAGTTTGATAATAATTTGGCAACTCATGATTTCATTGTCTTATTTGATGCTTTGGTCACAGCCGTACCCCTAAATTGTTCATCCAGTCTATAGCCTCCTCGCTGGCTGTATGGATTTCCTCAATACCTCCTGTGAAGTTCGTTAATGTGCATTCTTCAGCTGTGTGTCTGATGGTTTGTTTTTACCCGCAGCTGCATAAAGGAGATCTCACCATTCTCCACTTGTGCAATAAGTAGTTGCATTTTCCCTGTTTGGTTCGTATATGTTTTAGGGTGGTCCATAGGGGAAGTAGCAAATTGAAACCTGGCACTCTTACCGTAAGATCTCCGACCAGTGATGAGTTTCGTATCTCAGTCTCAAACCATATCCTTTTCCATTCAGCCTGTAAATCGTTAACATTTGTGTCAGCTTCCCATATAGGCCATCTGGATTTTAGCCTTTTATTTGGTTGTGTTCTATGTCATTATAGATAGGCAGATTATCGTTCCTCTTAATTTTACTGATCGTATTTAGTGTAGCTGTTTGTCTGCGAATTACCGGGGGGCATGTTTGAGAGAACAGAAAGCCATTGCGAGTTGGTGTGCTTTTTGCTGTACCCTTGACTGTTCTCATTGCTGCATTTAGTTGAATGTCAATTTTCTTGCAGTGAGTACTCCTTGTCCATACGGGGGCGCAAAATTCAGCTACACTGTATACTAAGAATAGTACTGAGGTCCTCAAGGTGTCTGCGCTACAACCCCAGGTGTTCCCAGCAAGTTTGGATATGAGGTTGTTTCGTGATTTTAATTTGTTTTTTGTTGTTTCTAAATGTTGTCTGAACGTTAGAGTCCTATCGAGTTTAATTCCGAGGTACCAAGGATATTCTTCATTTGCAATATTGACTTCATCAATTTTTAGTTTACGTTCTCTATTTGCCTCACGGTTGTTCAAGTGAAAGGCCACAGCTGTTGTTTTAGTAGTATTGAGGTTGAGATGCCAATTTTTGAAATAATTTTGTAAAATGTCTAGGTCTATGTTCAGGGTTTCTTCTAGTTGTTCAAAGACTTTCCTTGGGCTACTAGACCTATGTCGTCTGCATACATGAACTTCCTCGATGTGGTTTCCTCTATGTCGGCAATGTATATGTTAAACAAAGACGGTGAGAGTACTCAACCTTGTGGTAGCCCGTTTTGTAAGTTTTATTTCCGGCTTATCTCACCATTTAGGTTAATTTTGAAACTTCTGTCAGAAAGTATTTAATCCAATATGCGTAGTGTAGTTTTAAATCTAAGATTTTTTGCCAATTTGAGTAGTTGATCCCTTTTCAAACCGTGTCATAGGCTGCTGAAAGGTCAAAAAACACGGCCCCGGACTTCATCTTGTTTTGAAAACCATTCTCTACGTGCGTCGTTAAGGCCAACACCTGTTCACAGTAGTTTCTCCCGCTTCTAAAACCAGCTTGCTTCCTGGGTATTGTACGTTCTAATAATGGAGATATTCGCCTTAGTAGTAATCTTTCAAAAAGTTTGTATACTACTTTTTTTTTCTTTCGAGTCGGGGTGACAGGTCATTTTACTAGTAAATAAATGTATAAACATCATTATATGTAAACTAACATAAACATATAAACTAACAAAACGTCAGCAGGTAAATATTTAAATACTAAAATAGGTGTATAAAATAAAATAAAATTAAATTAAAAGAGTTAATGTACTAAGTAGATAGTGGTAATTATCATAATGGTAATGGTAACAACGGGTGATCTTAAAGGTAACATATCAAACTGTGTTTTTAAATTTCGTCACTCCAAAATTCTGCCATCTTTATAGCCTTGTTATTTGCGGTTTGTAAGTCTGTTCCGTCACATTTTACTGGGCATTAAGCCCCAGGATTTTTGGCTACTGTGTATACTACTGATAGCAACGAAATTGGTCTATAATTTCTCGGATTATTCCCCGGTTTATTTGGCTTAAGGATGGCCACAACTTTCGCTTCGCGCCATGCTTCAGGGAGAGTCCTTTTATTGATTACCGACTGAATAAAACGTGTAAGCCAATGTCTACCTCTAGAGCCCAGGTTTGTTATAAATTCCGGTAGTATTCCGTCAACGCCTGCCGCTTTCCCGTTTTTCACATTTTTTAAGGCGAGATGGACCTCCTCTTCTGTAAATTCGTTCATTAAAGTAGATCTTTCTTCGCAACTTTCTAGTTCTTTTTTGTATTCATTCCTTATCATAATGTTTCTTTGTTTTGAAGGTTTGATGTTTTGAAAAGATTACTTGCAACTGCGTTTGCTGTGATGCTATTTCCTTTCCTGAGAGGTTGGGCAGCGCCCAGCTTTCTTAATAGGTCCCAACTTTTCCGGCTTGAGTGAGAGAAGTCCATCTCTTCCATAGCTTTAACCCATCTTTGTCTTCGTTCCTCATCTAGTAATCTGATTAACCGGTCCGCTGTTACATCGGACTGTGTTTGTTAGTATTCATTTAACAGTTTATCGCATTCTTTTGACCAGCAAGATATAGTTTTGACTATATGTTATAGACATAGTCTTGTCCATGTCCCCTGGGTATAGCTTTCCATGCTGCCGTTTTTATTAATTTTGTAAACCTCTCGTAGTTAGAGGGTATCTGGTCAATACGGTTTATATTTTCTTCTATATAGGTTGTATATTTGACCCAGTCTGCTTTCTTTACGTTCCACCTATTAAGTTTTGGTTTACTCACTTTAGCCAGGTTTAGACTAATATCCACTTGGACAGGTAAGTGTTGGCTTTTAGGAAATTCTTGCAATATTCGTCGATTTGCTCTTAGGGGGGTTTTACTAGAATCTGTTGTGACAAAACACAGATCAGGAGACGTGATCGAACACCATCTTCCCGATTTAAAAGTACCGCCTTGTTTTGCATCTTACAAAATTTGGATATGATTTAATTGGGCCCAGTTGCTGAGGTTTTCTCCGTTATCGTCAATACTGTTGTAGCCTCATTCTGTGCTGTGAGAGTTGAAACCTCCTATATAAACTGCAAGGTGTTCTCAACTAGTGATAACACAGATGTTGTCTAATTTTTCATTTGTATATGTTAAAAATGTTTGTAGTCCCTATCTCGATACCAACCGTGTGTATATTTCCCTCTAACCTCTTTATATTTAGGTAGATACGCCATGTTTATTGTGCCCTATGTAATCGATCATCTGAAAGCCTGGAATCTTTAGCTTCCCTAGCTGTATTATCTGAAATATGGATCTCTTGCAGAGCCAAAATGTCCGTGTAGTAAAATACATGGCTGATTAATTGAGCCTTTGACTTGGTCATGCCTTCAACGTTGAGTTGCACTATTCTCAAAAAATGTTCCGTGGAATTATTACCATTTTCATTTTTACCAATATTTAAATTATGTTCCTTTTCATTATTAAGGCTATGTCAATTTTGTTTTTTGTTATTTTTTTCTTTTGTATATTTTTGTGTTGTTATTAATTGAATTTTCTTTTGAAACTTGTGCTGCTAAAGCATGCGTGCTGGTAGCCGGGAGGGCCAGGAGGTCCTATGACGTTTAGCCGCCGTTTTGATGCTGTTTCGTTTCGTGTCATTGTTGTACAGTTCATAGCCAAACCTTTAGAAAGAGTACATAATAACATTGACACTACTAAACAGGGGAGACCACAAAAAGGTACAGCACCACCTTCCCCCATATTCTAAAGTAATTGTACAACTTTTATTCACTATACATAATCCTTTTCACAAAACTAGATACTCGATTGCAGAGCGACCCGTGGACTAAATTTGTCATTCCTTTGTTTCCTAAATATAAACAAATCGCGCCAATTTAAAAATATTTATACAATATACACTATAACGTACGACACACTTCGTGTACTACGCTACAACTACTCATCATCGGTGTTGTCTCGCCGCTATATATTATCTAGCGGGAGTTTCTAGAAAGTTCTACACGTTTCGTTTTATCGAATAATATAATGAGGACTTTATTCAATACCTCCATGGTCAGCAGTGGCCGATCTAAGATTTTTTTTTTTGGGGGCCAAAATGTATAGTTCTATAAGTACAATATTTAGGATTTGATGTAAGGCCTTCAAGTAAAGTATTACTCAAATGTTTGTAACGTGTAACATTGAAAAATATATTTAATTTCTAAAAAAAGCTCAGAATAATAAAATTGAAATAGTATAAAAAACTAAAAAAAAAAAAAAAAACAAAACAAAAAAAATATTAAAATGTATTAAACTGATTTATATAATATTATTGTAATAAAAACTGTAAACGCCTTGGTTGTTGCTTGGAAAAGAGATCTAAAACATCTTCTGGTATTACATTAATACTCCAAGTTTTTGTCCTCCATGTCCACCTACTTTAAGTCCAAAAAGTACACAAATTCTACAAAATACTCCTTCTTTAATACGACTATAGGCTAACCAATTATATTTATCGAACCATTCAGTCCGAAAACTTCTGCTATGACCACTGTTATCTTTAGTTATTGGAAATATATAACTTTTATTTAGAATCCATATTTTGATTAAATGTTTATAAAGCATTCTTTAATCTTTGCGAATTAATAAATTTGATTTTTTTTCAACTGCCAAACCAATATCAAATTCATTAGTGGAAATTACTTCTAAATTATTTTCTACTTTGATACTTGTAGATGTAGTATTATTATCATCATTAACTTTAGTCTTTTAAAAAAAAGACGTAAAAAATTCACTTTGGCGTTTTTGTGACATTATTACGTTCAAAATAATTGTAAATGATTTAACAAACGATTAATCACGTGTACTATCGTTTTATAATATTATATATCATAGACGTGACTTGACTTCATCCGCAGCGGCAGCCTAACTAATGACCGGCGCCACCTTAGGTAATACACCGAAATAAAATATTCATCATCGCAAGAGTCAAGACTCAGACTTCACATAAATACGAAAAAACAGGGAATAATATTACGGATTACGGTTTAACAGTATGTCTGTGTTTGAGAAATGATATCGTCAATATCTAATAATAGATGCGATAGTGTATAGCAGTCTTTATATACTGGGTTTTTCAGAAGTCGGGTGTGGTCGTCACCACCACTTCCTGCCACGTCAACGAAAATTATCTGCCGTCAATAGTTTTAAAAAAAGTAATTCATATTTCTCATAAATTGTACCAGTTGGCATTCGACAGTTACCCGGTACCAGCATAATAATTACACGACATTATATTGCGATAAGAATCATAAATAAACGAGTGCATCAATTCAGAAGACATTTTACTTTATTTTTTTAAATAAAAGTTGCAAATCACCGACTTTTAACTAGGTTGACCCCGGCGCCTTTCTAAAATTGCAGGGGCAGCCCAGGCACCCTAGGCTGCCACCGTAGTCACGCCTATGTTATATATAGTATAAGTTATTGAACAATGAACATAAACTATAAATTACAGATAAGATTACAGTCAACATTATCGCAACGACCACTATAACGACGACTTACAATCATTAACTACGAATATAATATAACAACCAAGGGGGGGCCGGGCCCCTAGGCCCCCCCTAGAATCCGCCACTGATGGTCAGTCACAATAACGGTTTGCACCGTCTTTTATTATTCACAAATGATATTGCAATTTTTCCTTGGTTTCCTTATAAATAATTTATACTTCTGTTGAACCACTAATGTATCTACATGATTACTAATGATCACTGTTATGAGTGATATAATTTTCAATGAAATAAAATATGAATCATAAATTATAAAAAAATTTGAATATATCCTTATTGTTTTTATTTCACAGACAATTAAAATTTATTTGCTTATTCTGCCTATTGGTTCTCTAATTGTTTTGTTAGAATGATCTTTTTTTCAAATTTACATGAAACGTATTTATATCCTAATGAAGGTTGTCATTTTCAATTACCTTTGGAAAATACACATGCTGAAGATACCAGCGTTGCATCCACACATTTCTCTTTGGACCATTATCTACCAGGTAAAAATGAGGAATACAATAAAGATTTTATATCTCTGTTCTTTCTTTTAATTCAAAATCTACAACTCTCTTGGAGTAATCAAATCTTTAATTTCTATAGGTGATATTGATCCATTGAATACAGGTCAGCCTAACTTATCACATATATACCAACCAGGTGATGATCAGTAGTAATAATAATAGTAATAGTAATAGTAATAGTAATAGTAATAGTAATAGTAATAGTAATAGTAATAGTAATAGTAATAGTAATAGTAATAGTAATAGTAATAGTAATAGTAATAATAATAATATACTAATACAATATAATATAATAATACTGAGGCTCTGGTTCACAAAAATGGTTTGCTTTATTTTTCTGATACAATTTTTCACTACACCAAAGTGGTAACACCGTTACCACCAGGAGGATTTCTTAAGTTTCATAGAATTTCGTTTTACGTAATTCAATTATGATTTGTAAATAGCATTTGAAATCAAGGAGTGAAATTTTTTTCATAACGATAATAATTTAAAATCTTTGAAATGTTTTTTCTATTTACTTTATTTTTTGTTTATCTATTATTAACTATATAATTTATTTTGAAATCATATCTTATTAGATTTATTAAAGTGTAAAATTATTATATTTTTTTTAGCTTCACACAATCCAGCGAATTTTCCAAATACTTCTGAAGCCCCTTTCTCACCGTCTATGTTTATTTCTGGAACAGGAAGAAGCTATTTTGGTGATCCAAATAATAAACCCTCCGGTTTTTATTAATCATTAAATTGTTTAAAAATAATATTATGAATATGAACTACATATTTTTAATTATTAATAATATACATTTTATATATATGTAAAAGTAATCTTACACATATCAATGATATTACAGAAAAATTAATGATATTTATTGTTTTTTATTTCAATGCAATGAATGGTTTATAATACATTTATTCTGAACAATAAAAAAAGCCTCCTCCATGCAAGGAGTGGCTCATGCGTCCTTCATTATTTGGCTAATGTACCTCGGTCTGAATTTTCCTCTTAGTCGTGTTCCTTTTATCATTCTTTCAGTTATGAATCTGTTGAGTTTAGTTCGTCAACATGTCTCAATGTGTGACGTATCTTTTTTTCTTTAGAGCATCTATTAATGTTCCTTTTTCTCTTATTGCCTTTAAGACGCTCTTATTTGTTCTTTTTTCAGTCCAACTCATTATTTGTATTTTTCTCCAAAAACCACATTTCTAGACCTTAGAGGATATCCTTTTTATTTTAGATTCTAAGCAAGACGAGGAATGTATTTGATTTACAATGATAAATATTTTTTTTTTATGTCTGTACATAAAAATTCTACCTGAAGGAATGCTTCAATCTTTACAGTTACTGTTTGCTTACAGTAGCAAATTGCATCTATACTCCGCGCCACGAGTAAACGCAACCTCTCGCCGACCAAACGGTGTTTTGTCCGCGCATGTCTCGCCTATAAACGACCTACAGCGCGCCACCAGCTACCGTTTGCCGTGACACACTCACACACTATACGGTAACTAGTGGCCGCTTGGTGGCGGAAAATTGGCCTCGCGAATGCCTGAGTGAATTATTCGGATGCGCCGAGCGGTTGTGTTCTCTCGTGGCGCGGAGTATAGTTGGTAGCTTGGAATCTATTGGTTTTACAAAGCTGTGTGTTTTTTTATGTCTGTACCCGAAAATTCTTCCAGAAAATGTACTCCGATCTTTACAACAGTAGTTTGTTTCCGGTAGCAAATTGAATCTAATTGGTAGGGGAAGGTTGGGCAAAATCGGGTAGGCAGGTAAAACTGGGTATCTCACTGAACAGCGTAGCACTAATTAGCACCTAATCTCGTATACGAATCCGTTAGACGCCACCAACCATTGCCTGTGTGCTGTGTTGTGCATTATCTAAATAAAAAAAATTTATATTTTTATCTCATCTAGATAAAAGTAACTTGGATCATCTTTTATCTTATAAAGATAAAAAAAATGGTTATCTTCGGTAAATTATCTAGATAATTATTCTAATAAGAGCTTTTTTTTAGTTTAACTTCTATTATATATATTTTTAATTTGTTTATAATGTACGTAATATTTTGTGCATCGGGTATTATACAACTGAAATTTTCAAATCTTTAAAACTTAGAGATATGTTTTGATATCGGGAAATTATTATTATTACAACTTACAAGGAACTGATTCACGATAACGAAAATGTTTTCAAAATTGTTTTCATTTACATAAATTATAATAATATAATATACAACATAATATAACAAATATCCCGTCATAAAGCCGGTCCCACACGACTCGTGCACTCGGCGAATAATCGGGGAAATCATAAAGTATTTAATCGTAAAATACGACGATTATTTTCACTCGTCGATTTCATCGAGGTTTCCCGTTGTTGTCGGGTACCTACAACCAGTGCCGTAGATAGGATTTTTATATGGGTGGGGGGGGGTTCAGTGCTATCTTGATTCGTGCATTATAATCGTGTATCGTAATGATTTATCAGCACAAAAATCTATAATCATGTTTATCAATGTTTATAATGACATAGACCAAAATAAACATTTATATATAATGTTATTATACACATTGTTATTAGGCACTTATTTTTCATAAATAACAAATCTACTTAACAGCAAGATGTTGGTAAAATCTAAATATAAACATACATTTTACTGTAAAATCTGCAATGCTGTCGTGCGTAAAAAAAAAATTGAAATGTCTACTTTTCCGATGTTCAGGGGGTAGAACCCCCTAACCCCCCGTGTCTACGGCTCTGCTTACAACAGTACAACACGACTCTTGCTGATATGAAATTATTTAATTCTGGATTTTCCAAAAAATCACCTATTATCGTACATATTAAGCTCATTGGCGCAACTAGGGGGGGGGCTAAGCCCCCCCCAAAAAAACCATTTTGGCACCTCAAAAAGTTTAATACTTTAATAGGCGTATTTCTTAATAAATTATAAATATAATGTTATATAAATAATTTAATTTTTTTTTCATGTAGTTTTCATATTGATAAATATACAGATAATTTTACAAGTTACTTAATATCGCATTTTCTTTACCAATAAGTAGTGCAACGTGTGAGCGCTCTTTTTCGGCTATGAGAAAACATGGTTGCGCTCAACAATGTTACAAGACAGATTTACTGATCTATCAATAATTCATATTGAAAGAGACTTGTCAAATAGTTTAACAAGTGAAGAAGTATTAAATGTATTTGCAAGTGCAGAGTGTGTAAGAAAAATATCATTACAATACTAAAATATATAAATATTGAATATATAATTTATTTTATATAAAATATATTGTTTATAATTGAAAACAGAATTATTTATAATATAAATATGTATATAATATAAAAATTTATAAAAATGGTGTACCTAGACTTATCTACTCACTACTTAATTGATTAGGGTTTGGGCTTAGCCCCCCCTAAAATTTTTAACCTAGTTGCGCCTATGATTAAGCTACACACGTTCCGGCCGGCTACCTCTTATATATAATAACGTATTCAAAAACAGGCGTTTCGGAAACAGTCTGTACGACGAAACCGCATAAAAAAAACATCGAACGGAGTATAAAACGCGTTTGAGACGCTTCAAAAATTCATAAATATAAATTTCGGAGGCGGTCACTGTAGAAATCTCGGTCGGCAGTGGCCGTATAGACCAGATTCACATGGCATGCATACATGCCCGTCGTTCGCGGAAATTCTCTTTCCGCGCGTGATATCGCGAATTGAAATACTGTTCATTGTTACGGGACCGTTCAGATGACACGCGTTTCACAGCGATTCGTGTTGGGTAATTTTATTATTACACTTTTATTACTTATTATTTACTGTTTTTTGAATGATCATTGCCTTTAAAAATAAACGCGCGATGAACTGACGCGCGTTTATGTGAACATGGCGAAAAGTTACTGACGCGCGTCCATGTGAACTCGGCCTAAGGGACACGCTGTGGTTCAAGTCTTTGAAAAAGTTTAAAGAACTCGAATAACATAATTTCTGAGCCTCCGTCTGGACGTCACTCTTATCGCTCACTACTCGTCGGAAAAAAAAGGCGCGAAACGAAAAACCACAGAGGCAGTGGTCGCGACTTTTTCTTCCAACATCCGATGTTCCGACCCTTTATCCGATTGAATCGAATAAACAGGAGACAATTTGCGCATGTGTAACCGTTATTTGGTAGCAAATTTATCGGGTAATTTTTCAAGTGTAAAAGAAAAAACAAATGAGAGAGCAAAATAACTGGTTATTTCTTTGTAACTTTTTAAAACTTTCTAATTTTCACAGAATATGTATTTTACTGTTGTATATACCATGCACATGTACATTATCATTTTTTGACCATGATATTAGTCATAATTTATAATTCATATGTAGCTGCAATGGCGAGGTACGATATTTTTCTGGGGGGGGGGGGAGGTTTTCAAAGGAAATTTTAAAAATAAAAATTTTATAGAATTTTATTTACATAGAATACAATAAATGTGTTTGTTAATATTAAATTTTCTTAAATTTGCTCCATGTGCACAATTAATGTGAAATGGCATTTAAAAATTTTGAAAATGAAAAAAATAGCTTTTTTATGGTTTGTGGAGGGGAGTGGAAACACCTTACACCCCCCCGTATCTACGCCCCTGTGTTGCTGTATTTACTACACATTTACACCAAGTTTTGTTCAATCAATTTATCAAAACAAATTATTTATCATTACACTCAGTGTAATGTTATTTTTCATAGTTATATGAATTATGTAATTAAATTATGATAATTTTATAAGGTACAACGGTACAAGTACAAAAAATAATCCAAACATTTCAATTTCATATGATATAAAAAGAATTATCTTTTTTTTTACCTATCTAAATAATTTGAATTTCTTTTTGTCTATTATCTTCTCTATATAAATTTTCACTTAATTATCCGTTATCTTATCTAGATAAATTTTAAGTTATCTTTGCACAACACTGACTGTGTGTCTAATCAGTGTCTACACATGTATAGTGTATACCTTATCGGTGTAATTTGACAAAAATTAATAGTATTAATATATTATATACCTATACGAAATTATATTCTCAATAGTTGCGGGTAAATGTTGAAAATTTTTATTTTGGATAATACTCACAGATTTTTAATGTGTTATTAGATATTGAAAATGTTTCATGGCCCATTAAATATATATTTTTTCAAATTTCAAATTTATGTCTGAATTTTTTTAATAAATCTTTATTGTAATTATGCTGAATGCCGAAAAATGTGTTACAATGAGTGAGGGGTCTTCACGACCATCTAACCCCCTCCCAACCGGCCTTGATCGTCGGCCAAATTTATTGATGTTATAACCAGACGCGTATATGTGTATATTTTATATTTTTATGTACATATAATGTATGTAGGTACTCCGTAGTTATAAAACCGTGCAAAATATACTTTGTAGTCCAAGTCTTTTTCCATTAGTGTAAAAAAACTCATGTTGCGTTATAGGATTTCCCTATGGTCCAGAATCGGCATTTCTATCCTACCAATCTCAAATAATATACAGTGTATTGCAAGACTCTACTGTCCGAAAAGCATTATTTATTATTCTTCACCGGCGATCATTCAGAATGTGATCTACAAAAGAATTCGACACAGCGGCACACATCATTATATACAAATATATATATATATATATATATATATATATATATATATATATATATATATATATATATATAGATAATATAGGGTACATAATTTATGATTAACTTTACAGTAGGTACATCATTTTATTACCATTTCTTACAATAAACCCAGGTAGCTAAAAAAATTTTATTTCAATAAGTATTATTGACAGAATCATCAATATTAAAACATAATATAATTTCAATAAATTAGTAAATACCACAATTTAATAACCAAATTTCACTTCTGACTTCATCCTTCGGAAATCTAAACATACTTAGGCCAGGAAATTTAATTGTTGTTTTGTAACAATTGTAATATTCGCACATATTTCTAGGCATCTTTGAAAATTTAATGTATTACAAAATAGTAGATGCTAAATAGTACTTAAATATTCAATTTATAGATTTTGCAGTTATGATTCATGAATGATATTCGCAGTGCCGTCCTAACCACCAATAATGCCCTAGGAAATAATATTTGACGCCCTATCCCAAAAAAAAATTTACAACTAACGTAATACCTAATTACATAATTTTATATATTTTTATAGTAAATACACTCATTCTCTAAATCATCATATAGGTACAAGGGAAATTAATATCTAAAATAAGACAACAAATTTTTTCTTTTTGTCATTCATTTTTTTGACGCCCCCTGCATTCATAATACTTTGGACGCCCTAGGGCACTTGCCCCATTTGTCCCCCCTCCATGGGACGGCTATGGATATTTGATAATTTGTGACATCCAAAATGTGTGACACACCGAAAATCCGATAACAATTCTTGATATATTACTCATTATTTATTATTAATTATTCATTATTTATTCATTTTAAGTTTAGGGGAGGGAATTATGCCCAACCATGTAATGATGATCCGGATAGGTGTCACCCCTCCGATGACAGTTGACGACTGCAACGCTCTATAATGGCCGGCAGTCCGAAATGGGTGGCCGGTTTTTTCCACGGTATTGCTAATCAGTCTATTATATAATTAATGGTATTATTTTTCGTATTTAAATCGTAAGCTACCGTACATATGCGTTTCAGCTGCTTTACCTATATGTTCTCGATGTTTATTTATCTAAATAAATAGTAGTTAGTACCTACTACTCGTACAAAATTATTTCTCGATATTCGTATAATCTCGGCAATAAGCTGTCGGGGACTGTAATAAAGTGTCATTTTGACTACCTATAAAAAATATACGATGAACATGGGCTTAACTAAAAGCATTCATGTTTTAATAATTGTAATGAATGTTGTAAATGTTACTGTCCAAATTACCGATTTCGAACGTAAGTACATACGTTTAGTGTGTGTTAGACTACATTGCATTTTAGTAATATAGTCCTTAATTTTAATAATTATTATCCTATACTTAAATTTTATGTGTATAATTTGTCTATTGAACATTATTAAATAATCTTTTATTCTCTTTACACTATAAGTGATAAAAAAAATAGTTTTATTGTATTATATATTTAACAAATAAATACGCATATTTTCTCTCACAATAGTGTAAATTGCTATATTTAAAACAAATAATTTAGTAACTATTTATTTACAGAAGTGTAATTCATGAGATGGTTATTATAATTTCGAATTAAATTGTTTTGCTTTTAATATAAAAATGTGTTTTAACTTGCCAACAGACTTCATATAATATGAACGTTTTTAAACTATTATTCCCAAAAATATTTCCAAATTTGTATACATATTATATGAATTACTTCTTTTAATAATATCCAACCAAATAAATTAAAATTCATATTCGTGTCAATGTATTGGAGAATTCTGATAGTCATTATTATAATTTCTATTTTATATGAATAAAATATTTGTAATATATAATAATTAATTTAAATACTTAAATTTTGATATAAACAACCATAGATAATGAAAGTATATAATCTTTATATACATATAAAATTATAATACCTAATAATTTCTAATAGTATATATATATTAAAATTTTTTTTAGGTTGTATAAGTAAGATCAATGATTAAATCGATATTTGTTAATATTACTGTGACTACGCTTTAATTACAAAAAAAAAAAGAAAAAACAATCTTCAAAAAATATTATGTAGGAAGCGCAAATTTGGGTATAACTACTTATATACAGAGCACGACAGGGCTGGATTTAGGTAGGAGTGGGCTTTAATCCAGGGGCTCCACAAATTTGAGGCCCTCACAGTTTTATAATTATTTTACAATTACAGATAATAAAAAATGGAAACTTATTTCTCTGTTTAAAATTAAATTTTTATCATACAAGTAGGTACAATTTATAACGTATTTTTGAAATCGAAAAATTATAATGAACTGTGTCCCAGAATTTAGATAAAACAAGGTTTTGAGCCGTCCTCGATCGCCGTGATCCTTCGTTCGTAATACTATTATCAAACACGTTTCGAAATACATGTATGGGTCGGAAATTATACGTTAAAAATTATAGTAATGATGGTCAACGAAGAATTCTTTGTAAAAACGATTAGATCAGTTTAGTCGGTAATATCAACCATCATTATTATTGTTTGACGTACAATGGCGAGTGAATGTTTATAACTTACAAAATACTTACACAAGTTTTAAGTGTAGCCAGTGTAGGCTATTGTCGTTGTTCAACATTTAGTGAGTAGTGTAATCATTTTCTACAAATTTAAAAATGAAAGAAGTTCATCATAAATTAAAACGTGTTTATTGTATATGAGTGGTGCAGGAAAATGTAAATTAGCAAAAGAAAAAGAGAAAAAAAAACCAAAATAATTTCAAGAACTTAGCGAATATCAGAATTTTTAATAATACAGCAAAATGCCACTAATTTTTGTGAGGTGAGTTAAAAAGTCTTACAATTACCACACAAAATTGATTGTAACAAAGTTGGTAACTGATACTGAATTATACAATGTAAATCATACATAATAACCAGGGCTGGGGACTTCGTTTAGAATACAAGTAAAATAAAAATTTATATATATATATATATTAAAATATTATATAAAAATAGATTGCGAATTTCTATGGGTAAATACAGACTTAAACAACTTGCAAGGATGAGCTCAGCTGATGATATTTTAAGAGAACTTGATTTTCGAAATGTAATAGAAGGTTTTGTACAAATAAAATCAAGAAAATTTGTAGACATTTAATTTTAATTATTGCTCATATATATATTATTATTTTTATGTTTAATTTAAGGCATTTACACTAATTTTTTACCAATTTGTATTTTTAAAATGCAATTCTATAACATGATTTAAGTATTTAACTTACCCGTTTTCATTGTTTTTATTTAAGTAAATTAGATAAGCATATAGCAGGTACACTTGTAAATAGTAAATAAAAGTGAAAAGTAAAAAGTAAATACTAGTACTACAGACAATATTAAATGTTATTTGAAAAGCAATACATGTTCTATTGTCCTGTTTATTTATTTGGGGCCTTCACATTACATTCCGCCGTAGACCACCAAATACCTAAATTCGGCCCTGGAGCACGGATTTTTATGCACTAAAATGTATCAAAATATGCAATATAATATGCAGTAAAAATGCTTAAATAAGCAATAAATATGCAATAAAAAAATTATATTTAAAAATTAAAAATTGTATTAGATATAAAAACAATATAAATATTACAGAACACACTTATTAAATTTTTTTTTATTGAAACATTGTTCACAAAAACAGTTAGCTTCGACAATTATTTTAAACACTTATTAAATAATTTGTTTAAATTAAGGAAAAAATACCTTTGTCATATGTTGATTGAACTGTAATTTTCTTTCGAAAACTATATGTTTTCTACACGCGTTTACAAAATATTATTTTTCCATCTGAAGTAAAAACTTCTGCGTTTTTGTTTGCAAAGGAAGTCCACTCATGTATTTTTGAACTAAGAGAACTACTTATTTTTGACATTTTGTATTTTCGAATGTTTTTTAAAATTATTATAATTGTATTGGTACGATTTTATTTGTAAAACTATGTAACCGATGTCAGTGTCTTGACAGCAAGTTTGTAACTAGAGAACAGTTTTTACTAAATGTCCATTTCATGGCCTGTAGGTATTGTAAAATTTAATTTATTACTCTGATAACGACGATGACGATAAGATTGGAGCCGGTGAGCTATTTTTTTTAAAACAAAGGGATTACCTCGACCACCTCTAATGTATTCTTGTATATGTTACATATAATATGTAATTTATGTTTAAAAAGAGCTTTGTCGCTTACTTCGGTGTCCACCCGATCGAAATTTTTTCGTGACAGCACATTTCTTTAAATTTTGCAATAAATATGCATTTACAGTTAAATAGGCAAAATCATGCAAAATAAAATTTTAATTATGAATTCCAATTAGTATGATTAGTCAAAATGATTGACAACAATTTTTAAAATGTGAAAAGGAAAAAATATCCCGTCAAACAAATCCGGGCTCTACGGTAATATATAATCAGTGCTGGCGCTAGCATTCGCAAAGCTTGATGCAAGGTATTTTAGGGGGAATAAATTAATTTTGAATAGTAATTAGTAATTACTAATATATTGAACATAAATTGTAAGAAATTATTTAAATTTAACATATCTTTTTAAATTAACAAACATATATAATATAATTCATAACTATACATATATATAATATATATATATATTATTTTTCCCTTGAATTCGTAAAACGACCACGCCTGTGTTAGATACTGAGCGCAGTGAGGGAATTTTTCGATTTTCTCAATAGTTTTTTAAAGCGACGCAATAAACTACCGAAAAATTAACAAAAACCATAAAAAAAAGGGATTTCGTTAATATCACGTATAGTTTTTTTGCTATAATTTCGAAAATAATCATTCTATTGTTTTGAAATTTTCAACAAAATTGTATCTTTGCACTATACAATTTCAAAAAATGTTCAAACAGTTTCATTTACTTTTAGACTATTTATAGATTTTGAGGATTTTCACTCATAAAACAGTTAATTTTGAGTTTTTTGACTTGAAATTTGAACACAACGTCAGACAAATATTACTTTAAATTTGTACAAAAAACAGACAAAGTGTATTACACCGAAGCTTCGTTCAGAATCGTTTTATCGAATGCAATGATTTATCATTGTTTTCAAATTTATAATAAAAACAAAACTATAAAATCTTTATCCAAGTAATTCACTTAAGCGATATCCGAAACACCCCGCGGCTCGCTACCTTTTTTATATATTTATATATTAGACGATGTTATATTAGACAATAATATTCGTTTCACAGTAATGTAATATAATTTATGATTTCTATATATTTTAGTTCAGTATATCTCATACTCCATATTAACCCGCATTTTTATTAAATATTATATTTACACACGCACAAACATATGTATATATTCTTTTAAGGAGAGATTTCAAAAAATTGTTCTTTATATTGTCAATAAAATACTATATTTGAACAGTTGCCGATCATATTATGTTATTAATCACCATTTTTTTTTACTTGCATATTATGTTTGTAACACGTTTGCGTCATTACTTTAGTATGGTGTATCTTTTAAGTTTTCACTTACATGTATATCTTCCTCTACAATATTACTACTAGGGACAATAAAAATATTATTGTAGACACAATAAAAAAAGGTAACGAGCCGTGGGGTATTATGGATATCGCTTAAGTAAATTACTTGGATAAAGATTTTAGAGTTTTGTTTTTGTTTGAAATTTGAAAGCAATGATAAGTCATTGCATTCGATAAAACGATTCTGAGAGGAGCTTAATTTTCTCGTAAATATAGTCTAAAGTTACATATTTGGTGAAAATGCCAGGTTTCTATGACTATTAGTTTCAAAATTACGAAGAAATAAACAATAATCGATTAAGACGAAATCGCATTTTTAGCGTTTTTGAGTTATATTTTTAGGTGCTTTTGAGAAAATCGAAAAATGACCTCTCTAAAGTACCAACTAGATGTGAATTGCTGCCGGAAACAAACTGTGACCGGAAAGATCGGAGCACTCCTTTTGGTCGAAAATCTGTACACAGGATAGAAACAATAAAAATAAACATCATTGTAAAAACATTTGATCCCTCGCTCCGCTCAGAATCCAATAATATAATATGATAAAACGAATATGTGATATTGTATCATACCATATAAGTACATCACGGATTATTTCCACATTCATCAAAATTTATCTACTTTTAGCTCAACCATAAATAAAAAAAAAAAAATATCAAAATACAATTATTACATGCATTATTTTCATATTTGATTTTAATAAAAAGATGAACAAATTGTTCGTTATAATATTAGGTAATTAAAGTATTATTTTAAAAAACACTAATATATTATTAGTTCATAATCTTTTATTTCATTTAATAATAATTAATAACAACAAATATTGATCGTATATTTTGGACGCTAGTATAATTACTATGCTCAATGTTTTCTAGATATTTTAAATAATTATATTAAATAAATGATAATAATAATTCAGGAGGTCCGCAGTTTTTTTTGCCAGTTTGTTCACTAATTCTATTTTTTCTAAATACTTTGAGTATTTATAAGACATAAATTAACTACAAGGCCGTGAAAAATTTCAGCAGAATTTGTGTTAAAATATTTTTTTATTCCTCATATAAATGAATAGGGTAGAGAAACACAGGTATTATGGAACTTCTGAGTAGAACTTCGGTGTAATATTATTTGGTCTTGATATACAATAAATAATAATGAATTTTAACAAAATTGCGTTTTTGCCGTTTTTAACAAAAATTTTTGGTAGTTTTGTTGGATCGCGTTAAAAAAACTATAGGAAAATCGGAAAATGTCTTCCTAAGAAATTTAAAAAATAATTATACTACACTAAAATGGGTAAGAATTTATAAATTAGAGTACTCCAATTAGTCAAAAAGAAATATACAGAAAAAAAACATCATTGTAAAACGTACAGTCTCCTCGCTTCGCTCAGGATCTAAAAAGTTTAAACTTTAAATAAACATCTTTGGAAAAGTATGTTAATACAATTTAGTTTTATTATTAATTGTAGAGCCTTTAAATTATTATATTTATTTCACTTTATTATATTTATATAATAGTTAACAAAAGTAAAAAAGTTATTATATTAATGAGTGTTTATTTACTTAATGTACATTAAGTAATCCTACATTATATTCTATTAATATAAAATTGTTGTTAGAAACTTAGACATACAAAGTCATAAGTTATAAAGATTAAACATTTTTAGTGTCTGTAGCCTATATAGCAAGGGGTGGCCAATTTGTGCCTCCCATCATAGTTGCATGTAACTCGCGTCTTTTTACAAAACCTTAACGGAACTAAACTTAACGGAATTTCAGTTTTTCGTAGTGTTTCATCGAGAGCAACCCTAATGTCCATTACCCCAAATAGTTTCTTTTAATGCAATTAGATCTAACGACACTTCATTCACATTTACAATTCATTCATATTCATATTTATCTCCACAAATTGAGCGTCAGCATTTTTCATTAGTTCCATTAGTTATTTATTAAATTTTAAAAAATATAAAAGTATAAAAAAGTAACAAGGCAATACAAAACGTCAAAACTAAATGTGACAAGAAAACGAATGTTAAACAGCGTCGTTGCTAGGCCATCTCAGATTTAGTCGGGCGAAGAGATATTTGTCGGGCGAAATACTTGTCGGGAAAACTGTTGTCGGGAAATCCGTGTCGGGCGAAAGGTTGTCGGGCATTTTTAGTCAGGCAAATGGACGGTTATCATAACCCTCGTTTTATAGCGAACAAATATGGGTAACTGAGTTTTATCTTGAATATCGGTAGATTCATCTAAAGCCAGATAAATAGATCAATAAATTAGCAATGTCATTTTTAAATTAGTGAAAATATCAAAGCTAATTGTTGAAATACGCCATACTATTTTTTTTTTTAATGTGATAAAAGGAGCTTTGGCTAATCGGCATTGTGTATAACATATATATAGTAATGGTAAACAAAAACTTTTTAAAAAGCAAAAGTAGTAAAATATGTGTTCTATGTATACATTAATAATTAATATATAAATGTCAAATCATGATCTAGATCAAGTCACAGATAGTAAACAGATGAATGGTAATAATACTTATCTTTTAGTTTATATTTATGATATGTAGGACATGATACATTTGTAGTTCATTATAACATAATATTAACATTGAATTATAGATGTAACCACACCTATAGTATAGATTTACATATTGATGGTTACAGTACTTTCAAATATCCAAATAACATAAAAGTTAATTATATTTGAAATAGTTGTATTGTTTTTATCTTGTAGCAAACCTCAATGGTAAACAAGCATTCCGTTATATGTATATGTACTGTAAGTGATTTAATAATTATTTGTTGACTAATTATAATTTATCTAATATAAAACAATGCAATTGGCCTAAAGTATTGTAATATTAATTGTATATTTAGAGTATTAATCACCATGAAATCAATATTACATTTTTATATATTAAATAAACAAGTGATCAATAATTAAATAACAAGAAATAACATAATTGTCAGGTTGAAAACCAAATAAAAAGCAAGTTAATTAATTACAGACATCATTAAATTGACATTAATGTGTAATAATGTAAGATCAGTAATGTTGCTAAATGTAACATTTTAAAATTACTCTTTATAAGGTTATTCTGGTGTACCTAATAAAAATATTTTCCAAGTTGCATTTGAAACTTTATTTCAATTGAGACACAATGTGTCTGCATTTCAGATTAAAATTTTTAAATTTTAAAAAAAAATAGTTTTCAAACTTCCTAATAGCATTCACATGAAGAAGAGTATTTTTTTACAATTTATTTATCATAGTGGTCAGTTTATTTTTAATTTATTCGTCCAAGTAAGTGGACGAACACACGTCTTGTAAGTAGTAATACATTTACAATTATTTAAAATCAGTGTATCTCTCCCTTACGATTTTATGAATTAATAAAGTAACAACCGAATGTTAATATTATAACCCAGTATATGTAATTAAAGCAAAGAAAATTATAGTAGATATTGATAGTATGTCGATACGAAGCGACGTGAAAGTTTTCAATCATATTAGCAGTGCATTAAATACGGTATCGACTGTATACGTATACCACATAGTTATTGGTTATACCACTTTTATGATATTATATAAGTTTAAAAAAAAATTGTATAGGGTGATCTAAATCATTCTTCAAATTCCCTTCCCGCAAATACATGGCTACATTCACGACAGTTTAAAGCCTGCGTTATCGACGGTGTGATTTACTTTGATGACCAAAACTATTTTTTTTTTTAAGATTATCAACCAGTAAGAAGAAGAATTATGAAAATCACGTGAAATGTCGTAATAGGCTCGTTTAAATCTAAATTATAATAATTATCTGCGCATGACTATCAAATTATCACCAATTGGTAAACATATTTAGTTTTACGAAAAAAATCACGATAAGTACCGGTTTACTGATCCAAATATCTAAATATGAAAATAAAATATATGAAATGTCGCTTAGTGGCTTTCTGGTTTTTGCTCGTACCTTGCTTATTTTAGAAGAGTCTATTGTCTAAATAAGTGTCTATGTATAAAATGTCCAAAACTTAAAGAACATAAAACAAAAAAAAATGTATGTTAAAAAACGAAAATCAATTCTTTTTTGTTTCATTTTTCTAGACGATTTAAGTTTTACACATACACCCACAAATAAAGGTAATTTTTTTCATCATAATGTGATGTGTATTATTATTGCGTCGGCATTAAGATTATCGACCTGAAGGCCCGTGCAAACACAGTCATATTATCATAAAAATGATCTTAATGCCTAATAAAATTTTGACTACTTTCAGTGATCTAATTTCGATTTTGAAAATAGTTTTGAAATATTCGACAACATTGTATTTTCGTCTACTTTGCATCGGTTGGAGAATTATTTCCACCTCAACAAAAATTTTACGAGTACCTATGCTAGTTAACGAATTCAATTGTATTTTCATTTTTAAATATAAATGAATAGATCAAGTGACGATAGTTTTGTCATCCTTATACATTTTTTCATAAGATATTAGTCTTATTCCTCATTTACTATAATGTCTATTACATGATACTCAATTAGGAGTTGAAATTTTCTAAAATCAATAGTCAACACTTATTTTTTAAGTGATTTATGTTTGAAATGCGAAAACTACAAACATCATCTTCCCAAAATTTCGCTTTTTTGTTGTTATTCCAAATGTATACTTGAAAATTTAAACATAATTATGCTTTATATGCTTTAGTAATATACAGTGTTATACAGAGATGTTGCACGTTTTCGAAAAGTTTATTACAAATGAACATTTAGAGTAGGTTTTTTTATAATGTCCAAAATTGATATTTTATTTTAAAATGTTGAATACTTTCCTAAGATAAATATTGAATACTTTTCTACAGTTGATAGTCGTAATACAAATGTAATTTTTTTTTTTAGAATTTGTAGGTCAATATCACGATGATATCTTTAATGCGGCTATTTCGGGTATGTAATATAATTGAAATATACATCAAAATACATAACAGACATGAGATAAATGTATACATTTTGAAAGGTACTTTAAATGAAATTTTTAGTTTTTAATGAAGCCAATCTTCTAAGTCCACTGCTATGGTGTTTTAACAATATGTCTGGTTTGCAAAAATTTTTCATAAATATTAAGACAAATAAATAAATATAATAATATAAATGTATAAGAACACATAATAAACATATTGTGTTTTTATAAATTAAATATACACTTTAGTTTTTTCGTGTTATATTTATACTAAATATGGTTTAATCGCAACGACCATACAATTATACAAATAGATACTGTATAATTTCTGAATAAATTTGTTAACCACATACAATTATTATTTCATATATTGTGCCTGTCGTCTCTATATAATTTAAAATTAATTATAAGTAAATGGTGTTTATATAATGAAAATTAATTAGAATACTAACATTTGTTCTCCTAGATAAAAATAAAAGTATGAGGGATGACGAAATTAGATCGATATGTACTGGTAATTTTACGGATAATGCAATATATCATATAATTATAAATTTTAAAAGAGCTTAATTGTGCATTCTATATTATTATATATTTATTATTATTTGCTAGCATCCCCAAATTATTTTTGTGAATTATATATTTGAACCATATGAAACAAATATTTTGCTTTTGATTTCTTTCTACCCATAATATAATGATCCCGCCATACTAAACTTATCTCAATATTATATGGGTAATACACATTTGAGCATACTTATTAGGTATTATAAAAAAACGAAAGAAATATAAGAGAAATTTTAGTTTTCCTTATATAAATAAATAATGTACACAAAATTATTTTCTAGTTAAATTCGGAAATTCAGGTTATAACGGTAAGTCATTTTTTTTTACAAAATTACACTGTAATATGGTAAATGAAAAGATATTATAGAGTACAAAATATTTTATAGTTATTATAAAAGTACATATCAATTCATAGAAAATCGGAAATATTGTATAAATTATTTTTTTATCATATTGATTTTTAGTTACGCAGGATTCTATGGCAGCACTAAGACATGGATATTTTAGTATTAGAAGTAAGTAAATTGCTTATAATTATTTTTCTAGTTTGTAACGCTTCGGTCACTGGCGCCTTGTTAATCGTTGGCTCGTCTAAACCCGTAAAGCACGGTACTAGCTAAGGAGATTTAGGGTTTGTAGTTTCTCGTGGACGTATGAGTCCCAACAGCCAAAAATTAAATGATTTAAAGTAAATAATATTGAGAAAAAGAAAAAAAATACCTACAAAAATATAAAATATAAAGTATGATAAAAATATCGGATAATAGCAAATACATAAATCAAAATAAGAATACCGGCTAAGGTTAAAAAAAAATCATTACATTACCCGATTACCATACATGTTAAGAATACTTTTTTCCGAATACATAATTGAATACTCCAATTGAATTGTATTTAGAATAGGTACGTATTCGGATACTTTTTCTTAAATGTATTTTAATACAAATACAAATAATTTTAAAAAGTATTCCGAATACTGAGGATTCTTTTAAGTTTTGTAACTTGTAAACTTTTTAATGCACCTTAAATTCAATCTGATTATCAACACATTACTTTTTTTTTAATAATTACAATTTTTTTTTGCTTACCTACAAAATAGTCAATAAAGCAGTGGCGTGGCGTGGGGTTAAGAATGTAGTAAGCACTTACCAAAAAAATATACCCACCTATTAAGAGAACACCAGGAAGTATTTAAGGGGGCAAGGAGGCTTCCCCCCATAGACCTACTTTAACCCCCCTAATCGACTATTTCTCAATTTGTAATATATTACATATATACTCGTAATGTTTGCATTACATTTTTATATTATATTTTGGAGATTTAGGCTTTAGCCCTCTGTATTACTCCTTTAAATACGCCCCTGGAGAATGCTACACCATTGATTTTCGACGCGTGGAACATGCTTTGGGAGTCACACGTTTCTGAAAAACTATAATGGAGTGATTTATTATAGAGTGATTTTAGTGTATAATAACCTCTATGTAAAATTAAAGATCATAAAATGTAATAATTTACGACAGAAAAAATGTGTCAGTATCAACATTAACTTGAGATTTAAAAAAAAAAAATCAAATAATGTTTTCTGACTCCGTTTTTCATGCATTTTTTAATAATTAACACGCTACGTGACACGATAAGACAGAACGCAGGCGATGGAACTGTAATTGTTGATACCACCTTTTACTACAATAATTTGTAGTCATAACGCGATAATGTCTTATAAATAGAATGCATAGATGTATAAACAATACAGGTTAGTTAATCTGTTATAATGTGATCATGATAGGATGTCTGCCCCATCCGTGACAGCATTGCGTTGACGAAACACTATGATTCATTTTTCAAAAGACTACACTGTAAGAACTCGTCTACAGTCTAATAACACAACGGAATGCCGCAATGTCTATATAGTATTGTAGTGAATTTCAATAACGCTTACACATTAAAACATTCTCTCCCATGTCCCACTCTATAATTTAATTTTAGATCATTAGACTTAACGTTGTAGTAATAGGAAGGGGAATCGAAATCGCTTACACGTCGAATACGGGCACGAATAGATACAGGTGATATTCTTTTCTACGGCTACACAGCTGCGGCTACTATATAGTGGCTATATATTATTATATCAATTACGTACTTGTATCAAAGTCCCAGCCATTAACTTTGGTTTTTTTATTCATCTTGATACCTATATATTCCTCGTGACAAATGATTAGGAACTAACTTAAAATTTACGAAAACTCCGTGAGTTGACTGACACGTGCACGTTTTGAGTTCATAATGATAATCTGTCCTAGGAATGGTAAGATAACATTCCGATAAAATATTGTTTAAAATGATCATCAGCTGCTCTTTACTTGACCGTGACGCGTGCGTTGTCAATAGTGTAAACACCTCAATTTAAAAATCGTTAAATAATATTTGACCGAACCGTGACTGTAGCGTGATGGTGATTGTGCTGGTGATATTGAGAAACATTTATGGTCAGAAAAACACAAACTATCCGATCATGCTGCCGCTTCAAGTTCATCAATGCTCAATTTTTTCAAGAAAACGGATTTACCTTCTTCTAAGGATTTTGAGGTTGCTGCGGCAGAAGCCACTTGGGCTTATCACACTGTCCAGGAAAATCATAGCTTTCGTTCGAATGATTGTGCGTCAAGTTTAATACAGACATGTTTCGAGCAAAAATTTAGATGTGCTCGCACAAAGTCCAAGGCTATTGTTGTAAATGTTTTGGCGCCTATGGCAATACATGAGTTAAACGACCACCTTCGTAAAGCGAATTGCATTACTTTACTAACGGACGCTTCAAATCATGGTTCTACAAAATTATTCCCTGTCTTAGTTCGTTACTTTTTACCGTATGAAGGAGTGCAAGTAAAAGTTTTAGAATTTCAAGAGCAACCAGGTGAAACATCGAATATAATTGTGGATTATTTAAAACAAGTATTGACTAAAAATGAACTGACGTCTAAAATTGTGGCGTTTTGCGGAGACAATACTAACTGTAATTTTGGAGGAAGAAATAGAAAAGGAGTTAATAACGTTTATACAAAATTGAACACGTCTCTTGGAAGGACTCTCATAGGAATTGTATGCGGAGCTCACATAATCCACAATGCGATCAAAACCGCTGCAGATTGTTTGCCTGTTGATTTTGTAAAAATATATTCATTTTTTTACATTTATAGCGTTCGTGTTGAAGCTCTTAAAGAATTTTGTAATGCAGCTAACACAGAATATAAAAAACTTCTGGGCTATAGTAAAACTAGATGGCTTGCGTTGATGCCTGCATTGGAAAGAGTTTTGAAAATGTTTCAGCCGTTAAAAAATAATTTTTTGAGCATTGATAAATGCCCGAATATATTGAAAGAATTTTTTGAAAATACCAGCTCTGAATTATGGTTGTATTTTATGCACGCACAATCAGCTACTTTTCATCAAGCTGTGTTAAAGATCGAGGGCCAAAACGTGTGTGCAATAGATGCCGCAAATGAAATTAATCAACTCCAAAATAATTTAAATCAAAAACAGAATACATGCTATCTTCCCCACACCACCCGTAATATAATGGTAAGATTACAAGAAACTGGTGCTGTCAATGAAGAAAACGTAAAAGCTGCAGCGGCTGTCTTTTATAAAACAAGCAAAGAATATTTGGAGCAGTGGTGTCAGTTCAACGAGGAAGTAAAAATATTTGAATGGGCAAATCTGAGAAAGGTTCCCTCGTGGGAGGAAGTACAAAAAGTGATGGACTTACTTATTGAACAGAAATTTATTAGTAGCAGTCAAGACACAGGAGTTTTTGATGAGTTTTCACTAATTTCTAAGTATATAACAGCTCAAAAAATATGCGACTGGAACACAAGGAATATAGCTACTGAAAATCGTTGGGTGGAAGTATTTACGCACTTCAATGCTAATGATCTCTCACACGAGAATTTTTCTATAATTATAGAATACATTTTGTGTCTGCCAGGCAGTAACGCTCCAGTTGAAAGAGTGTCCTCTCATATGAATAAAATATGGAGCAGTGAAAAAACTTATTTGGGAGTCTCTGTATTGAAAGCCATTCTTATAACAAAGGGTAATATACACAAATCATATCAAGAGTTCCATTCATACATAAAAACCAAACAGGCTACTTTAAAGCAGATTTGTGGATCCGACAAATAAAACCAGACGAATAGTGTACTCTATTATTACATTATTGTTATTTATTATTTATTACTATTATTATTACTAGTTATGATGCCCGGCTTCGCTCGGGAGTTGATATGAGATTACGTGGTAGTTGAAATAAAAAATAAGCTATGACGTAAAAAGCAAAAAAATTTATTGAAAACATTTTCTCATTATTTACACTACTTGTTTATAAACAACATTTTTCATTTTATTCTCCGGGGTATATATATATATAAATTTTTCGAATTTCCTACTCTTGAGCAAGCTACATATAGCTGACAGTGAGAGAAGCAGAATTCATTGAGGTTGATGCCACAATATTTTAAAGTTTGCCCTTGCGCTTTGTTGATTGTAAAACTAAAGGCTAATTTAACTGGAAACTGCAATCTTTTAAATGGAAATGGTAATTCAGAAGAGATCAGTGGTATTCTAGGTGTAAATACTGTGTGTCCTTTGTTCTTTCCAGAAATAAGTTCAGCTTCAATGATATTATTCGATAGCTGTTTTACGATCATCCTCGTTCCATTACATAGTTTTGGGGAGTTAAGATTTCTGAGTAGTATGATTGGAGATCCAATTTTCAGACGAAGGCAGTGTAATGGCATTCCTGGTACTTGTAAAGAGTTTAGAACTTCAGTAGGGAAGTTGACACTTTCTTCAATGGATACCATCGTGTCGATCGATTTATATATTTTCTCTTCACCAGGTATTTTCTTTAGAATATTAAAATTGATATCGTCAACAATACTATTTTTAGTGGCCAAAATTGCTCTTTGAAATAACCACTCTATGTTGGTATAGTTCTGAATAATATTTGGATAAATTTTGTCGATTAGTTCGTTTTCAGTAGCGGCTATGTTACAGAAATCACTACTGAGTTCAATGAGGCCGGTCGTTTGGTCAGTAGGATATGTACCTTGGCCTATTTGTAAAAGTATTTTAGCAAAATGTGCTGTTGTTTCATCTTTTGATAATTCAACTCTCATGTTTTTTGTTAATTGCAGTATTTGTACTTGTGGCCAGAGATGTGACTTTTTTAAGCATGCATTGATCTCGTCTGCTGGTGTTGACTTGGGAATAACTGGAAGAGTTTGTCGAAAATCTCCTGAGAGTATGAGTAGAGTTCCTCCCATTATTTCAGAGTTTTTTCGCAATTCTTGTAATGTTCTGTCCATGGCTTCTAGTGATTTTTTATGGGCCATGGTGCATTCATCCCAGAAGATAATTTTAGCTTGTTTTAGAAGTTGACCCCGTCCAGATTTTCCTGAGATTTTACATACCGGGAATTGTTGTTCGGCTATATTCAACGGTAGTTGTAAGGCAGAATGGGCAGTTCGTCCTCCTTCCATAAGTGTGGCTGCAATGCCGGATGATGCTAGTGCCAGTGCGATGTGTTTTTTAGCACGTATTTCCGCCAGTATTAGATTTATTAGAAATGTTTTACCGGTACCTCCTGGTGCGTCCAAGTAAATAATACCACCGTTAATACTTTTTTTTGATTGTCATTGAGGAGTGGTTTGTTGTGAGCAATGTATTCAAGTAGTTCATTGACGTTGTAGCTTTTTTCCTTTGTAATTTCGTAGTTTAGCACACTGAAAGCATTTCTTTGTGGTTCTGGCATTCCATGTTCTACTAAGGCCTGGTTATTTATTGCTAAACATTTATCTTCTAAGCGAATGAGTGTTTCATTGAACATGTCGTCATTGAATTCTATAGTCAGTTCTGGATTAGTTTGTCGGATTTGGTACAATATATCATGACTCATACTCCTTTTGAAAGAGTCCCATAGCTGTTTTGGGTTTGATGGGTTACATGTTGTTAGAATTATGGCGAATAACTCTCGAATTTGTTCAGCTGAAGCTGTGAGTGTGGCTTCTTGTAGTGTTAATTCCCAGTGGTTATCGTTTTCCAATAATCCTAAGCGTTGACATACTTCTCTGTACGTCTGGCATAGGTAGCCGTCAATGTCCTGAGATCTGTGAAACTTGTCGGTCCCCGTATTTCGTGTAACATCATCCGGAGATAGAAAAATTCGGCATTGTTTGGACGTACAGTGTATACTCGACCTATTGCGTTAGTTTTCATGATTTCTGGATGACCCACCTCTGGCATTCCTTGTTTTCGTCGTTGAAAAATTTTCCTTGTTTTGTCCCACGTATAATAAATAGGGACGTCGACATACAGTAATGTCTTTGCGAATGGATCCGTTTGGCACAGTTGGAAAAAAGCTGTTAATGTTGTGTTCTGAGGTGGTTCGCTTGCAATTTTTCTAGCCGAGTCTTTTGTGAAGTAAACTCTCTGTCTATTCTCTAAATGTACTGCTAGATGTTGCACAGCTGTTTCGCGTTCGTGTATGGGAAAACTAAAAATCCTCCACGCTGCTTCGTTACTGTTGATGTATCTTCCCATTTGGTACATGAGGGTCTCTTCATTTCTGTTATTTTGTTCGCTATTTTGGACTATTTGAAATACTACCATATCACTACCTTTGTTTACGTACTTACATATATATTTAATAGATTTTACTGAATTATACCATAACATAACATCACCGAAAAACGGTGGCTTCACAGCAAAATGTTATGGTAACAATAGGTTCTGCAGCTGTAGCATACATAGTAAAGGCGCGAAATTTAAAAACTTAAATTTAAAAATGTTTTCAGAACTAATTTGAATAACTAAAATTATGTCGCTTTAACTCCACTACTGCTATATAAATACACAAAATTTAATAACTTTATTATAGTAACAAATGTAATTTAATTGCTCGCAGCGCCTTTCGAAATGCAACCCAAATAATCGACAACAGATGGCGCCACTACACAATACTCGACAACAGATGGCGCCACTACACAATTTCTAAGTTGAAGGGTTGCAAAAGCCCTTATATCTTTAAAAACACGGCCTTTAGGTTAAAACGGGAACTTTCTTGTTCGAGGGGGGATGGCTATCGCAATATATAAGTCCCTTTATCGTGCCGGGACTCCTTTTTAAGTTTTATCGGCACGCACATTTTATTAACTTAGTTTTATTTTATTATATATAATGATAATGATGATTATTATTATTATTATTATTATTATTATTATTATTATTATTATTATTATTATTATTATTATTATTATTATTATTATTATTATTATTATTATTATTATTATTATTATTATTATTATTATTATTATTATTATTATTATTATTATTATTATTATTATTATTATTATTATTATTATTATTATTATTATTATTATTATTATTATTATTATTATTATTATTATTATTATTATTATTATTATTATTATTATTATTATTATTATTATTATTATTATTATTATTATTATTATTATTATTATTATTATTATTATTATTATTATTATTATTATTATTATTATTATTATTATTATTATTATTATTATTATTATTATTATTATTATTATTATTATTATTATTATTATTATTATTATTATTATTATTATTATTATTATTATTATTATTATTATTATTATTATTATTATTATTATTATTATTATTATTATTATTATTATTATTATTATTATTATTATTATTATTATTATTATTATTATTATTATTATTATTATTATTATTATTATTATTATTATTATTATTATTATTATTATTATTATTATTATTATTATTATTATTATTATTATTATTATTATTATTATTATTATTATTATTATTATTATTATTATTATTATTATTATTATTATTATTATTATTATTATTATTATTATTATTATTATTATTATTATTATTATTATTATTATTATTATTATTATTATTATTATTATTATTATTATTATTATTATTATTATTATTATTATTATTATTATTATTATTATTATTATTATTATTATTATTATTATTATTATTATTATTATTATTATTATTATTATTATTATTATTATTATTATTATTATTATTATTATTATTATTATTATTATTATTATTATTATTATTATTATTATTATTATTATTATTATTATTATTATTATTATTATTATTATTATATTATATTATTATTATTATTATTATTATTATTTTCTATTGTTATTATTTTATTATAAATAATTAATATTATTTTTTTTAATATTATTAAAATTATTATTATTTATTTATTAGCTGCGTTTTTCTGTTGTCATTTTTTTATAAATAATTAATGTTTTTTTTTCAATAAAAAAATTGTTATTTTACGCAAAATTGTATTGTTTTCTTATTAAAATGTACAGACGTCCCGCTTTGAAGAAAAAAAATTATAGTCACGTTAGTTACTCCATAAGCACAATCCCATTACATTAATGGAAAATTATACATGTATTGCAATATATAAATTTACTTCAGTTTTTGTTTTTTTTGAAAATAAAAAAGTTAATTCAAAGTGCTTGAATAGTATGTACTATTTTAAAATATTCTTATTTAAATAATAATTGATTAGTTCTTTAAATTTCAATAGAGTTAATGTAATACATATATTACTTAAATAAGTAATTATACTAATCATTTAATCATTAATAGATGTTAGTACTTAGTTTTATACTGAAATTATAAAATTCTAATTTTATTTTATACAACAATAATAAGAATAAAATATTATAATTTGCTTTATATTTTAGGTTATTCGCAAGAGTATTTTTGTACATGATTAATAACTTTTCTGAATTTCTTGGTACGTAAAATAATAAAACGCAAATATCATACACATGTTAATTATTTCTTTATAATATTTAATACGTAATTTATAAATATTTTGGAGAATGGTTATTGGTAATAAGCTTACCATTATTCGTTTACGGCCACTTTATATGTTTTCGGGTATTCTACCCAATAATAAATAAATAATTTATCATTATTATTTCATAGCAATAGAACAACAATATAACGAATAATAATAAAAATTTGTAAATTCAATTGGTAATTAGAATGATATTTTTATATAGACTAAATATTTATGAATTAGTTAAAGACTAACTCGTTTAATCTCCAGTCATACGTTATTCTCACTGGCAAAGTGAAATGTTCTTTTTTTTTAGATAAATGCAGTTTAAAGGAACCAGTACCATTCTGTATAAATTCTGCAGGTTTCATTATATAATTAGCAAATACATTTATGCTACAATAATAAAAATACTAATTTATTACTAATTACACTTTTTTTCCTATTTAGTTAGGGTTTGTTTAGGTAAGACTACTGAATATCTTTTTTTTTTTTTGTAAACATTACAACTGTATTTATAAAATATAAGTATTTATAAAATCCATATAGTAAATGAAATATAATTTCATTGGCCAACTTACACTTAAGGTTTTCAAAAGTATGTTATAAGGATCGTTTTCATATTTTACTCTAGTTAGTTAGTGTACATTTTTCTAATCACACTTCTGGCCTCTATCCTTGTTATATATATTCAGGCCCGGATTAAGGGGGAGCGGGAGGTCATGGCCCCGGGCCCACCAAAAACCAATTAATTGTTGGCCCCTTCGTACGAGAAGACTTAATTTTGAAATAAACGAAATTCAACATTATGGCCTTGTTCAGACGACGATATAAAAATATACTTTTTCATTCATTTGGTGAATTCTCTTACCTAAAAAATTTATTTTTTAAAAAATAACCCTTTCCTTTATGAGTAACAAAACCCGCTTCAGGCATGGGCCCCCAAATTATGTTTGGCCCCGGGCACAACATTTTCTTAATCCGGGCTTGTATATATATATATATATATATTACAATATTACCGTTAGGGAAATAAAAATTTTTTATAATTTAGTGAATTTGGTATTTTGAAGAGTCCATGAGAATTATTTCAATATATATACCGCCGTCGTCGGTGTATTCATATCATCATGTGTCCGCCGTGCTGGTCGTCCATCCCGTCATACATAATATATTCATTACTGGTTATTTCTATTCGTTATGTTCCATCTACTCGAGGACCAGTAATATAAATGGATAATAATTATCAAAATAGAAAAATGAGCATCTTTTGTGTTTAACTCAAATAAAGAACAAAAATATTGTTAATAAAACAAATAAAATTGTATTCATGTTCAGTAAATATTTATTGTGAAGTTATAATCTTTATATTCTAAAAATACGGTCTATAATATTATTATAAAAGATAGATATCATCATAATTTATATTGACAGTTATAACTGTGGGGTATTGGTTCTATAGACTATGCATATCTCATCTGGTATTCATACTTAATGTATGTAATGACCAGTGCACTCCCAGTTAAAAAGTTGTACACAGAATAAATAAATAATCAACGTAGTAAACCCGTTAGATTCTTTGCTCCGCTTTAATTCTAAAAACATTCAATTGTACGTTGTTTAGTATTGAAATATATATATTTTTTAAATATATTATATGCAGATATTATTTTATAGTACAAAATAAACTATGTGTTCCTGTAAAATAATTACACATATAAATATAGTAATACACACACACTCATACATTTATTGATTTATATATATATACATATATACCGTGTGTCTCAAGAAACAGGGTACACTTTATCACTCATTACCCTGTAAATATTTTTCAATTCTGTTTGCGGGACATTAAACTAGACTAATGGATCATAAATTCCTATGACTTAAAAAATTTTTAACTCACGTATTTTGCGCATGCGCGACAGAACTTCATTTTTTTTTAATGGCAACCCCTATTTTAAATATCATTTTCAGATTAATCGATTTTTTCAAGTAATTTTGATGTATAAACTTGTGTTGTAAAATCAAAATTGGCTAAATTAGAGCTATAGGTATAATTTTTAAAAAAAATCTTATTAAATTTGAATATTTTTTTTTTTTAATTGTACGTATTATTTCTTTCTAAACACCGTGATGCAATCAAAATTATTATTATTATTATTAAAGTAATAAATTATTCACTATTTATGAATTATTATTTAATTTTATTGTTACACATTATGAAATAACATAATTTAAACATTTATTTTCAGGAAACAAAATTCTAAATTTCTATTTTTTTTTTTTTAACAATACCATACATTTTATTTACAATTTAATTTACAGAAATTACAAATATAAATAATTAAATAATTCGATTGTGAGGACGCAGAAATCAAATAATGTAATAAGAGTGTAAAGATTAAATTTTATTTCTTGGTTTATGGTGACGTTTGAGGATGATCCATTATTAATTAATCATATTTTTTGGATTGATGAAAGTAAATTTACTAATAATGGAATATTAAATAAACAAAATAATCGTTATTGGTCGAATGAAAATCTTCACTGAGCTGTTCCTACAAATTTCCAAACATGTTGAGGTACAAATGTATGGGTTGGTTTGATTGGTGGGAAATTACTAGGGCCCCATTTCTACGACGGAACTTTAACGGGAAGAAGATACTTAGATTTTTTGCGTGATGATTTACAATTACTCCTTGATGATTTACCTTTAGCTACACGTAGAAACATATATTATCAGCAAGACGGGGCACCTGCTCGTAATACACGAATTGTCCAAGAATTTTTGAGACTAAAATTTGGTGAAAAATTGATTGCAACACATGGACCAATAGAGTGGTCCCCAAGGTCACCTGATCTAACACCGTTAGATTTTTTTTTGTGGGAACACTTGCAAAATGTTGTGTATACTGATACTCCAATCAACATTCAAGATTTAAAGAATAAAATTACACACGCGTGTAACATTTTAACTGAAAATCAAATACTGCAAGCAACTACTCGTGAATGTTTACGTCGATTTGAGGCATGCACTCTACACAACGGAGGGACTTTCGAACAATTTATTTAATAATTTATGTTTGTAATTTCTGTAAATTAAATTGTAAATAAAAATGTATGGTATTATTAAAAAAAAAAAAAAAATAGAAATTTAGAATTTTGTTTCCTGAAAATACATGTTTAAATTATGTTATTTCATAATGTGTAACAATAAAATTAAATAATAATTCTTAAATAGTGAATAATTTATTAATAATAATAATAATAATAATAATAATAATAATAATAATAATAATTTTGATTGCATCACGATGTTTAGAATGAAATAATACGTACAATTAAAAAAAAAAAATATATTCAAATTTAATAAGATTTTTTTAAATTATACCTATAGCTTTAATTTAGCCAATTTTGAGTTTACAACACAAGTTTATACATCAAAATTACTTGAAAAACATCGATTAATCTGAAAATGATATTTAAAATAGGGGTTGCCATTAAAAAAAAATGAAGTTTTGTTGCAAAATACATGAGTTAAAAATTTTTTAAGTCATAGAAATTTAAGATCCATTAGTCTAGTTTAATGTCCCGCAAACAGAATTGCAAAATATTTACAGGGTAATGAGTGATAAAGTGTACCTTGTTTCTTGGGACACACTGTATATATATATATACATATATATTAAGGTGGTCCTTATTTTTGAAGTTCTAAAATTTGATGCAGACACACTTAATATTTGTTCTTATACCTATAAAAAAAGGTGTGTCAGATTTAGTAATGATTGGTTAATCTTAACACGTTCACAATTGCTCAATCCTAACAAGTGCCCCAAAAGGGTTAAATAATTTAACTTGGGGATAGTATATCAATTTTTTATTTATCTTAAAAATATTCTACTTACGCTAAAAGTAATAAGACAAATTATTATTAATAATTGTAATTCCTATAAAATAGGTTTATACAAAAATTTGTTTAAATCTATTAATTTACAAGAAAATGTATTATCAAAATAATATATATGCTATACCTATACACTATAGTATAGTATTGGCTTTCTTTTTTTCAGTATCTCCATCGATTGATTGTTATACGACTAAACGTCTTATTACAATAATTAATAATTAAAATAACAGAACATTTTTATGATTAATTTTTTAAGCATACGGTTTTTTAAGAGTATCCTGTGTAAATCCAAGAAATTGCTTTCTGTAATCTTGAACTTCCTTAAAATTGTATAAATAATTATACAAGTAAATTAAATATTAATATGGTTGACACGGCTCGTGTATGAGTAAACGAATCGTTTACACCACCGAGCCGAAAATTATCAACTGTCCACCCCTTTCTGCGAAACATTGACGAAAATACTTTACCGCCGTAAATTTATTACGCGCGATTATATTATGGTCGTCGCCTCCGGTAAGTCGACGCGATAGACAGCGAAATATTCGTATTTATAATAATACGATAAATTGCGATAATGTAATTAAGCAGCGTTGCTGATTACCCGCAAGTCGTATTGGGGTATTATAAATATGAATAGTAGGATAACGAAAAATATCTCTCGGGCGAACGACCGACCGGTCGAGCCGTTGAGATTGTTCGTGGCCGTCGGAGAGATACGTGTGCGTGTGATTATTTTTCGTCGCTTTTATACATAACATTTCATGTAACATCGTACATTCGTATAATAAACACCACCGTACCAAATTCGGTTAACGAACTAATTTTTTTTTAATCGGTTGTGACATCACCCCGTAATACCACCGTGACATGGTGAATAAATAAGATTTATTTTTACTTGTAAAAGAAACTGCTTTTGCTCTTCATTTTTTTGTGAACTTATCGTTATATTCCTCTATAGGATACCTCGTATCACTGACCATCTTTATCGTATTACACTATTTCTCCATCCTGGTATCCCTCCAGAGTCTAGATTATTCCTCTTTTCTGGTTGAATTTTTAGGAACTCTTCAGAAATGTTGAATTTTTTAATTACGTTTTTGGAATTGCTACCCATGAGGTGTAACGATAAATCTATGCTGAGAAAGTTTTGCATGTCATCAAACTTAATAATGTACTTTTTGTCCATATTTTTCAGTTTCTTCTTGCAACATTCATTCAGCCATTTTTTACCGAATATCACTACTTAATCTTTCATCGAATATTTAAAAAGCAGCGCACACTTCGCTCATATACCATAAATGATTTATGAATTTCATTAAGGATTTTTCTGCTACTTCTTTATCATCTCTTTTATAGAATTTATATAGACCAACTTTTACACACTTTAATTTATATGTATAAGAACAAAAATTAGGGGTGTCTCCTAAAATATTTTGCGAAAAATATTTTACTTCCATTACTAAGAACCACCCTAATATATAGATACATATAGTATATACATACTTTACAAATATATACACAAATATGCTTATTTAATTATTGAAAATCACCATCTAGATAAACTCGCAAGTGCATCAATGGATAGTAAGTATTAGTGTAGTCATTTGACTATAGTTGTCATAACTAATAACTATGTCGAATATCAACCCTAATTCAATTCTAACTGAATTTTTAATGGATATAAGTGATATCAAGCGGCGGTCAAATGATTTTGTCATGGGGAGGATGAGGCTGATTTTTCAACATGAATTTCGATCATTGAAAACATAAGCCATAATTTTGAGGATATATCTTTTATTATTAATAAATAGGCAAAATACAGTGTATTGTCAAAAATAATAGGTACATAATAACCAAAAGGTTATGTTGCGGGGATCTATCCCCCACATGATTGGGGCACCAATGCGGTTGGCTTATTTGTGGTTACGACCTTTTCGGTGCCATTTGGGATCACATGGTTTTTTTTTTTAACTGCGTTTGGAATCACTTGCGATCATAATATGTTAATTAATATACTATAAACTGAAAAATGAAGATGTATGAACAATTTAGTGACGATCGGTTAGGTTCTTATTAAAATTATCGTGACATTATAAATAGATATCTACTTGTTACTAAACATTTTGTAAAATAAATATTAAAATCATAAAAGGAAATCATACAAAACTATTTATAAATATTTCCACATATTATATTGCATAATATATTAATATCACGCTGATTTAAAATTAGATATTGCCAGTCCTAAGCCTGGAAAATTATGAAGGTTCTTTTTTTTTTTTGAAAATCACGTCACAATAATTTTAAGTATCAGATCGACACCGAATGTTTCATTTTTCAGGTCATTATTATTATGACCGCAGTTCGCAAATGATCCGATACGCAGGTAAAAAAAAATCGAGTGACCGCAAGTGGCACTAAAAAGGTTGTGACTGCAAATGTGCCGACTGCATCTGTACCGACACCCCCTCCTCTATACACTCGTTTGACCTGCACTAGTGATATCATATAAACAAATAAACATACCTGTATTATGTATTTACTTAAAAGTGAAAAAACTCATAACTAATAAAAGTTAGATACTATAGTCGGGCCATCGAGAGTACGCTACTGGGCGACGACCAAAACTCTTCCGTTCTCACGCATTCCCACCACTAAACCTGCCTGAACAATGGCCGCCACAGTCGCTCACTGCCGTTGTCACGTGTCGGTGGTTGTGTGCAGTGTTGCCACATTTAAATTTCAAATTCCTCTGTGCATCATATACAATTCCGCTAAAAATTCCTCTGACATTAAAGTTAAAATTAAGCTAAATTTTAATTAAAATCCGCTAGTTTTTTTTAAGTACATAATTTGATAATTAACAAAATATTTAAAAAAATTAACTTTTAAAAGTTTTACACTTTTTTCAATAGTAAATAATACATAAAATTAATAATGAGTAGTTATAGTAGTAATAAATTTTAACATAAACAAAAATTATAAATATAACAAATGCATAATATCTATCCATATATGTATCTATCCATATATGCATTATATGTCGATTTACAATATTTACACCTTACCATTTTGTTATCTGTCGGTATTTCTTCAATCCAGTCTTTGAGTTTTGGGTCACTTTTACATTCGAGTCTAAATTTTTGGGTGTATTGCATTTTATTTTTCCCCATTAAAATAATGAAACTAAAAAATATATCAATAATAATACTATTTAATACTAATAATAATAATACTATATTGAATGGTGTAAACACAATTGTTTTGACTTCTGTGGTGTATAGCACAGTTTATCATATTATGTGGTGTATAGTCTATAGTGTATACTCGTGTTTTTATCTACTGATAACAATAAAGATAAGGCGGTGCAAATAACAATTACTAATATGTAACAGATTACAGAGATAATCAAAATTAGTGCAACACTGCAACATAAAATAAACAAGTTATTAAAATAAAAATTCACCAGTAATTACACTGATTTTTCTTTAAATCCTCTAGATTTTCCGCTATCCGCTAATTCGCATAAAATTTCACCAAACAAGTAACTAAATCCACTAGTTCTAGCGGAAAATCCGCTAAACTGGCAACACTGGTTGTGTGTATACAGAGCGTACTGTAGTGAGTGGGGAAATTTACGGCAGCGAAAAAAACACGAAACCGCGGAGCTCGTTCATTTAGATGCGCAAAGGAGTAGCGTTCTCTCGATGGCCCGAGTATAGTGATCATTATAGTAATTACAAATATTTAACACAATATAAGAGAATATATTTTAAATTGTATTATTTTCATCTTATAGTAAACTTCAATGGTAAAGAAGCATTTAAATATGCGTATCTTCACCGTGAGTGATTTCCTAATGAATTTTTGATTATTGATTTTTAAGTTATTTTTCCATTAATGATTTGACCGATTCTAAAGAATGGGATTCACATAGAGTGTTGTAATATTATTATATGTTTGGAGTCTTGATCATTAAAAAACAGTATTGTACTTTTTTTTTATTGAATTTATTAAGTAAACCATAATCAATATAGAAATAACGTAATTTAATGCCAAGTCAATTATCAATAAAAATCAAGTTAGTTAATTACAGTATTATCATTGTCTTATATTATAATATCAATAGGGATGAACGATATATAAATGATGATAAATAAATAAATAAATGATAATAAATAAATATTCAGAAAAACAATCTTTATTATGAAATTTTGGTGTATTTAAAATATATTTTACGTTATGTTCATGCATTTAAAATTAACATTTTCAAATTTAAAAAATGAAGAGTATACAAAATTCCCAACAGATATTTTTTTGAATCAATATGCATCCACATGAATACGAGATTTTCGTGGTTGACGTTTGGATTCATTTTGATAGTCGACACGGTTTGTTTTTAAATTATTAGCCCAAGTAAGTGGAATAACTTGTGATGATCGAGTGGTTGTTTGGTACGAGATCATGAAGTCCGAAAATATAAAGATGTTAGAAAAATCTGTTTATGGACGCTAAACTATCTTCATTTTTATAAGCAGTTTTACAATAAAAGCTTATTATTATTTTTATGTTGGCCAACTGATCCAAGATATCTAACTTACTTAATATGAACGTATAATATATTCAGTGGCGTAGCCAGGGGGGTTTAAGGGTTCAAACCCCCTCCCCCTTTGCTTTTCTTTTTATAGCAATAATAATAGCGAGTAATATTTTAATGATTACAGTTTTGTGCTATTGGATGTCAGGTCTTGAAATTGTTTTTGCTTCCTGTCAAATATTTTAATTCTGAAATTTCATAATTTTTATGTCATGTACGTTTACAAAGTAGAACTATCTGATGCACAAATGTACAGTTTTATCGTCTCCGCTTATCGAATATTAATAGCGGATAGAGTTAGAATAAAGACAAAAATAACGCCTTGCTCTTATTATTATAGTATTACTGCCCGCATATGCACATCTTTTACTGTGTACTTTTACACGTTGAAATCGTAGACCTTATACTAATAGACGGTGCATTTGGCCGCGGTGCGTGTCGGTACTGCGGTTTTGTGTAACTAGTCGTGCAGTGATGCCAATTCTGTAATACAAAATATTGTTCTGCTAAAAGTTGGAAAAAAAATATACCACCTCAAAATAGATTATAATCAATAACACATATTATCAATAAATACAATAATATAACATATAAAATTAAAAAACAAGAGTACATTCATTATCATTGGGGCAGAGGACTTGTAGCATTTGCATATTTTGAGTTTTTTTGGTTTTTATGGCATATTTCTTCCATTTTATACTTTTTAAGAAATATTTAATACAATTAACAATTTTTTCAATATTTTCTCCATCGACGTAATAATTTTTAGTAAAATACTAGGAATTTTATTTGTCAGTGTCAGAAGAAGAACTTTCAAATTAAACTAATTAATAAATCCATCATATTCATCCATTAGAAAATAATTATCAATAATTTTTATTTTTATAATATTTAATTTAATTTAATTCAATAATTAATTATTATTTGATATTATCAATATAATGTACCTATAAATGTCTACTCTCTAATTAAATCAATAAAAAGTTATTAACTTATTTAAAATTAAATTTTATTAACAATTTCGTTATAAAATTATTTATATTTTTAGAAAAAAAATGTATTTTGCATATTTTTAGTGCATATTGTAGGGTTTTTACGCGCATAAGTGCTTGCTTATTTAGTGATTTTTTTAGAGCTACAAGTCCTCTGCCCTAATTATCATTAATCACAATTCAATTATAATATTGTATTACTGTGCAGGAAATATGAAAAGTAATATTGTACAATGTACATTTGTATTTGTATCGGAATATTGCACAACTTGGTTTGTCCTCAGCACATGCGCACGGTACACCTCAAATGCAACAAAAAAGTTCCATTTGACAGTTGACTGTAGTTCGATTCTCAAGTTAAGGTAGAAATTTCAGTTTGTTTTTTCATTTAACTAGCCATATTTCTTGAACTATTGGTCCTACACCAAATTTGAAAGCCCTATTGAGAAGCTTATTACATTTTCTTGAAGAAAACATACAAAGTAATGTTCCAGTATCAGTTTTGCAAACACAGGCACAATCTCGAAATTCGAAAACTTCTAAATTTAAAAAAATTGACTCCTGTTTGAAGATTTTTTTTTTGTTACTCAGATGTGTGCAAATCTCATAAAATATCTTTTTTTAATGAGTTTTCCAATGGTATACTCATTTTTAAAAAACTGCTGTTTGGGGAGAAAAAATCGCACTTTAAATGTAAAAAAAATAGTATGGTAAATGGTACACACTACTTCCACAAATGAATGCAGGTAATTCCATGTGAGCTACAAGTCATGACGACTCACGTGTTACCTGGATTCATTTCATGGAAGTAATGTGTACCATTTACCATAGTGTTTTTTTATATTTTAAGTGCGATTTCTTCTCCCCAAAACAAAACTTTTCAAAAAATGAGTATTCCATTGGAAAGCTTATTAAAAAAGAAAATTTTTGTGAAATGTGCACACCTCTGACTTCTGAGTGACAAAACAAAATTGTTAGGTACGAGTCAAATTTTTATAGTTTAAAAATTTTAAGATTGTGCTGGTGCTTATGAAATTAATATTGAAACCTTGCTTTGTATGTTTTCTTTAAGAAAATTTAATGAACTTTTTAATGGGGGTTTCAAATTTGCTATAAATTTTCTAATAGTTTAATATGGTCAATTATTGTCAATTAAAAAAAAATCTAATTTTTTTGAAAAAAACCAAAACCAACATTTCTTCTTTATACTTAAGAATTCAATCATAGTCAAAAGAAACTTTTTTGTTGCATTTGAGGTGTGCAATAACCTCCTGGTATTTGAATACTTTATCACCTTGTATGATTATGTATTATTACCACAAAAAAAATTTTAATTATACGTAATTTTATTTAATAAAAAAATATATTTGACTCAGCAAGGCCCGTAAAGCTGAATATATCATTTATTTAATAACATCCCCCCCCCTTGACTAAATTCTGGCTACGCCACTGAATATATTTAAAGTGTCAACATCTTACTTGACCGTAAGATTCTTTTTGTTATTAAGACAATACTCAATTTTAATTACACATTGAATATATTCAACGACCTGAATAATTCTTAAATTATTATCATTTTATTAATCGTATTCTAAGAATATAAACAAATTTTTACAATTTTTTTTAGTCAGTATGGCTAAGACTCAAAGATTAAAATATGATGGTAATTTTTTCATATCTGATATTTATTAATAAAAACACAATGAAAATTAACGTTCTTACTATAAAATATGAAAATTTGCAGGTAATTTACGTCCATATTACATAGAACTCTATGAAAAAGCCAGTGTGTGTAAGTAATATTAATGATATTTTATATACAAATTTAATGAATAGGTACTGTGGGATGAATTTGAAACAATCTTCAAGAAGTAATGGTTATTAAATGAACTCGTCTAATTTTTAGTTTATAAAGAGGGAGAGCTGCAAAATCCAATGGAATGGTGTTTGGAATACTCATCAAGTTCGCATCAATGTTTAATATATATATTTTAAATGTATAGATTTTTTTTTAAAGGAAGTAAATCACTAATAGAAATCAGTGTACAAATTGTTGCTAATCTTGTGTCAATCATGGAAATCTCATGTTGATTATTGGAAATCTTGCTCTTGTAGTAATTCCAGGAAATCAACCGTCTTTTGACTTTAACACGTTGAGTGCCACAGTATTTATAATGGGTATATAGTGAGTTTCCGCGCCAAAACTGAGCCGCGACGCCGACGGCCGACTACGTGTCGACATCGACTCCCCGCGCCCGATGAAATTGTTATTTAAAATGTAAACAATATTAAAATCATTGTTTCAATTACAAATATAATATATTATACTATAAAGGTTATTTGTTTTATGGGTAACCAATATTTTATTGCCACTCTAATCTTACGCAATTATCGAAGAAATCAAGTAATAAAATGTTGTTTGCGTTATGTAAATTGTGGTGTTGGCGACACTGATTATTGTAGCGCCGATGGGCGTGCGTGTAAATCGTACGTTTTTATCATGTGTCGAAATATACTAAAAGTAATCGTGTTGTTTTTTTGTGCATGAATAAAAGAAGTATGATGATGAGTGTGTTTTTTTCTTAATTGACAAAGTGTCAATTACCGTTTCTTCATATACATATATGCAGAACATAAAAGTGGCGACGAGGATCGGATATGCGGAAGTGAAAACATCGTTAAATTACACGGATCAAAACAGATAAAAAAAAAATAAAAATAAAGGCACGATGGCGAAATTCGGGAATATGGAAGAACTCAAACTTCAAGAAGAAGACTTCGAGACTTGGGTAGAAAGACTGGAATTATATATGCAGGTGAATAAAATAAAAGAAAATAAAGCTGCTATATTCTTAACCTTAATTGGAAGTGAAGGTTATAAAGTGCTGAAATCTCTCTGTACTCCAAGTCTACCTAAAGACGTTGGGTATGAACAGTTAGTAAGTAGGTAACATGAAAAATTACTTACAGCCTAAAGTTTCGATTCTTGCGGAACGCTCAAAATTCCGTAATTGTCTACAAGAAGATAATGAATTTATTTGGAATAAAAAATGTGGCAATGCTTTTAAAAAAATCAAAAATATTTTAACTTCAGCTCCAATATTAACACATTTTAATCAAAATTATAAAATAAAATTGGCATGTGATACTAGCTCTTATGGTATTGGTGGTGTAATTTCACACATTTTACCAAACAATGAAGAAAGGCCTATTGCGTACACTTCTACAAGGCTAAATCTTGCTGAACAAAAATATTCTCAGATAGATAAGGAGGCATTAGCTATAGTTTTTTGTATTAAAAAATTCCACCAATTCTTATATGGAAGATATTTTATTTTAATAACTGATCATAAACCTCTTACATACATTTTTCATGAAAAAAAAAAATCTACCGCAGGTGGCAGCTAATAGAATACAAAGATATGCTTTGTTCTTAGCAGATTATGATTATAGTATTCAGTATGTTAAATCTGCAAACAACCAAAGTGCTGATGCATTATCTAGGTTAGCAATTTCACATAAAAATGATACTGAAATTGATATACCAACAATTCATTTTGTTAACGATTATTTTCAAGGTATAAATAAAGTTATGATACAAAAAGAAACAGAAAAAGATGAAATATTAAGTGTAATTAAAAAATATATTTTAATAGGATGGCCCAATACTAAACTTCAAACAATTCCAGAACCAATTAAACCATATTATTTACAAAAAAATTAATTATCGGTTGAACAAAATTGTATTTTTCTTGGGCACAGATTAGTGGTACCAAAATGTTTACAGGAAATTTTCTTAAATGAATTGCATAGTACACATTTTGGTATTGTAAAATTAAAAATGATGGTTAGGAATTATTTTTGGTGGCCAAAACTAAATAAACGTATTGAGCAGTTAGTAGCTTCATGTAGTACTTGTGTTAAATACAGAAAAGAACCAACTAAATCTTCATTACACGTATGGGAATATCCAAAGGGACCAGGAGACAGAATGCATGCAGATTTTCTTGATCTTAATTAAAATATGTTTATTGTTATAATAGATGAGTTTTCTAAATGGCCAGAGGTAATACAGATGACTTCAACTACTTCTTTAAACACTATAAATGTTATGAGGGAGTATTTTGCACGGTATGGTATTTGTAAAACATTGGTAACGGATAATGGGCCTCAGTGGATATCTAAGGAATTCAAAATATTTATAAAAAATAATTGTGTTAAACACATGTTAACTCCACCCTATCACCCACAGAGTAATGGTGCAGCAGAAAATATGGTAGGAATTTTTAAAGACAAAATGAAAAAAATATTAAATAATACTTCAAATATTATTCAAGCATTTTGCAAATTTTTATTAGATTATAGAAATACTATTCATTGCACTACAGGGAAAAGTCCAGCAGAATTACACATGAGTAGGAAATTAAATAATAAATTTGATTTAATTTTAAGACAATTTAAAAAGGAAACTGATAACAATGATAATAGAAGTGTGAAAACTAAGGTTGAACTGAGTCAGAAAATTAAAAAAGAAACATACAGAAGTAAAAGAAATACAAATTTTAATATAGGTGATTTTGTGTTGGCAAGGAATTATAGTAAAGGACAAAAATGGATTAGAGGAACAATTAAAGGAAGGTTAGGAAAAGTAATTTTTCTGGTTGACACAGAGTGTGGTCAAATAAAGAGACACGTTGATCAGTTGTTACAATACAGAGGAAAGGAAAGAGATGTGAGGGAGGAAAAAGTAAATGGAAATGAAATGAAGGAAGTAAGGAAATCTATAAGACGTATAAATAAACCAAAAAAATTTGACGATTAAGGTATTTGTTTTATTTTGTTATATATTATTAATCGAGAATGTATTATTAATTTTATATATTTTTTTTTGTATCGCTACTGGAATTTTTTTATATTTGTAATTGTTATAATATATTAGTTTCATTGGTTGTTTAAAAAAAAAATATTTTTTTTTGTTAATTATTTAATTGTATAATATTAATTTAATATTATTAAAATTAAGTGGGGAGAGATGTGGTGTTGGCGACACTGATTATTGTAGCGCCGATGGGCGTGCGTGTAAATCGTACGTTTTTATCATGTGTCGAAATATACTAAAAGTAATCGTGTTGTTTTTTTGTGCACGAATAAAAGAAGTATGATGATGAGTGTGTTTTTTTCTTAATTGACAAAGTGTCAATTACCGTTTCTTCATATACATATATGCAGAACATAAAATAAATAATTGTATTTATTTCTACGAAACCAATAACGATAAACGAGCATTCTGTATTAACGTTATTGGATTACTGATTTATTATACAGTATAATAATTTTGGCATCGACAAATGGGTACCGGAACCAAAATAAATATGTAATAAACGCCGTCGTCGTCATACCGGGAAAAATAAAATTACCCAGTAAAAATAGCTACGCAAAATCCAAATATACCGATGAAGTCACAAGATCCTACTGAATAAACACATATAAAAATCAAAACAGTACGTCTATAACCGATGATGTAATACACCCATAAAGATACATATAACATATTTTGTCGACTACGTGTCGACCGCGGTCTTGGAGACTCAAAAACGGTTGTCGACTACGTGTCGACCGTGGCACTCAACGTGTTGATATTAACCCTGTCAATGTTCTGGATCAACGCGTTTTCCGTGGAACAAACGACGATTCCGCCGCGTTCCTACGGCGCTCGCCGATTTCATGGAAATGTTTCGTCATTTTCACATTTAAGAGTACATAATTATCGTGTCTGTTATCGGTCGTAGTTCAGACTATAATTTTTTTACACGTACATTTTCGACGAGATTCGTATTGAATTGTGTATTCGCGTGTTAACGGCGGATGTTTATTGTACCCTCGGTAGATTTGTCCCTGCCACGTGCGCGCGCATCGCTGTTTTTTTTTTATTTATTCGTATTATTATTGACTGTTGTTGTTATTGCTGTCGGCATTTCGCACGGAGAAAAAACGCGTTTTATTACATATTGTTTACGTGTCAGTTTCCGTGTAACGGCGTGTGTATCGCGTTCTCGGTGCTTTTCGACCGAAGGTTTCATTTCGTTTTAATCGGTGCAGTGCGTTCGAGGTAAGTGACTTTATATTTTCACAGTACTTAGTAATTATGTGTTTGACGTTTATTATATTTGGTAGGTAACTAGTTCCAAAAGCACGATTGAAGATAAATCTAACACACAATTTGACGACTCTTTGGTGTTTCAGTTGAGTAATGATTCATCAACTTGGAAAAAACTCAGTTCGTCAGACCGCGACTATTTAGCTGCTGCAATTGGTCCACCTACTAAGCCATCAAAGTTTCCTCGTGATGAACATGAGAATCGCCATTTTGCTACATCACTTTTCCGAAAAATTTTACCGAATAAATAAACAGTAGAACGAGACTGGCTTGTATGGAGTACATTAAAAAATGCTTTATTTTGCTTTCCATGTTGTCTTTTTTTAAAAGACGGTGGATTCGAGTCTTCGGGTTTCTGTATTGGAAATAGCTGGAGGAAACTTCATGAAAAAGTCGAAGGCAACAAAAAACATTTAGAATGATATGTATTATAGAAGGACTTAGTACAAGCGATAAATGGTAGAAAAGGGATTGACAAGAACTTACAGTCTTCTAAAACCGCAGAAAAAGAAAAATGGAGAAAAATCCTTGGTATATTATTAAATATCACAATGTTTTTAGCAGAAAACAATTTGCCATTTAGGGGAACACATTCAACAATTGAACACGATGATTGTGGGTTGTTTATTTCAACTGCAAAATTGGTAAGTAATTATAGTGAAACATTAAAAAATCATTTAGATAATCATTTAGAACATCAAGATAGTTGTAAAAAAATGTCAGCTCAAATCTATCTATCTATCTATCTATCTATCTCCTCAAAGTCAAAATGAGTTTTAAGAAATTTGTGCGAAAAAAGTTCAACAAAAATTTGTCGAAGAAATAAAAAGAAGTCAAATAATAAGTCAGTAAAATATAGATTTTATGCCTTTTTTATGTACTTATAATACAATCCTTAATTTTTTTAAACTTAGGCATTAGGATCAGATGTTTTGGAAGAAATTATAAAGGACATATTAGAAGGTAATAAAAAAATGTTTAGTCCAGAGTTGAGAAAATTTGCAGTTACCCTTCAATACTATTCCCCAAAAGCACATACATACGTACGTAAAATATGTAAAAATGTTTTACCTCACCCTCGAACTTTAAGAAGATGGTATATGATTGTGAATGGTAAACCAGGATTTACATCTGAAGCTTCTACTGTTTTAAAACAAAAATGCGAAACTGATCCGGTTTATTGTAATCTGACTGTTGATGAAATGTGTATAAAAAAATACGTAGAGGTAGATACACAAAATAATGTTTATGGATATATTGATTTGGGTACTGGACAAATAGTTGATGACGATGGTAGCATTCCATTTGCAAGAAATGCTCTTGTATTTTTAGTAATTGGTTTAAATGCTTACTGGAAATTACCAGTTGCATATTTTTTAATTGATTTAATGACAGGAACAGAACGAGGAAATCTTTTAAAAAAAGCTGTAGAATTAATTTCAGTAACTGGAGCCCATGTTCACTCAGTAACATTTGATGGAATAAATGTGAATACTACAATGTGCACCTCGCTAGAAGAAAACTTTGATTTGTCAAATCCGAAACCGTGTTTCATAAATCCAGTGACAACAGAAAAAGTATATACGTTTTATGATCCAGCACACATGATTAAATTAATTCGAAATACATTTGAGGATAGAAAAATTATCTTTAATGGTAAAGGTGAAATTATTTGTTGGGATTATCTAGTAAAATTGTATAACAAGGAAAAAAACGAAGGTCTAAGGGCTGGTACCAAATTTATTTCTAAACATATTCTTTATGGTAATCAAAAAATGAATGTTCGTTTAGCTGTACAAGTATTAAGTAATAGTGTGTCTGATGCTCTACTGTATACAAAAACAAAGTGCCCTTCGTTTGATGGGTGTATTGCAACTGCAGAATTTTGTCATATGTTTAATAATGCGTTTGATATACTAAATGCACGTCAAGTGTTTTCAAAATCATCCTATAATGGAGCAATAACTGAAGAGAATTTAGAAACATATGAAACATTTTATGAGCATTTTAAAGTGTATATTGCTCAACTAAAATTTGATGATGGTACAATAATAATAAATTCAAAAAGGAAAACTGGCTTTATAGGTCTGATTTTAGGTTTGAGAAATGCATTAGACTTGTTTAAGGTTTTATTAAATACAGGAGATATGTATTACTTTTTAACATATAAAATTAGTCAAGATCACTTAGAGACATTTTTCAGTGCACTAAGAAGCCGTGGTGGATACAATGATAATCCCACATGTCGTCAATTTCAAGCTTCCTATAAAAAATTGTTAATACATAATGAAGTTATAGCATCCCCATTTGAAAATTGTGCAATTTTGGATTCTACTTCTATTGAACAGGTTGAAACTAAATGCATAGAAAGTCATGTCGATTCAAATAACTTGCTTCCTCCAATGTTTGATGAAGAATTGATTGAGAGTCTAATTAATATAAGTCCATTTATCGAAGATATTACTTCAAACATAGCTGGATTTATTGCTAAAAAAATTGAAAATAAAATAAAATGTATTTATTGTAAACAAAAACTTTATGGACAACACCACATAAGTAATTTAACAGCGATAAAAGATTATGGTCGCCTTAAAAAACCAAGCAATAATTTAGTGTTCATATGTAAAACTGCAGAAAAAGTCTTTCGTACATATTCAAAAAATATAGCTTTTTCTAAAAGAGATCGCAATATGTTGATTTTGAAACTAAAAAGTAATATTAATTTATCTACATTAAATGAAATGGAATGTGTGCATGATGATCCCAGCTTACGTTTTGATTTATTAAATCTTTAATCCATAGAGATTATTTAATAAAATCCATTGGAGACAAATATTTTGATATCAGAACTTTTCATGAAATTAGAAAAACTAATGATTCGATAAAAATTCGGCAAGAGTTAACTAAAATTATTCATTTTAGAAACGATTAAGAAAAATAATAATAATTAACTTGTAATTAATATCTTAAACTGTAAAATTATAATATAAAATATACTATGTTTATTGTTATAACGATTATTATAATTTTTTTTCACAGAGTTGTTCCAAATACCCTCCCGAAGTCCTGAGTGTCACCACGTCGCCCGATTATTCATTTTTTTGTCTGAGGGGAGGATTGTATTTAAAGGTTATGGTTTTTTAGCGTGTCATTTAAATAATTTAACATTATTTCTTTTTATATTATGAGAGTTGTATGGAAAACATCGATCAGTTTATACCACGACTAGCTCAATTATATAAAAACTACACACGGGCGAAGCCGAGTAATTCAGCTAGTAATAATATAAAATGACAAAATGTACAATAATATACTATATATTGTTATCTATATTTATGACGTCAAAATATTTGCTGAGTTAGAAGATTCGGGAACGCCTGATAACGAATATGGCCTATCCATTATATATTACCTATGGTTTATTACCAAAAATTACGATAAACCGATAAGAAATGCACGAAATAATTAATACGTAAACAAACGCTGGTATTTCAGCCGGCGGCAATGTTCCTATGACGTCAGAGAGGCACCGTCTAACGTCGCCTCTGGATTTGTACTTGTGTACAATAACTAACACTCACACGCGTATGTACGCGAATCGCGCGACTGTAAAATAAGTAGAATTGCGCATGCGCAATGATCATCGTGAGGCTCGTTTTTCATCGCTTCTGTGTACTAAAAATAGATGTGGTATTATGGTAATCCCGCAGCCGCGGCACTTTCAACAACAAAACACAGAGCCTAATACAAAATATAGGTACAAAGGTTGCAGAGTGATGGAATTGATTCAAACGGAAATCGTTATAAATTTGTAATATTAATTCATAGTTCTGTCTCATTCAAATCGTCGCTTCGGTTTGTTCGTTTAAATTTGTTTACTCGTGCCACCGTGCTTTTTATTCGACATTTACACTAGTTAGTTGTTACTGATATATATACATAATTATAATTATTTTTATGCTTTTAAATTCCATTATTGTGAAGTTTAATTTTTGTTTATGAAGGGAGGGGGAGTGATACATAAGTCGCCTCATCAAAAAAATACAACCAAAACCGCCACTGCTACAATTAATATTTTAATTTAAAGATATTAATTGGAACAAAAATACTGGGATATTGAAACAAACAAATGTATAAATTATTAGGGGTGCTTGAGCTCTACAGCATCCTCCCTCCTCCTTAAGTGACCCTTGGTTCGCCCCCCCCCATAAAGTTAAGCCAGATACGCCACTGATTCAGAGTACATTTCACACTCTCGGATGTTCAAACAATAATTTAATAAATACGCCATTGCGGTTAACGAAAATTGTTTGTTTACACTTGACATAAAATTATGATATTTTGAAAATATAAATTTCCCTTTTTCCTTTCATCCCAGTTCGTCACTGATTATATTTCAGCTATTTCACTTAATATACACTAAATAAAGTTTAATTAGAATGACTCATTCTTAAAATAGATATAGTATAATTTCGGGAATAAATTTGTGTATCATAAATGTTGATAAAATGTTTAAAATCTTAATTATTTCATATATATTAATATGAACTGTGTATTATCCTAGGACATTATAAAAGGATTAAGTATATCGACTATGAAGCAATCTGTACTAGTAATTCTACGCATAATACATATCATGTATCATAATATATGTACCAATTTTAATATGTTTATAGATCTTAATTGTACATAATAATTATATATATATATATATATATATATATTAATTGGTAGAATCCTAAACTGGTATATATGAATTAAAAATGATGAACAAATATTTTATCATTAATTTTGTTCTACACATAATAAAAGGATCCAACCAGATTAAACTTATTTTAATTTGCAATTTTATACGTACAATTATTATGAAAAAAATTATTTTCTTTTAAAATTGTTAGTTTCATTGCAGGAAATATATTTTGAGGAGGGCCCTAAATTTCTTATCACCATTTTCAAAAAAGCTAAAATACTAATATTCGTTGGATCAACATTACATTTGCCAAAAGGATAGGTGTGATATTTTTTTAAATGATAAGACACTTTGTTCACGTTTACGATCTTTGTATTAATAAACATTTTTATGAAAATTCAATGGTATCGAACTAAATATATATTTGAAAATATAACTTTCGGGGCACATATAAATTCAAATTTTTTTTGTTGCCGACTCAACAGCGGAAAGTTCACTTCAGTGGTGGATCTACGGGGGGGGGTTCTATGGGGTCATATCCCTCCCCCCTTCAACGCGAGCAAAATAAAAGTTTTCTGTTATAAGGCACAGACAAGAGTAACACCTACACATACAATACAGGGCTCTCATTTGAAAAAAATAATGTTCAACGTTTTAACGTTTTTTATCGTTATTTGCCTTTTGCGTTTATCGTTATGGTATATTTTAGCGTTATGGATTATTTGTGTTTAACGTTAAAGAAAGTTTTATTGTTATATAATATTTACGTTTTACGTTTATCGATATTTTAACGTTATTTTGTTTAATATCGATTATTTTTTCCAAATAAATAAATCTATTCATATTCCATAGACTATAGCACGTTTTCAAATCTCATAAACATAAAGTACTTCATTAAACTTCATTGATTATAAAAGTCCTAATTTTTTATCCTTAATTTTTTGATTTTATACATTTTTTCAGAGAGAACCTTGGTTTATTTTTGACTTTATATTCCAATGCAGAATATTTTTCTTAAAATGTTGATTATATTACCAATAGAAACTTTTCTGACTAGCTGACATCTTCTCAGACACGTATCTTTGAATAATTTTTACGCGTCCGTGTGAACCCAGCCTTATTATAGAACTATAATAAACCTACACCATAGGCTTATATTTTCCGTAGCAAATTGGAAAAAAATATTAAAATAACGGTAATTCTATTTTTCGTTTTTCGATATTTTGATATATAACGTTAATACATTATTTCGTTTAATGATATATTTTAATTTGTGATAGTTTAAAATTAGTGTTTGTTTTCCGTTACATTTTTTGATATTCATTTCAATTGATATTTTGCAATTATAACGTTATAATCAAAACGTTATTATAACGTTTGCGAGCCCTGATACAATATATACATACATATTTTTATACCCCCCCCATGAAAAAATCCTAAATCCGCCACTGGTTCATTTGAACTGATTCTCTCAATGCATTGCAATCATATTGTTTTTCGCTTTTTAACTCTTGATTAAATGCGTCGTACATTGAACGTTTGGGCACTGTCATGCCTAATTTAGGTAATACCTTGTTTGATATTATCAAGCATATATTCTCAATTAATATTGGTGCCTTGTTGTGGATTTCATCTTTCAGTTGCAAATCTGAATTTTATGTTCTATTATGAATCTGATGCAAAATATCATCGGATATGTCATCTTTATATTTGTTTCACAAATCAATCGGTTTCGATGGGAAGCATTTTGAGACAATTATTGAAATAATATTCGTATTTTATGAGTATTAGACGAAATCATAGCATCTTCGAGGGTGTTTTTGAGGCTTATCATCTTAGTTTTCTCCTTCTTCTAGTGTAAATGCTGAATGTGTTTGTAATAATCGATTACGTTCAATTTCATTTCGCTCTTCACATTGCTCTGTAGTTCTATAACTATAAGCTGCTACAAAACACATGGCAAGTCGTGCGACCTAAATTGATCCGTCTTATTGGCGGCATTAAATTGTGTTAGTTCAATTCAATTTTGTCGATTGCGTCGATGGGCAAACTATCAACACAAATGTAATTATTTAAAAAATGAAACATACAAAACGACACGAAAACAAACAATCAATAAATGTGGAAACTACATTCATTGTTAAAAATTAATTTTTAGCTGCACTGTTGCCATGGTAATCGGAAATATTCATCATGTGAAATACCCTTCAGAGTTCATCGTTCTTTCACCACCAGACGTATATTTTTCAAACTATGCCTTTAACCTTCTGCATAGATTACTCTTCAAATTAATATCAAATTGCTTGACGACTGGATAAGTACTTTCTGAGATTTGCCGTTACTAATAAAACATTCCCGAATTTTCCAATGTTCCTCGCGAATTTCCAATTTTTCTTTTCCTAAAAACCATTCTCATACGATTAGAAACCTTTAAAAAAAAATTAGCGAAATCGATCCAGCCGTTTTAAAGTGATGCAGTTACTAACGAACCTCATATAATTTGTATTATGTATATGCATATAGTATATATATATATTTATACATTTATATATGTACATGTATATATATATATATATATATATATATATATATACATGTACATTGTACATATACTTGTATAAGTTTATATAATTTTTATATGGAGTATCATAGATAAATTATTAATTTAACTGAAAAAATTGTTCACTGGGTGATGAGAATGGAACACAAATAATTTGTTTTCACTACTATCACTGAAATAAAAACACGACAGAAATTATAGTTTTACTTTTGCTTATAAAATGATGTACAATATTTGACATGAAATATTTTATAGATGCTTTTTTTAATTCAATGAAAATTAATAGTAAGTAATTTATTTGTAAATTAAAACTAATAATATTATTTAATCAAATAGATTTATTTATGTATTAATATAAATTAGGGGGCGAGCCCTTGATTAATACAATAGAGTAACATGAAGAACAACAAAAAAGAGTGAAAGAAAAAAAATAGTTATATATATATATATATATCAAAAACAACAGCAAGTAGAAGAAAAAAAATCGTAAGAAACTAGGCTTGAATAGAAAAGAAAGGATTATTGTTCGCGATACGCGTAAGACGGGAAATAGGCGATTTGATAAGAAAATTAGAAAAAGAGCGTGGAGTGAAGTATGGAACAGAGGATACGCGTAGAACAGGTCGGGAATTTGAGATTTAAGAGAAATAGAAGAGCAGGGAAGTCAATTTTGCAGAAAGAAGATTAGACAGAAAGGACAGGCTAGACATATATCGACAGTTCACAAGACTCGAAGATTAAGGGTACGAAAAAAAGGGGAATAATTATGAGGAGGGCAAAAAATATTAAATTTAAATGCCATAGAACGAAGAAATTTTGTCTGCATACTCTCAATCATGAAACGGTGACAGGCAGGAAGTGGGTCTCAAAGAACGCAGCCATACTCTAGTAAAGGACGCACCAGTGCACAATATAAGGCTTTAAGGGGGGATATGAGGTGACATTTCTTCGTTGTTCGAAGGACGAATCCCACCATCTTTAGAGCCTTACAGCATATCTCCTCAATATATATACTGGGAGAGAGATTAGGTGTAGGGGTAAAACCCAAATCACGGATAGAAGAAACAGAATAATGTTAATAAAATAGGAAAAGCTGATGAGTGAACGAGAGCGAGAGAAAGGTAAGGCGGAACATTTGGTTATGTTGAGGGAGAAGCCAAGAGACTCAACCCAGGAAATCAGATTGTTGAGGTCGGATTGGAGTAATTCACAGCTGGAGTAGAAATTTATGCGCATTAGGGTTGTCCTTAGTTTTCAAAATTCATTTTTTTTAAATTTACCTCTTAATTAGGTTCCAATATGTATAAAAATGAACCATATAAAGTTTTACGTAAATTCACGTAAAGTTTAACCCGTACCCCCCAGCCCTTAAATTTCTAAAATGCTTTTTTATTAAAAAAAAGATATATTTTTTCAGTTTTTGATTAATATCTCGTAATTACCATTTTCTAAAAAATATGTATAAAACATTATTTATAGGAAATTGAATTTACTATAACTCTTATTGTATACCTTTTTTTGATTGACATCATATTTTATAAAATATTTGATTAAGAAGCCTAAAAGTTCATAAATAACGTATCATTAAAACAATATTTATTAGATTTTTATGTATGTGTATACAAATAAATAAAAAATTATAGTGGTTTTACAATCGTGGATTTTTCACTGTTAGGATATTTATGGCGATATTCTTCGACAACTTGAAGCACGTATTGTTTTTGATCTTCATTCTTTGTTAACAACGTATTATACTCCTCCATAAGCTTTACTTCTCTTTCTGCCGTGTCATTTGTAATATGAAGACTATTTACTATTTCGAGACCCTTTTGAAAATCTTCGTTTTTATTCCACATTGATGGATGGTGCTCCAAAAATGATGTTGATATTCCAAATCACGAAAAAAATGAAGTAGATTCAACATAAATAAAATCATTTATTTCCTTTTTCGTGAATTGAATTACTTCATTAGGCGAAACATTGATTCGTTTATTAATTTCAGAATTTAAGTTATTAAATTTTATGGCTTTGGTCATTTTAATTTTAGTAACGGTTGTTAAATTATTATCAAAAAATGCCAGTGCTACTGTTTCAGGGGCTAAGTACTATAAATGACCAGTGGTCATTGACCACATAGTTTTTTTAAAGTTGATTGAGAAATAATTTTATCTATTTTTTCATAATCGATGATATTTTTCAAAAATGTTAAATCTTGAACTGGATCTAAAGAAGCAATAGGTGCACAAACCTTTGCTTTAATATACAATCGAATTAGAAATATACAAATTGTACGAAACGAGTTTTCTTCTTTTTTTGTTAACTTAAATTGTTTACGAAACATAAATATTTTCAACGAATATATGGCCATGGACATCCAACGAGCATGATGCATTGCTTCAGGGCACTGAAAAGATATGCCACGAGTAGGAGTACGACCAAGAAATATTACACCTAATTCCAATACTTCTCTGTAATCGTCTCTGTTTTGAGATTTGCGTAATTGATCCATATAAAAAACTAACATATTATTAGTAATACCATTTAATTTTTCACTAACAAAAATATCTTCTAATCCGGTATTAAAATTATTGACATCAATTTTTGGCCAAAATTGTTGAAAACGTTTAAAAATTTGAATATATGGACCAGAAGTAACTACAAAGTTTACTTCAAATGCAGCTCTAAGTATAATTTCATAAATATGATGTCTGCAAGGAAAGTATAAAATATCACGTTCTAATAACTGTTCAAAGATTATACATGCCCCTTTTAAACGACCCGTGTTCGAAGCTGTTGTATAGCAACATACAGCTTGTACATTATCGACAAGGACCCATTCTTCAAGTGCTTGAAACACTGCTTCTGCTTGATGTTGACCAGTTCCGGACATCAGCTTAGGGACACTTAAAAGTTTTTCAGAATTTTTAAAAGAAATAATTACTGGTAAACGATCAACAAGTTCTTTTCCTGTTATATCTGGGAGCAGATTACCACCCCAATGAACTATAACAGGACCTACTTCTGATGAATCAAATTCATTTCAAAGTTTATTTGCCCTTTCCGCACGTAAACCCTGGCGTATTCGATTAAGAGATGTCCGGTTTAAAATTAAATTATTTATTTGTATACCAAATGCTTCTACCGTAGCTGCTAATATATGAACTGCATCACGACGACTTATTTTACACTTACCCAATGCGATTGCAAGTTTTGGTGTTATAAAATGTTTCTTACCTCTGTTCTGAAATGTAGAAAAATCTGGGAATTTATATATTTTTTCAACGACATCTAACAGCTTATTGAAAATATTTTTATCAGAATCAGAATCACTCATAGAACTTTGAGAAGAAATTACCTCACTGTTAACAATACGACATGAAATAAATTTAATTTATACAATAATTTAAATAATTTGAAAGAAAAGTAAAAATCTTACTTGTTAATTCTATTTCTTCGTTAGCCCTTTTTTTTCTTTTTGTAACTTATTCCAACCGACTTGCTATTCTTTCATCAGTTTTTTGTAAATTTTTGTCTATACCAAGCATACAACCAACTCTGCCTTTTTCTCTTTGAGATAATAAAAACTGTCGATCTAATTCAATTTTTATCATGCTCAATGCATTAATAAAAAAAAAATCACCTATGTAACTAAGAGCCACCCTAATGCGCATGTATAGTTTCATGTCATCGGCAAAGATAAGAAGTTTAGCGTGACGAAGGACAGAAGAGGTGGAATTAACAAGAAGGGAAAAAGCACCTTAGGGGATACCAGATAACGGAGTGAAAACTGGGGAGTAGGAACCTTGGACCGATACATAGAGAGATCGGTATAAAAGGTAAGTTCGGTGCCAAGAGAACAGAGGGTCACCAATGTCGAGGACATCAAGAGCATTCATGAGGATATTGTGGTCAACCCGAACGAAAGTCTTAGAAAAATCTGTATAAATAGTGTTAACTTGGCTATAAGCATGAAAGAAATAAAAAAAAATGATGTAAGAACTAAATTGCAAATAGTGGTAGAATGACCCAGATGGAAACCATGTTGTTCGTCAACGAGTATGTGATTTAGAGAAGGACGAATAGAATTGAGGACAAGAGATTCTAAGACTTTAGAAATACATGGTATGATAGTAACAGGGCGGTAATTATAAACGTCTGAAGGGTCACCGGATTTAAAGATGGGGGAAATGGAGCCCATTTTCAGAGGAAAGGGGAACACTCCCGAAGAAAGTGACTTTTAAAATAAAATGCCATAACATCTCTTAGCTTAAACAGGAAGTCACCTTGAATACCATCAGGGCCAATAGACTAAATATTACGAAGGGAAGAGAGAGCATTACTAACGTCATCCAAAGAAAATAAATAAAGACTAGGAAGAGAAAATTTAGAGGTAAACGTATTAGGGGAGTGGAAAACAGAGCTAGAAGGAGAAGAGAAAACCGAGGAAAAGAACTTAGAGAATAACTTAGATGTCTCAACAGGGTTAGTACTGGAATCGCCATTGAGTAAAGCACTAGACGGAATGGAGGAGGAAGAGCGGGATTTACGAATGAAAGACCAGAAAGAGCGGGGATTGGATGAGAGGGAAGCCTCTGTGCGGGAAATAAAATCGCGGTAACATTGCTTTGATAGAATCTTATAGTGAGAACGGAGAAGAGAGTAGAAATGGTAGTCGGCCAAGGAAAGGTTAGACTTATAGTGAATGTGTGTCCGAATTTTTTGGAAAATAATGTTTTTTAGTTCGCATGTAAACCAGGACGGGAAGGAAGAATGGCGAATAGAACATTTAGGAACAAAAGAAAAAATGAAAGATTAAAAGCTATCAAGAAAGGTGCTTCATCAGTGCTTTATCATAGCTTCAACAGTGTTAAACATATTTTGAAAACTAGTGATACCTAAATAATCGGCGTTCGAAAAATTAAAAAATGAGAAAGATGTAGCTGGAGGGGAGGATATGGAGACCAGTTTGAATAAAAGAGAAAGTGCAGGATGGAAGGAGTAAAGGAAGGAGAATAAAGAGCAAGGTGACCAGAAATAGATTTACAGTTTCAAAAAATAAGATCGAGAAGGAATCCATTAAAATTGGAGAAGTTATTAAATTGGAAAAATCCAAGAAGAGATAAGGCTTCAGAAACACAGAGCAACAAAGAAATAGAAAGACATGAATAACAAAGGCCGTGGAGGTCATTTGACCAATAAATGTGAAGGAGGTTGTAATCACAATAGAGAAGAAATAGGTGAAAAGGAAACTATTGGGTGAGGAAGTCAACGGCTGGAAGATGGGTTTGTATGAGTTAATAGGGCGAAGGAGAGGAAGATAAATACAACCCAGAATAAAATCTAAGGAGTTAATAGAAAAGCCGACAAATTGCTGTTCGATAGAGGTGTCGGAAACAGGAAAAATGAAGGACGAAATGTCTTTGCACACTGCTGTAAGTACCTCACCGCCACGTTCATGGTAAGGGGAGATCGATCACATCTGAAAATAATATAATTAGAAAGGCCAAGATTAGTGGAAAAAAAATTAATATTATACCAAATTTCTGTAAGTACAATGAATAAATAGTTAACGTTAGCTGTATTACATTTAAAATTAAGGAGCTTCGTGCTTAGGCCACGGCAGTTTTGGTAGTACCCAGAGAGTTTATTAGGAAAAGAGAACTTTTTTATGCTTGCGTCGGGCGATGAATGGTAATGGAGATTTGTAGCCGGAAAGACATAACACAGGAATTCCCGTTGTGGTAGGTTATTTTGAGGTCAGTCTCACTGGAAGAACAACGACTTTTCAGCTCCTTATGACAAACACGAAGTTGCTCGCCTTCAATGACCGTCTTGTCGCGAACCATCAAGATCTGGGGTTGAAATAAAGATGACTGCACTTTCTTGTTACGAAATGAAGACAGAAGAGCAGCAGCGACATTTTGATTGGCAAAGATGATTTAAGGGCGAAAAATCGAGTATCAAGGGTATTGACTTTATTGAGCAAATCAATAAAATCATTAGCAAAGATATTAAACTGGGATGTGAGGGTATCGAGCCGTGACTTGAATTTATCTCCAAGCGCATTTTAAGTGGTGAGTAAGTGTTCTTGAGCTACAAGAAGTCCAGAGATGGCCTTGAGAATATCATTGAAAGAGGATCCAGTTTTCGGCGGATAAGACGAAAAAGACTTCAAAGAGGAAGAAGAAGATGACCGGGTGAGTATTGTTGAAGAAGCAGTATTTTTCGACATAATAATAGGTGATAAATAATAGGTAGCGAGATACTCAAAGAACAAAGCCGAAGTAGGTACCGAAAAAATTGATGTTGATCAGTGAAATTGATGGTCCAAAAATTCTGTGACCGGGCGTTTAAGTCTCCGGAAGATTAAAGTTAGCAACGTTTAACGGTAATAATAACGGATTACTAGTAGAGCTATTGATAAGAGAATGAATTACCAAGCAACATTAAGAGACAACAAAAAAGTTTATAAGCTGGTGAGCGGTAAATAGACAAGTGGTGGATAGGTAAACACACACAGGTAATATGAAGAATAAACGAAAAGAAATAAGCGAAGCAATGAATGAGCGGAGACAGCTAGAAATTAATAAAGAGAAAAACTGTCGGAGTGCAGTTAACTAATATGAATGATGATAATGAATAATGATTGATATTAATTAGTTTATTCTATTTAATGATGACTAAAAGCTATACTACTAGTTAATACTAACTAAATACGTATTGAATAAGTTAAATTTTAAATATTTTTTGGTTTTTAGTGAGATGCAATGCCAAGATAGCACTAAAATATGCATATGATCATATAAGTGAGCAATTTATTTTCGATTACTTGCTTAGTTAAATTTATTTTAATATATATTGAGATTTTATAACCCTTAACAAAGAGTGTTTCTATCATTTTAAACAAAACGAGACATGTTAAAAAATATCATGTTTTCTGAAGCACGGCAAACAATATTCATAATAGGTATTCGAAGCAGTAGTGGTATTGGTTGGCACTATCCGTGAACCTGGCTAACCGGGCTATTATTAACCGGACCTTGCAGTTTTAATATTCCTCGCTTTTTTAACCTAAGACGGTCGTGGTCTGTATTGCCAAAGGGCAATTAATGAACATTTTATAAACATCTATTTGTGATACTTTTTAGTAATAAACTTAATAAACTAATAAATGCATTCAAAACTGACAGAACAATTTTGATATTCAATTATAAAAATGTATATTGGATTTTTTTCTTGAAAACAATAAAGTGGAGAAAACAACAACGACTGGTATGTATATATATTTTATGATTTAAAAAATAATAATTCTTGTTACGATTGCTGTATATATTTTGTGATTAACGGATTTCGGTTTGAAATCAAGTATTTGTTTATGAATGATGTACATTTTTAAAATTATGTAAATAAGTGAAAACTAACTCTGATCTTTAAATTTTGTAAAAATATAAACAAATTTTATTGAACAAATCTGTTTATTTTTTTTCAATTTGAATTTTATCGCACGAATGACGTTGATTGTAATTTTACAAATGTCTAAGGATTATTAATTAATAGTAGCTACATTTGTGTACGTATGAGGTTATTCAAAATTGTACGTATTGTAATGTTTGTAATAATAAAACCTAATTTATTACGTATGAATTTAGATACGGTTAAACTATATTATAAGTACCTGATTGATACATTTCTAAAACTTATTGGTACGTATCTTAATTAAACACGATTATTATGGATATGAAATTTTAAAATAGATATTGTAGTGTATGAAGGGTTATTTAAATTTGATTATCACCAGACTATTACCAACTTGTAAACTTGCAACTTATTTGTAACAATTCGCAATGAAGTTTTCAGAATTTGCAACTCAATATTTTTTTGGCGAAATCAACATTTATGTGATGTGGAGTCGGCTTATATTATGTATCTATAAAAATTTTAAATACCTACATTTGTTATAACACCCGTAAACAGGAAAAGGTATATAACCTATAGTTAAATAGTATACCTAATATATTCATAAATTTATTTTAATATAAAAATATTTAAAATATTGGCGCAGATTTAATGTAAAACAGATGACATAGGGAGTTAACAAAGAGGTGACCCCCGCCTATTTAAAAAAGGTCTCACGGCTAAAATAATAGTTCTCATAATTTGTTTTGGTTTTTTCCAAATCAATATTACCTATTACTGAAACTTAAAATCCTGTAAATGTTTCCTTAAACAATAATTTACATATAAGCTACCTATAGGCTTACCTATATCTTACATATAACTACCTACGATTTTATATATATATATATATATACTGCTATCTATAAGCCTATGAGCCAGCTGCCCATCACAAGAATATTGATAAACCCAAAATATTGGGTTGCAAGTATTTACAAAAAGTTACAAAATATTGGCATATGTTTAAAGTCAATCGAACCAAGTAGAGGAATAAGTTCACGAAAGTGTAATTAAAGACATTTTACTGAAATTTTTTTTTTCATACATACTTAACAGAATTTGTTTTAAATATGGTTTTTTTTTATACTGCAAACATTTATATGAAGAAATTATCATGATTAAATCCAAAAGGATATAAAAATATAGAATATAGGGAAAACTAATTTCCTTCGATTTTTTCAATAATTTTAGTAAATAAAAGTGTGTTATCTCTAAATAAAATGAGAGGAGGATAGATTGAATGTGACTGATGACGATAGTTGTTCGACAGTCGGCATTCGGAGACCGTCTGATATGCATTATGTAGCGAATCATCTTGTTTGTTATCTAAAAAAAGTATTATTAATAAGTGTCGTTTTTGTTTTAATTCTTGTCTACTTAGTCCGCCGTATTTGTTCTAATATTGGATGGGACTGTGCCCAATTATCTTTCTTCAAATTGAAATTAAGTATATGTGTTGTATCGCTCGTAAATAAAATTGCCTTTAATATAACGTGGTTGTAGTATTCCGATTACGACAAAAAAAGTTGAGGTTAGTGACATTTTGTCGTTTGGAAAATTGTCGTTTCCAAAGAACTATATAAATAGTCTATTGGACAATAATAAACCGTTTAAAATGTTAGTAAATCGCCGAACATTATTTGTGTACGAAATGAAGAAAATGGACCTACACAAAGTTAACCATACGAATCTATCCGAGCTTGTGGAGATTTTAGCACAAATAGTCCGATTAAACAATGATGCCTTACAACGCATGAGTGCACTGTCATCAACAGAAAATAAAACAAATACTTAATTTTGATAGAAGTGTAAAACCGTTCAATGGTCATGAGAGTTCAAACGGATCGAATCCGTGAAAGGTGTAACAACATTAAATAGATGACTTAATATGTTTCGGACTTCAATTCATTCGAAATCATATTGTGGAAGCATACCGAAATTGGCTGTTAAATGGTAAATCCGAATCATGGAGTAAACTAAAGGACGATTTCCAAAAGACTTTTGTGGGTTCAAAAATTTGTTCAGATAAATGGAAAATTATGTTGACTATAAAACAAAACAAAGGTGAGCACATATCAGATTACTTTCACGATAAATACAGATTATGTGTAGATTTAAAGCTTGAGTTTGTCGAAATAAAGGACCACAATGTACGAGGTGTATAGTCAAAAGAACATGCCATATATCTACTCGGATGTAATCACTCAACAAAATTTGAATTGCTCGATAATATCAGAGTTTGAGGAGCTCACGGAGTTGCGCAAAGACCATCCCATAGGTCAGCAGGGTGTGAACAAGAAAATAACAACGATTCAACCATCTAAAAATAAATTTAGGAAGTTGCCTCCACGCAATGATAAAGACGAACCATTGCTGCTTCACCATCAACTGCTTAACTTATGGTCATGTTCCAAAGTATTGTTGTCAACCAATGAAACCTAAGTGCACAAATTGTTCCAAGTATGGACATGGAAACGAGCAGTGCTATAGTAAACAACAAAAAGAAGTGGTGCTGGTTACAAAAATGCAGGTATGTGATAATTTTGAGGAAGAAAAATATTGTTTTGATGCAACCGTAAAATATAATTCGTTGCTATGTACACACGGGAAGCAAGTGTTGCTTAATCCGACTAGATATTGGGTATTGAAATTAAACCAGTCAATAAGAATATTGTGATTAATGGATATGACGAGGGTCAATTAATAACTATTGATAAGATGTCTGCCAGAATTAAAATAGATTGTGCCACAGCTTTTGTAGACGTATATGTGTTACCAGAATCTAGTCAGTCTGTACCTTTAATTGTTGTGCAGTATTATATTTAACAATCATGTGTACTGATCAAACGAACAGATGCTGTACATATATATGAGGAAATCAAATATCAGAATTTTGTATACATGGAGATTCCAGTGTGGACACCTAATGCTGTTAGTTTATGGGCTAAAGATGCTGTGGTTATACCAGAGAATCATATAGGTATGATTGATGTACAGACCACTAATAAAATGCTAGATTTGTTTATTGATATTCAAATAAGACGAAATTTTTGTATTCCGCGTTGCATTGAAAATTCAGATGAACTAGGTCGAGTGAAGGTACCAGTGATATATTACTCAGATACCGCCATCCATTTTCAAGAGAAAGAACAAATAACTAAAGCCAGCTTATGTATTAAAGAAGAAAACCTAGAAGTAGACAACGAGTAAGAACAGTATACAGGTATAGAGGATATTGTATTCAAGTGTAGTGATCAGTTAACATTATTGGAACGTATTAAGTTGATGAAAAAGTTGCAATAAATTAAATAAATTTGTAAACATTTTATTTTATCGTCTAAATAATTGAAATATATTTTAAGCGCTATATGTTTGACTTTAAATCATTTTTGTCTTTAATTTTCGGAGTTCCTAAAAATAATAAATAAAAAAACCTGTGAGAAAAAGCTTAGTGCATTAATTTTAAGAAAACTCATCATCAGGGCTCTAAATTTAATGCATTTGCATGTTTTTTTTTATACTTCTTAGGTGAAAATGAGTTCGGTACAAATTTGTTTCATATTACTGTAAATGCATATACGAAAATTTATATTGCATATTTTCGCATATTTGAAGGATTAGGGCATACGAGTATAAATGCATATTTTCTATAAATCTTTCTTGTAATTTTTAATATTTTTGTTATTTTACATTTTACATTTTTTTTTTTATTATTTGGACAATTTGGCAGTTGTGTTAAATTTTTTCAAGTAAAATTTTATATTATAACTTCGATCTCGTCAATAGTGAATTGGATACAGAATGAATGTGTGCGTGTAGTATCAAATATCGTATAAATAAACTTTAACAGAAATTATTATATTATTATTTAATATAAAGATAATGAATTCTCAGATTATTCCGTAATACTTGTTATCTTGTTAATAAAATTTTAGTTTTTAAATGCGTATTTTTGCATATTTAAGGTTTTTTTAGTGTATATTTGAATGCATATTTTGCCTCTTTGTAGTGCATAAATGCATGCATATTTAACACTTTTTTAGTGCATTAAATTCACAGCCCTGCTCATCATATTTTTACGATTGCGAAAAAGACTCAGTAAATATACAGCATATATAATAGAGATATTGAGATATCTCTTATCTTAATAAAATTGACAATATGCGTTTTCGATGATTTTTGATAAACTGATTAGAATACCTAAAGAAGGGACATCAGTTTTATATAGAATAAAAAGCCAGAGGGGAGTTGAAAAGAGAGTGTATGATAATTTGCCATACAATAAGTCTATCATAAATCTTTGAATTTATTTTATGTATTTTTAAACATAATTATACAACTAGGTTTTAGGTATTGCATCTTATAGCAATAGGTTGAAAAATATTTACAATTCATAAAGATAATACTTTTTTTTAGAACCTTCCGGTGTACCAGATCCAAAAACGTTTTGTAAAAGAACTAATTCACCATGGGTAAATACATCTACCGATAGTCAAAGCAGCGACATCATCTACACCCAATTATCCGTTGATCAACAACAACCAGGTTATGATTAATAATATAATAATGACTTTTTGTTGTATATTCGACTTCTTAATTTCGATTTGCACTGTATGTCAACAATCGGATACAATTTTTCTATAGTATTCGAAGAGAGAGAGGAAGTGGGAGCGATAGATTTCTTCCTAATATTTTATACATTACTTGTGCCACTAATGTGAAGGTCTAATATCTAGGAGTACATTTAATTAATTAATATTAAACAAATTACAGATTTAGTCATACATTTTGTCTTCGATTAGCGTATTTGTCCAATTCATCTAGGATTTTTATATATGTATGTATCATGTATGTATATGTACATGTTACCTATGGTAATGTAATATAATGCTGCTCAGTAACATATTCCTCTATGACCTAAAAAAAAGCCAAGAAAGGGATAATAATAACAATTCAAATATCTGTATTTTCTATTGATGTGATACAAACTACGAGACTTTATTACTTATTTTATAAATGAAATAGTAAATTTTCATAAAATACACAGATGAGGATCTTAATAAAAATAACTTGTTGTCCTATGGCTGCCCATAAAAGAAATCCGACAGTTTGAAATCGCGGTACTTAACCAGTAATTTAAAATTCCCGGAAATTCATTTCCACATACTATTTTTCAGAAATCCTATAACCATATAATAAAATGTGCAAATATAATATTTGTTATCAGCGATGTTTTTGAATTATAAAATATTTCGAATGTTTATCTAATAAAAACTGGAATTAGGGTTATCCAATACGCTTCGATTAAGGAGAAGAATTCTTTTGTATTATAATAACCACGATTAAAGTTAGACAGGTTGAATAACGAGCTATACCACTCCGCCGTTCACCGTGACTAATAAACCTTCTTTGTAAATCAGCTGAAAAATTTCACTACTACTAGCGCTAAAAGTGGTTTAATACATTAACTACATTACATTATTATGTTGGATAATTTCGATTCATTAATTTTTATTCTCCACTTAATAAACCAATTTTGAAATTTGTTAAGGTGGTTTTGAAGTTGAAGAGATACTGATTCAGGATTTGGATCAGAAGCAAGTATACCAGTATCATCTGCAAAAATGCCAAGAGTTGTGCCATCACTATGTAGGGTATCTGATGTATAAATATTATAGAGAGTGGGTGCAAGGATGCTTCCTTGAGAAACTCCAGCGTTAATGGAATGGTATTCAGAATAGGCATCGTCACAAGAGACTTTAAATTATCGATTGTTAAGGAAGGAATGAATAATTAGATAATAGGGTGTATGTAGGGATTTGAGTTTGTAGAGTAAACCACGATGCCAGACGCGGTTGAATGTTTGAGCCACGTCTAAAAATACCCCTGAGCAGCAGTGTTTCCTCTTTCCATGGATGGTGCAATGAGATCTACAAATCGTAGTTTATGTATGGTTGAATGATTATTTTCGAAACCAAATTGTGTATTGGGAATAACATTATTTTGAATCACAATAAGGTAGATTCTTTAAAGATTGATTTTTTCCAATATTTGGATTTATTTATTTTAAAATGCTTTTTTGTCACTGGGCATTCTCGTCCTTTGCCAGCGATTTCGAGCCTGTCTTTTTTTTTGAAAGGAGTTGTTGAATATGATGAAGAAGGTTTGTTTTATATGGTTTAGTGGTTGTAGATTCCGGTGACGACTCTAATGGTGCATTTTGAATTATTTTTGTGAATGTGTGTATTGCATTGTCAATTTTTGTGTTAGATTTTAGTGATATTGACAGATTGATTTTTGTTTCCAGTATATGTTTAAACAAGATTCAGTTTGTGGGACCAGGTGTAAGAGTGGGATATTTTTTTGTTGAGATTGAATTAGAATTTATTGTTAACAGTAGGGAAGGTGGGACACAATGAGACACCAAAATTTCAAATTTTCATATCTCTTTGTATTTTAAATATTAAAAAAAAAATTTCGCTTTATTTTACTCTAAAATACATTGTAATCATTATAAGATTTATAAATTGAAGTTTTCTACATTTTTTTAAATATTTTTTATCAATTTTCTAAAAAATTAGAAATGTCTCAGAGTGCCCCATGGGTGGTGCACAGTGAAACTAAGGGTGATCTACAGTAAGACATATTTTAAGTTCATAAGTAATAAGTAGTAATTAGGTATTATAATTTTCTCAAACATATATTTATTTTATCAAACAAATTGTGTACTATCAGAAAGGAAAGACATCTTATAACTTGAATTTTCTTTATAAGACATAACTAAAAATTCTACTACATTAAAAAAATAAAACAAAGATTTAGTTTATTATACAGTCTTTATTTTATAATTAACTTTAACAACTTGAATAGTTACTTAAAAACAGATACAACTTTTATGTTTTAATACATAAACTAAACTCAATATTTCGTTTTGATCTGAAACTTAATATCTTTTAGTCTTAACTATTTAAAGTAATAAAATTAAGTAAAAAAATAACAGATTAAAACATTAATTGTTATTACGTTTTATTTTAAAACTAATTAATATTCAGCCTTAATTTGTACATAATTCAGTAATAGAAAGGAAATAGTTCAACTTTAACAATTAATAGTGGATACCTTCTTACACCAATTAAATATTTAAAACATAGGTACCTAAAAACCAAAATTAAATTTTAATACATTTGTTGAGTAGGTATTGGTACAATGGTACTTTATTACCATTATAAAATAATTGAATAGTTTAATATTTATATATATATATATATATATATATATATATATACAATATATACATTTTTACCTTGCTACTGTTTGGAATTTTAAATCAGTCTTCTTAGCAGCTTCTCTTATTGAGCACTCGTTGCTTAAAACCATATTGACCGCCGTGTTCATTGTCTCTGCAGGGAATGAACCAATAGTGGTCTTGCAAACATGATTTCTGCCCAAGGTACAAAGTCATACAATATAGCCAATATAGGTACCTACACAACCATTAATAGTTTCATATATGTATTAAATACTTTATTTAAATCAAAAATACATTCAACTTATAACAATTTGTATTTATAATAATGTTAATACTTTTATATATTTGATAATGCCATCTAAATGTACTAGAATATACAGCTTACCAACTGATATTTATTAAATTAAAACCATAAACTTATAGAATAATACAATTATTCAATGACAAAATTGAAAAAGTTATCATGCAATATTATAGACAATATTATATTATATAGACAATATTGTTTGTGTCTCAGTGTGTACCGTCTCACTGTACCCCATAAGCTCAAGTCAACTTTGATAGTTAATAAAGGTTACTTGTAATAATAATCAATCTCTCTTACTAACACAGTTACATGCATTTTTTGTGCTTAATAAAAATATATAATTTGTACGTATCTTGAGAAAATTTTTTGCAAAACAAAAAATAATGTTAAAATTTTTTTTTTCTTACTTTTGATAACAAAAAAATAATAAATATTGATAAACACGAAAATCGTTATCAGGCATCAACCTCCACACACTTTTATTATTCCATGAAACGTTCTTTATCAATATACCTTGGTATGAACCATTCATATTCACTTCTAAGAACAAAATTTACAATGTTTCACTGTGTCCACTGTCTCACTGTGACTCACTATCCCCTACTGGAGAATGATCAGATAAGAGAATATTTGAGTTTTTAATTTGGGATTGGATGTGTTTTGGTATATTAGTAATAAAGAAGTAAAGTATATTAGGAGTTTTTTTAATCAGATGGCCAATAGGTGGGGCATGTAAGGGAGATCCATTTAATTTTTTATTCTTAATTATTTTGTGTAAGGTTCTGCCTCTCTGATCAGGTGTAGATGAACCCCATAGAAGGTGTTTGGCATTGAAGTCACCTCCTGCTATACATGTATTAGAAAACGAATCGATTAATGTTGAGAATTCCTGGTAGGTTAATTTTCTATTGGTTTGTAAATATACTGAAGCTATTGTAATAGGAATATGGTTTATTATTATAGAAATATTTGTTAATTTGACGAAAAACATTATTATTTTAAAAAATTATATACAATTATATTTTTTTTATTGTTACGAATAATTATAATAATAATAATAGTAATAATAATAATAATAATAATAATAATAATAATAATGATAAAGACAATGATTATGACAATGACAATGACAATGATAATGACAATGACAATAAAAATAATAATAATATTTACGATGTATTATTTGAAACATTTTCCGTTAGGAGCGCTAGTGTTGGAATTTGATGAAAAGAAGGTTTGCTAGTCACTATATTAGAGCTCATTGTTCAACCTGTCTTTAATCATGATAATAACTTAATCAATTTATGAATATTATTCTATCAATAAGGATGTAATTTCGACAAAAATTTTTACAATATAGAAAGAATAAACAAATAAAATTTTATGTATTTTATTTATGTATTTATATATATATATACTTTTAAAAAACGTAAATTTGAACACTGTTCAATTTTATCTAAAATCATTCTCCACATTTAAGATAATATCCAGGATAATAATTCACTTAATCTCTATTCATAGGAACACACGATTTAAGTGCACAAGGTGGAAACCCGTATTTGAATTTCAACCCTCCACAATGGTATATATTACCTGGAGATCAAAATCCCGTCATTACAGACCAGGCTGGTATTGCTCTTACCCAATTAGGTAACGATTAATTGTATATTTTTAATGATTTATTTACAACAACGAGGAAAACATAGAAGAATTTATAATTATATCAATACAAAAATTGTAATAATATACACTACATCGCATATGCAATATAAAATACATAACTGTGATTTTGTTTTTATATAAAAAGTATTATAATTCTTTAGAAGAAAATGTTAATATTATAATATATATATATAAAATTATGGGGGGCTGAGAGTATAAATACGAAATAAAGTAAAAATAATACTATAATATAAATCATTAAATTTCATTTTAAAAAAAAATTTCGGGGGTCTGAACCCTGAACCCCTCTTGGCTATGGCCTTGATTATAATATACATATTGTTGTGTAGGATATTGGGTTTTCCGTTACTCTCTGACAAACCACTAATTTTATTTTCGAACATTATAAATTATAACACAACTATGTTTTTTCATATATGAAATTTATATTTCATAAAAATATCATATTCATCAATAATTAACCTATTCATAATGACAATAATGAGACTATTATTTAATATTTACGATAATCCAACATGATTTTTACTGAATCCAATTAAATCTAACTCATCATACCATAAAAATTGACTCTTAACACATAGTAATGTTTGTTCTTTTTTAGGTTATCCCGTTTCATACTACCCAAATCTGTATTCGAATTTTAACTCATCACAGTGGTCTACATATGCTGGAGGTCATGATCCCGTTATGACAAACCAGTCAAGCACTACCCTGAACCAATTGGGTAATGATGAATTATACATCAAAGATGATTTATTTACAACAGTGATCAAAACATAGAAGTATTTAGAATAATCTCAATACAAAAATAGCCTATTGGAATTTTTGTTATTCTCTGACAAATCACTAACTTTTTTTTCAAATCTAATCATACAACTATGTCTTTTCATATTTAACATTTTTATTTCATAAAAATAGCAAATACTTTAATAACATTTTTATTCATAATGATAATAATGAAACTGTTTTTCAAAATTAACGATTATTAAACATAATTTATACTGAATCGAGTTAAATCTATCTTATCGTTCTTTAATAATTGACTCTAACACAGTGTAATGTTCTTAATTTAGATAATTCCGTTTCATACCACCCAAATCTGTATTCGAATTTTAACCCATCACAGTGGTCTACATTTGCTGGAGGTCATGATCCCGATATAACAAACCAGTCTGGCACTACCCTGAACCAAATAGGTAATAATGAATTATACATCAAAGACAATTTATTTAAAACAACGGGAAAAACATAGAAGTATTTAGAATAATATCAATACAAAGATACCTTATTAGAATTTTCGTTATTCTTTGAAAAACCACAAACTTTATTATCAAACCTAATCATACAAGTATACAACTATATCTGTTCATATTTAAAAATTTTATTTTATAAAAATAGCAAATATTGCAATAAATTTTCAATTCATTATGACAATAATGAGGCTGTTATTCATTATTAACTATTAATTTTCACTAAATCCATTTAAGTCTTACTTATCATTCTATAAAAATTGACTTTAACACGTAGTAATGTTTTTTGTTTTGTTCTTATTTTAGATTGTCCCGTTTCATATGATCCTAGTAAAAACTAACTCACTTAATTTTCGTTCATAAATAATTATCTCTGGCAACGTGTAATGTTCGTTGTATTGTTATTTTTTAGACCTTTCCATTGCACACGATCCGAATCTGCATTTGAATTTCGACCAAACACCTTGGTCTACATTTCCTGGAGATCATAATCCCATCGTCACAGACCTATCTGGCACTGGTCTAAACCAATCAGGTAATAATAATGTATATAACAGAGGTGACTTATTTATAACAAAAAGATCAAAAATAGATATAATAAAATTATTAGAATTGTTTTGTTCTTAATATAAATCTGTTGTGCATTATGGAAATGCACTCGTGGAGGAGCTCCATTATGATCTTACTTATACAGTTCACAATTATCATTAGCGTTTATCAATGTATAAAGTAACACCTTCGCCTCTGCGGAATTCGACACTGATCATTACAACACAGGTTATGATTAATAATATAATAAGGACTTTTTTCAATACCTTCATGGTCACAATAACAATTTGCATCCGCAATAAATAATCGGAAACGATATTTCAATATTTGGCCTTGATTCCCTTATAACTAATTTATATTTCTGTTAAACCACCAATGTATTTACATGAATGATATTCTTTTTTTAATTTACATGAAACGTATTTATATTCTAATGAAGGTTGTCATTTCCAATTACCTTTGGAAAATACATATGCCGAAGATACCAGCGTCGCATCCACACAACTCTCCTCGGGCCATTATCTACCAGGTAAAAATAAGGAATACAATTAAGATTTTATATCTCTGTCTTTTCTTTTTATTCAAGATCTACATCATTCTGTCTTGGAGTAATCAAATCTTTAATTGCTGTAGGTGATATTAATCCATTCAGCACAAACCAACTTAACTCACAACTATACCAACCAAGTAATGATCAATAATAATAATAATAATAATAATAATAATAATAATAATAATAACAATAACAATAACAATAACAATAACAATAACAATAACAATAATAATAATAACAATATTGAGGTCCAGTTTTACAAAAATAAAATTGCTTTATTTTTCTGATAAAATTTGTAAATACATCAAAGTGGTATTCAGGGAGTGGTATTCACAAGAAGTGAAATCATTTTCATAACGTTTATAATTAAAAATCTTTGAAATATTTTCCTATTTGCTTTGATTTTTGTATACCTATTATAAACTATATAATTTATTTTAAAATCATATTTTATTAGATTTATTACAGTGTAAAAATTATTTTTATTTTTTTAGCTTTACACAATCCAGGGAATATTCCCAATACTCCAGAAGCCCCTTTCTCACCGTCTATGTTTATTACTGAACCAGAACAAAGCTATTTTGATAATCCCAATAATAAACCTCCCGATTTTTAATTATCAATAACTTGTTTGAAAATAATATTATAATTATGAATTACATATTTTTAATTGTTAATAATATACAATATACATCATGTGACCTTAATCTTATACAAATCAATAAAAAAAATGTTTATAGTTTATTACAATTAATAATATTACAGAAAAATTAATGATATATAATATATTACGTTTTTTTTTTCATTGCAATGAATGGTTTATAACAAATGTATTCAGAACAAAGCCTCCTCCATGCAAGGAGTGTCTCATGCGTCCTTCATTATTTGGCTAATGTAATTCTTTCTGGGTTTTCCTTTTAGTCGTGTTCCTTCTATCATTATTTTAGTTATGAAACTGTTTACTTCGTCACTATGTCTCAGTGTGTGACCTATCTCATTTTTATTAGAGTATCAATTAATGTTCCTTTTTCTTTTACTGTCTTTATGACGCTCTTATTTGTTCTTCTTTCAGCCTTTAAGCCTTAGAACTAAAAATTACCTCTTTTATGAATTAAATACCGCAAAAAATATAATTGAGGCGTTCTCCGGACAAAGGGCTTATCGATAGATAGGCCTTTTTTCTAGAGATCGTCTTAAATTAGCCTCCATCCCACACAGCATTTGGATGATGATTACATTTACAAAATATTTCCTCATCATCACTATTAATATATTTTAAGTAAATTGTTTTAAAAATATTTTAAAATCATAACCTAAATTATATTGTACAAATTATGTTATGAAAATATGTTAATAATATTATTTCGGAAATATTTTTAAAATGTCATGCAGTGTGAAAAACTGTATATCATTAAAATATTTCCTAAAATGTATTCGATTATAATTAATATTAAAAACCCAGTTATATTTGAAACGCTATTTAAACGGCAGCTAGCGGACGCGTATAAGGCACGACATAATACACATTATTTACATTCCGACCACAGAATAGAACAATATTCCGACCACGGTTTAAGATAGTACTATTATTTTAAACCGTGATTCCGACCATCGAGATATACCTATGCGTTGTATATAGCCTATATCATGTTAAACTATTGTAATAACGATACAGTGTAACCAATAGCTAACATGGTAGCCATTGGTTACACTGTATATCGTTCTGTGTATTGCGCCTAAAACAACGACTGCGGTCCGTATATGTCCGTTGCATTCGTTCTGTTTTTCCTTTTCGTGTTTCGTTCGCGAAGTATTTGGATGGTTTCATTTTTTATTGCAATATTTGTGGTTTCGTTTTATAGTGCAACGTTTTGTGAAAAGTGATTAATTGGAGACTACATTTTTCGTAAGTATATATTATATATTACACCATTATAATAATATATTAATAAATACAGGTATACACCAGTGGCGTGCGGTGGTTAATAAATTTGTGTATGCGCTAAAAAAACAGATAGGTTAAACACACGTTTATTAAATAATAATAAAATATAAAAATGAAATCCATTCATCATTTTTTGACAAATCCGTTTACAACCTTATCGTACAATTTTAAATCACTTTTTTGGTCTATGTTTCATAAATTGCGAAAACATAATTTCAGATTAGATATTAAAGTAATTCGTTACCAATCTAATTTGTAATATAATATACAATTCTAATTCTAATTACATTTAATAATATACAATTATAATTATAGCATGTGTTTATTGAACAAAATTTGTCCGATTACAGAAATCCAAATTTTATATCTACTCGTATAATAAGCGCGCTGACCACAGTAAAACTATGAATACGATATTGGCGGAGTCTTCTTTGAAGCCATCAGCGCTTTTGTCAAAATATTATCTGTATAAATTATCGAACATTATAACTTCATCATTTTAACATTTTTCTTGAAAATTTGAACTCTTTGAGAGTATACGCAAAATATTATAATACCTGTTATGCATATTATGCGGATATATTGTGTTTTACTAATCAATTTTTTTACTTTTTCTCCCTGTTTTATTATTTTAAACCTTAATTATATATTGATAATAATATGTAATATAATATACTAATATAGTGTGAAATAAAATTTGTAGGTATTTTATTTTAAACTTGCAGAGATGTAAATTGTAAAAAAAAACAATAAGTAGAAATTATAGTTATTTAATTATCAGTCATGTCAAGCATTAGAACTAAACAGCGGAGAGTAAAGGAAGAACTAAATTCTTACAATTTTAAAAAATTTAAAGAATCTTCTAGTAATGCAAAATTAATAGATTATTTTGATCAGTATAATTATGCTCCTTTAATTGATTCACACAGTAATTCTCAATTACAAAGTCTAAACCTAAGTTCTGAGGTAAGATTAAAATTTGAAAAAAGCATTTTAACCTGTTTTTAGTTGTTAGTTTAAATTCTGAGTAGAGTATACACAGAATATATTTTTATTGATATAATTGTTTTAAATTTAGGTTCTTCTAAAATGTCCAATGATAATAGTTCAGTAATCTACTTAAGTTCACCATCTGGAAATTGGAAAATTATAGAGGAAAACAAGAATAACACATTGTTGACAAGTACTAGTAAAAGACATTTAGACTTTAACACAGTAGTAAATTCACCAGGTATGTTTGAAAATAAATTAATCTGTACTATTAAATAATGTATTAATTAATACAATTTATGTATAATAATTTTATACTTAAATTGTAGATTCTCTTAAGGTAATTGATGATATAAATGCAGAAAAATCATTGGATGGTAAATAATGTTTATAAAAGAAATAACAAATGTATAGTGAAGTGTTTTCTAAATGTCAATTGATTTTGTTTTCAGAAAAATGACTATTCTTTTGCGAGCTGTTACAAATTTAAAATATGAAATGAGAGAACATGGTACTAAAATTGACAGATTAGAACATACCATAATGAATAACTGTATTAATAATAAGATTGTAGCTGAGAATGATTATACTACTACAAGTGATCATTTGTTATATAATTTTCCAATAAAACTATGGAGGAATTAAATATCTTTGAAGAGAAATTATTGGATAAATCTTTTAGACTGAAAATGGTAAAATAACCTAAATTAAATTAATTATTATAAATAAATTTACCCATTGTTAATATTTACCTATAGTGATTATTATACATATTATGTGTATATATATATATATTGTGCACCTACAAATATATGTATCGAATAACATAAATATAAATTATACAATTTACTTAAACTAATACCCGATTGCAGAATAAACTTGAATGTAATAGTGTATATATGTTTTCAGATAAATTATCTTGCTAGGTTAGAACGTCCAAAGGTATCTGATATGACAAGACAGATTATGGCCAAAGTTTTTCATAATAATATACTCTATGTATTCTTATTTGGGTCAAAAAAAAAAAAATGTCTTCTCTGCACTTAATCCATGTTCATTGATATTTGGTAAGGCAAATTATTTTTTAACTTTCTAGCATTTTATTATAATAAATATTCAATACATTTCAGCAACCATTAGAAGTATACCAAAACATAAAAATTGTACTGATCTTGAAATTGTTGGTCCACTTAAAATGTTCATGGCAAATGCAAAATTTCGCGAAGACAAGAAAAGGCAGAAAAATTTATGTGATCTAGGTGACAACTAAAATAAATAGTTGTTAAATGCTAAGCATATTTGTTTATATATATTTAATAATTATTATAATATTATATTAAATTATAATTGGTTTGTAATAAATGTTTCATTAACTTGTAAAATGTCTTGATTTTTTTTTTACTAGCATTAATAGATAATATAAAATATACCTATATAATATTTGGTGTAAAAAAAATAATAATATTTCAAAAATATTTTTAGATTAAAGGTTTGTATATTTTAAAATCATAAAGCGGAAATATTTTTAAAATGATACTTGTAAATATATTTTAAAAATAAAATTAATATATTTTAAAGATATAATTAAAATATTTTGATGGCGTTTTTAAGGCGACAAAAAATATTTACAAAACATTTTAAAAACGTAGTTGGATGATATGATGACGTTTTAAAAATGTAATATGTTTCCCAGATAATATTTTAAAAATTTTTTTAAAACATATTTTTGTTGTGTGGGATGTGGTAATGTATCTATGGTGAAATTTTCGTTTTGTTGTGACGATCCTAACCAAAGTTATGGTATAATCATTTTGTTATTATTATACGTGTTTTCGTTGTACGTTAATATTTTATTAATTAATTCGATGTTATTTTTATTTAAAGTGTAATAACTTATTATATAGTGTCATAGTGACATATTCAGTCTTGCATATAGGCACTTTGTCCGGGAAACGCCTCAATTGTTATAAATAGCCTAAAATTAAAAGACATTTTTTGAAAAATTTGTCTCGTTGAGGTAGTCCAAAGGTGAAAATTTCAAGTTTATATGACCATTAGTTTCAAAATTATGAAGAAATAAGGATAATCGATTTTGACGATATTGCGTTTTTGCGTAATTTTTTGGTAGTTTTTTCTGACGCATAAAAAAAGTATTGGGAAAATCGAAAAATGACGTCTCTAAAGTGCAAACTAGATGAAATTTGCTTACGGAAAATAGTACTACACGTGAAGATCGGAGCACTCCTGGTGGAATTTTTGGGTATAGATATTGTAAAACCAATATATTCCTCGCTCCGCTCAGAATCTAATAAAAAATCATGAAATTTGATTCATTCTACTGGTCAGGATCATTATTTCCGTACGGCCGTATAATACATTTTTGAGGGCAAAATGTCATTGGCACTAGGCGCCTTAACCATTTTTAACATGTTCTACTTTCAACATACAATAATTATAATAATATTGGTTACGCTTCTCGTATACATTTATTGATATTTGTATGTTCGACGTTATGACGTTATCGTACGCTCATTGTGGTCGTGCGATAGCAGACTTCTGACCGGCTAGCCCGGGTACGTGTAGTAGTGCGTGCAGTACGTCGATCGCAACCGCCTCGAAAAGATAATAGTATAATGTGAAGGTACCGAGTCGTCTCGCCCGAAATGCGAATAAAAAAAAAAATTATTTGTTCGTCTAAACGCCGTTGTTTTACGTTTTTAAATACCTAAACTAGGACATCCGAACCAGTACAATTTCGCCGCAACAAATATGTTCACCATGGTTTCTTTTATTATACAAAAGGCGAGTGGCGACCAACGTGTCCACTGTTCAGACGTTCAAATCAAAATAAATTGAAAAATAATATGGTAGGTACGTAAACACATAATCAATATTAATAGTCATAATAAGAAACCCAAATAATGTCATTACGAATACAGCCGACGGCGTGTCATGTATAGACGTATAGCGTATAATACGGGTTGAAAATAATCGTATCTTTTCGTGGAACATTCAAACATTTCCGCCGATAAATCGATTTATTATTATATTATATAATATTTACTCGCGACTCGCCAACATTATTATCGTCAGTTTGAAAGCGGGTATTTTCTCTCATTGTCTTACACACATGAAACATGGCAAAATAGACGTTTCGTACTTCCCGATAGAGATCTATTGGTGCGATAAGAAATTTGAACACAGATTTGAATTCCTCGTGAATTTTACTACAAAACGACTTTCCCACTTTTTTTATTTCTTTTTTTTAAGACCTTCAAAAATGAATTATTAATAATTTTTTTTTTAAATTTGTTCGGTTAATTTTTTTAAAGGTTTATGAGAAAAAAAATGAAAAAAGTGGGAAAGTCGTTTTGTAGTAAAATTCACGAGGAATTCAAATCTGTTTTCAAATTTCTTATCGCACCAATAGATCGATCGGTACGTTGGAAGTACGAAACGTCTATTTTGCTATATTTCATGTGTGTAAGACAAAGACGAAGCTATGGATTGGCTGTCTAAAACTCGCGTTTGCCTTTAAATATATTATGAGCTTTTATTATTATTATTATTTTTGATATTGTTAAATTTATTAGTATATTGTAAACCTATCTACTCTAGTCCTCGTTATTTTGTTAATTTAATGTTTATTTAGTTCTGTTTTTAGTTTAGTTTTGTTTTGTTTTTTCACCGCTAAATCTACGCCATATGAAAGAAAAAAAAAGACAAAGAGAGAAAATACCCGCTTTCAATCCCCTTAAATCGCTATTTAATATTCTTAGAAATTAGATGGGAATTATGATTTTATGAACAGGTGGCGATGTAGTTTAAGGGTACACGTTTTGTGTGCGTCGTATAAAACAAAATATTAACTATTTAAACACGTAAATATTAATTGTTTTTAATATTTTTAGTGCAAAAATAATTTCCGTGAAAAAAATTTAAAATGCAATTTATGCGTATATCAATTTTTAAGTAAACATAAAGGACCTAATCTTGATGTTTGTTGGGGGGGGGTCATGACCCCTGTGACCCCCCCCCCCCTTGGATCCGCGCCTGCGGTCACGCATCACCATTTTCAGACGACGGCCAATTCGTCGTACGGCTTCGGGCGTCGTCTTTATCCGTTTCACGAGTACTTCGCTGTTTCAGTACTTACTGCTCCCGTGTTCAACCGTTTTTGGGTACGGTGGGATTCTGCCACATCGAAATCGTCACGATAAATCGTCTTCGCCAGTGCGTTTTTAAATACACCATTCGTCGTCGCCAGTGCGTTTTTAAATACACCATTCGTCGTCGCTAGGGCGATTATATCGTCGAGAAGGCCGCAGTCCTCGAGTTTCGTGCGTTCCTTGCCGCTCCGCCGTTGACCGTCAATCGTATTTTCACGGTCACGCGCATAGGCGTGCGCAGGAATTTTGTATGGGGTGTGCCATGAAAAAAATTGGGCCGCTTTCCCTTATATGAGCCTAAGCAAATCTAACCTAACTCTCAACCTAAAAAAAGGATAAATTTAATGCAAAATATCAATTCATAAAAACTTATTGATTAAATGTTGTGCTTCACAACATTTTGATATATTTTTACAATATAGTATATACCTATATACCTAGTGGTTAGTAACCTACATTAGAATATTAAAAAATTTTGCTAGAGCGCCTTATTTATTTTCTCTAATTTTTATTATTTATAGCTTAAAATTCAAACAAAGTCCCCGCCGAATGAATGAAAGTTGTACAAAAAGCCACGGGCCACGGGGTGTGCCACGACACACCCGGCACACCCTGTGCGCACGCCTATGGTCACGCGCTTCGTTTCGCATGAAAGTTCACGGTAGTGATGGGCGATCTGAATCGATCATTTAAAAGATCGATCTTTTTCATACAAAAAAAATCGATTTTTTAATCGATCTTTTTAAGAAGCGATCCAATTTTCCTAAGATCGAATCGAACAGGATCGGATTTTTTTGTTTTTTTGTTCTATTTCAAACTATTGTTGCTAAGTACAAATTTGTTATTTTTTAAACCCTAATAATTACCAAACATGACCACAGACTAATTCAAGTGAGTATTGAGTAGTATTTGCACTAGTATCCATTAATATTGAATTACTGTATAAACTGTATGATTAGTCAAAAATGTTGACACAGTAGAGATTAGAGGGTTTTATTCTGAATTTAGTGAAATTACTGTATTGCATTTTAAAACTACTGATCTTCAACACATAAAGTATGATAAATTTAGTGATAGGCGATCTGAATGGCTCTTTGAAAATAATCGATTTTTTTATAATTGATGTTTTAACTATCGAAGCCTGGATTGGGGAAATACGGTGGATTTCCCACCTAATTTTTTGGTTCGATCTTCTAAAAGATCGATCTTTTGGCGTCGATTTTTTCGTTTCGATTTAAATCGATTCACTACCGCGAATCGCCCATCACTAGTTCACGGTCAGCACCGCCGTTCTTGTTTCCGTCGCGTGTGCTACCCGCAAGTCCAAAGTCCAAATTATTGACGCATTATGCAACGGCGTTCGCGACCTACGTAGTTTTCGTCGTCGGTTAGGTGACCAGCCAGAGACGGCTGGTCACGTTCCAGGTAGTGTGGCCACACTGCGTCCGTTCCAGCCAGCGGATATTCGTCGAGCTGTGGTGATACCCATGACGAAATAACATGGTATGCCGGCAACATGAACGAATTTGAGAACAGTTCGAGTTGCCATGGAATAAAATACAATTTATCAATTATGCCATGAAATTCTGACATCATTCGGTCTTATCTGTAGCATTATCATATTAATGCTTATACCACAAAATACTGTAACACGATTACAAAGAATCAAAATTCAAAATAATTAATAGATAACACATAATTATAATAAGCGGGCCGAGTGACGTAGGCACCATGCGCAGAACTCAGTTGCTGGCATACCATGTTATTTCGTCATGGTGATACAGTTATACTATTATTCAATCGCGTATTATCAATCGAAATCATTTTTGTAATGACTGTTTTATTATTATTATTATTATTATTATTATTATTCAATCGCTGTTATTCGTAGTATTATTTCCTGCTAGGTATGTAATTGGGTGCCCACCGTCGCATATATAATAATTTATAGGAATTATATTTTTTTTTGTCTTATTATTACACGTATTTTGCGCATCGCGCTTTCATAAAAAACTACGCGTATTCATTTAAAATTGTAAACACAACTTTTCGAGGTCACCTTTCCCGAACCTTTGACGCGAGTCAAAGCGGCCAACTGCCATACTTGTAAGAGCCGTTTTGGCGCAACAGATGGTAAGCCTATCGACTCATACCGAACATTATCAAAGTGGATGCAAAGAATGCACGGTATGAATTACTACGATGTTACGCAAACTTTAAGTGGCCACAGGATCTTCCCAGAATACTTGCATCGCTTCAAAAAACTAGAATTTCTGGCGCGCTGTTGTTGAAGATAATCCACCGACCACGTATTCAACATTCTAATCGACTCGATGTCACGTCATTTGAGAAATTTGAGGATAGGAGAAACATAAACCTCTCGAGTCAACCAGAAGGTGACTGTGGTAACATGGTAGATATTTTGCTAGGTTACAAGTGGAGCTGGGTCGCAGTAAAATTGTTCATCAGTGCGATGCTTTACGTCTGTACCACCCCTAGGGTTCGGATAAAAAATGTAAAAAAAACTATGTCTGATCCGGATTTTATACTAAATAAACAAGTGTAAATTACATGGAGTTGACTATGACCAAAAATTGTGTTCATAATTAATAGAAAACGTTAGGATTTTGGAAAACATTTAAATTTCCAAAATAATTAAATAAAAATTGTTATTACGCTGTTTGATTCATTGTTATTATTTTGTCAATATATATTTAATTTTAATTACTTATTATCTATAGGTTTATAATATTATATTTCTATAAAAAGTACAAATAGTCTAAATATTGTTCTGTAATAGGTGTTTGTATGTTTATTAATGTACATTCAATTATGTCATGAACGTTTAAAAACGAAAATAAATGCATCTATGCATGAGATTTTAAAATTTTAAACTCTCTCAGTCTACTTTTGATTTGTTTAATGTTTAACCTTAAGCTTTATGTAAAAAAGACGTATTGTATAAAAGACTACTTTTTCGTTTAATTTGTCGGACACGGACGTTTTGGCGCTGACTGTTTTAGCGCCATCATCGCCCGCGCCTGATAAATGTACTATTTTTACAATAAATATATTTTATAATATTTATCTAGTAGCATAGACCAATTACATATAAAAATAAAATCGCACGAAGTATAATATAATATTACAATTTATTTTAAATTTAAAAAAATAAAATGATGTGTGGTAAATTTATAAAAAAAAATTAATAAAAATAATATCTATGTATATTAAAAAGTAAAAAAAATTAATATTAAAAAATTTAAAAATGTGTACATTTATATTTTATCCTAGCAAAACATTGTTCGCAAGTCCTCTTAAAAATAATATTATTGTATTCTTATCATAATTAGAAACAAATTTTAGAATTTTTTTATCGTTATCCAAATTTTTTTTTTGTTTTTTATGTGTACTTTCACCAGTAACTAATTGTTCATAAAAAACATCTCTTCCTGATTGTATTTTTTTAAGGAAATTTATGAAAGATTAGATTGGATTAGTTACACCCATTTGAACATTTAAATGTTGATTAGCAGCTTTGGCATAGTTATTCGTAAGATTTTGGTTCGTTAAAACTATAACTCCCTATTTCACGTGTATACGTTTTCACGTGTTCACGTGAAATTAAGGTTCAATTTATATTACCCGTTGCTTAAAATTGCACGTATATTTAAAATTTTACTCACGTGAATCCGTGAATTATTATATTCACGTGACTCCGTGAATTGGATAATCACGTGAATCCGTGAATTTATATAATCACGTGAATACGTGAATTTATATAATCACGTTCGTCGTAGTGTCTATGTGTAAACTAGGCTTAACATTAAGTATAACTGTTTAGGTAGGCTCAGTAAATAATATGTATAATTAATGTTTTTTATAATGAGGTTAATAATTTAATGTTAATTAATATATATATATATAGAAATACATGAAACAAATTTAAACAAATAGATAATGTAATAATAAATAATGTACAAATAAACAAATAAATAATAACCTAAGAAATTATAATAAATAGATAAACAAAATAATGAACAAAAAATACATCTTATTTATAATTATTAATTAATTTTTTATAATTTAATAATGGGCTTGCATTCATGTAATACCTATCTAAACTTAAAAATATATTTAGTGCAATAATTCTCGATTTTGGTATAAAAATATCGGCATGTTTACACTTTTAGTCAGTAAACATGTCCTTTTCGAAGTAACTATGTTTCCAGCAGTAGAAAAACATCTCTCGGACCTGACTGACGTGGCAGGAATAGCCAAATATTGCCTCGCTAATTCTGCAAGAGCTGGATATTTATTCTCTCTTATTGATCGTACAATAAAAAGTTTTAAATATAAATTATAGAGGGGGTAATTAACTAAAAAAAAAGTCTTATGACATTTTCACGTAAAAGTTATAGTTTATGTGCTATAAGGCCTACAAAGTATAAACTTTTAAAGAAATATGATTTTTTCGCTAAAAACAAATAGCCTTTGCGTTTATATCTCGCTTTACGCTGGTTGTACAAAAAAAAGTTTCAAACGAAAATTGTAGAGGAGAAAATTATCTATAGAATGGTTATATATACATAGTGTAATGTAATGCAATCGCACTTGTCGCGTACAAATTATTAACGTTTACGATTTACCATACAAAATTACGAGTATACTTGTATAACAATAATATAAATGCATTCGTTTCCACACAAAGCGCGTTTTTTTCATGGTTTCCCCGGTAAACCTAGTACAGTCGATGTAGTTAATAATATTGTATTATAGTTATCTAATCGTCAAGACCGGTCCGTCCTTTTTCTTTGGTATCAACAGACGCTGCCGATATCAGTTGCCAGCTGTACATTCCTATATTATACCGAACTGACCCGTTGTACGTACACCACCGTATTTTCTGTTCATTTATGTTTGTTTATAGTTACTGCCAGGGTTGTTGTGTTTAAAACATTTTGTTTAAAACATGTGTTTTAAACACGTTTAAAACGTCTGAAAAAAAAACATATTGATGTTGTTTAAAACGTTTAAAACACTTGTTTTAAACATACATAAAAAACAGCGTTTAAAACAACAATTTTAGTAAATTTAAAATTTAAAAATGTATATTATAAAAAATATTCAAATCTAATATAAACAAAATATTCAATTGTTTGTTTTTTTGTATTACTTTTGAATAGGAAAACTAAATACACAAAATATTGAGTATTATTATTATTATTATTATTATTTGTTTTGTATTTTCATTATGTTTTATCCAAATTCTATAACAGTTAATTATACAGAGAATTGAGATTCCTGAATCATAAAATTTTTTGAAAGTAAGTTAAGTAATTTATTGAATTATTTATTATTTTGTATTATAAATGTGATTTTGTGCAAACTAATGGTTCATTAATTTTGTTCGTTTTGAATGTTTATTTTTTATTAATTCTTCAGTATCAAAAAAAGAACTTAAGAATCATTTCACAATTTATTAAAGTTTTATATGCCTTTAGTAGATTACAATAATTCAACAGCAGAATGAAAGTTGTGGAAAATTAAACTTACCGGGCACAATGTCCTTCCAAATTTGCTGTGTGATACATTATAAATTATTAAAAATTGTATGTACGTTACCGGTTTCAACAGCAACTTTTGAGAGAATGATTTCAACGCTTGAACGAGTAAAAACTTATTTAAGGAACACTACGGGCTAGGTAAATTTTTAAACAAATTTTACACTTATTGTTAGTTATAATGTTCCTTAATTTTTCTTTAGAATCGACTTAATGGCCTTTGCATGCTATCAGTGCACAAAAATATAATTTTCACATCTAATGAAGTAATCAATATCCTTTCACTGTCATCCAGAAAATTAGACTGTTTTGTAGTTAAGAAATCAAAACTTTGTACACAAATGGCAAATATTTGTTGAAATACAACATGTATATATGAATATTAATATATGTGTATAACGAATACAATAAAAATATTTGTTAAAATTTGTATATCCCTCATGGAAAACGACATTTAAAAATTAACAATAAATCAGAAAGTGGAGTGGCTTAAAATGCAATGGTTAAATTATAAAAGTGACCAGCATTTTAAGTTTAATTATAAATATTCTAATAATCCTGATTTCTTATTTAACTGTGTTTATATTGGTAAAAGAAATTCGAAAATTGAAGACTATACAAGAAAGTTAGATCTATTGTACCCCAATGGACACACAATAACTGAAGCAAAAAAAAAGACTTATTAGATTTACTTCCATTTATACCACCAATAAAACACCATTTTTATATTAATCTTAAAGTTAATGAAAACAATAATGAAGATTTTCCAAATGTTGATGAAGATGAAAATTCTGAATAAGTAACTTGTAAACATTAAAATAAGTTTTTAAATGTTATGTTAAAAGTGATATTTATTATGTTTTAAGAATTATAATTTTAAATGTTTATGGAAGTACATTAACAATATAAATAGTAAACAGTGTAATAAGATTAATTTTTCTTATACTTAAGAAGAAGACTGATAATGTAATATCAATTATTGATCTGAATGATCACTGAGTTTTAGTTTTCAATTTAAACAAATATTGCAAGTGATTTAAAGTTGTTTTGTTGATTTTATTAATTTTGTGAATATTAAAGTGTTATTAATTATATTTCTTTGCAATAATACGTATGTTATAAGGAAACAGATTTTTTACCACTAAAAGTTATTTTATTATGTTTCATTTTAAAATATTTATAGAAGTAATTAAAGTTTTGAAATGTGTAATGTTAAAATAATTATGTTAAATTTTTTTTTTTTTTTTTTTGCACTAAGAATAGAAGACTAATTTCATTATGTGATATCATTATATTATAAAAAAAATTGTATATTTAAATCAATTATTTAATATTTATATTACAAATTCAATAAAGTTTAACCAAGTTTAAAGTAAATAACACACTTCCAATGAGACGGACTAACCCACCCAAAATTGCATTAAATAATGATTTTTCAAAGTGTGGAGTGGCCTAACCCACACTAAAACTTTACCAACTTTAAGTGAGTTAGTGCTTTATAGATGGTTTAAAAGGCAAAGATTTATACATAATAAAGAGGGTTTAATACTATTCTTAAAGTGGATTTAATAAAAAAAAAAAAATGTTGAAAAATAGTCAAAACTTTAATTGCCCGTCCTGTACAATTACACTTTTGTGGGTTAAGCTGTTTTGGTTCTATGCGCCTCAAATAGTCGTGGTTGTGAACTCGTGAAAATATGATAACAGAAAAGTGATTACTGAAAACATTGGAAATAATTTATATTCATGGAGGTATATAATATATCATGGCTAAATAACCTATTATTTAGCCATGTAATATATTACCTCCATGGGTACCATGACACAATTATTTAATACTCGGACTTAGATTAGGTTATCAATGGTCTTGCTCATTTTTTTTTAGTTTTTAGTTAAGTAATACACAACATATTCTGTGGCTATTATTGTTAATATGAAATATATTGTAATATCGTTCTTCGATTTTCAAAATTTCAAACCAAAATTATCTATTATAGTCTTATAAACCTTCAACAAAAAAGTTTGTTTAAAAGTAATAGGTATTTTTAAAACTTGTTTAAATAAAAAAAAACATGTTTTAAACAAAAAAAACATGTTTAAAACACATAAAAAAAAACACTTTAAAAAAACGTTTTAAACGCCGTTTTTAATGTTTTAAACGTTTTAAACGTTTTTTTTGTTTTTTTTAAAAAAAACGTGTTTCTTCCAACCCTGGTTACTGCGCACGATTCGTAAATTTATATTGCATTGCTTACTAAATGGCGGGTAATTGTTTTATTTGTAAAAACTCGCTATTGGTCGGCGAAACTGTAAATGTTGAGCGTGGATTACAAGTGTTGAAAAACGCTAGTGTAATGAAAGAGACGATGAATATTTTGAATTTTTGAATAATTTAAATTCGGTGACTGTTCATGTTCAGTGTCGTAAAGAATATACTCACAAGATAAACATTGCCACATTTAAAAAACAACGTGATGAAAACACTGCAGGTTCATCAAATCCTTCACCGCATAAAAAACGAACAAGTGCATTTGATTTTCAAACGCTATGCTTGTTTTACGGTGAAGAAGCCAACGAAGAAGTAGAGAAAAGAAAACGACAAGAATATAGAAGGAAAATTAAACATGTCACTACACTTTCATTCAAAGAGAATATTATTATAACAGCTAAGTTACGTGGTGACAAACTAGGTAAAATTGTAAGTGATAGAGTTAATTTTGAATACGATTTAGTAGCTGTTGAGAATAAATACCAAGATAGCTGTTTAATATCATTTAACAAATATAATACTGGCGGAAAAGTAGGTCGTCCATATGACGAAAATGTTAGGTTAGCGATGGATGAAATATTTTGTTACATAGAAAAAAACGAAGATTATCAATTCACTTTAACAGAGTTAGTAGAAGTAATAACTCATGATTTTATTCCAGATCCAAAAACAATAATTTATAAATTAACTGAGCGTTATGGTAAAGATATTGTAATGACTACAAAACACGCCAAATTAACAATAATTTGTTTTATTGATACGCAAAAAAATATTTTGAGTAAATTGTGGTACGAAAATAAAAAATCTAATCAATCAGAAGAAAGACTACGTGTTGTAGAAGCGGCAGCAGCAATTATCAGAGAGGACATTCGTTCTATCGTGGTTAATACCGATTCATATCCCCCAGTAAACCAAATGTTCGATAATAGTAATGCAAATATACCATACAGTCTATCATTATTTTTAAAACAAATAATTATTAAAAATAAAAAGGTGATATTAATGAATTGGAAAATAAATGTACTGCAATAAGTAATGCTATAATGAAGTGCACTTGCCCGCGATCTTTTTTGTCACGATTATTACTTGGTTTATCTGTATTTTTCCATAGAAGATATGGATCTAAACGTATATTAGATGTTTTATCATTTCTAGGATTTGCGAACCCATATACTGACGTACTATTGTATGAAAATGCTGTTGTTAGTCACCCTCAACCCAATATTCTATCACCCGAGGCAGGTGCTTTTATACAATATTCTGCAGAAAATGCAGATATCAATGTTTAAAAGATTGATGGACATAATACAGTGCACATTATGGGAGTCATACAAATAATAACCCCAAAAAGTGCAGTTATAATTAACGAACAGATACCAAGATTAAAAAAAAATCCCAGCTGCAAAAGACATTTCTGCTATCGCACATGTGCCTTTAAAAATGTATAACAATTTTAGTGTTTCTGGAATGAGCAAAATTGAAGTAGAAAATATATGTTTTTTTGTGTACAATCAGCATAAAGCGAGATATAAACGCTAAGGCTATTTGTTTTTAGCAAAAAAATCATATTTCTTTAAAAGTTTATAATTTGTAGGCTTTATAGCACATAAACTATAACTTTTACGTGGAAATGTCATAAGACTTTTTTTGTAGATAATTAACCCTTCTATAATTTTTATTTAAAACTTTTTATTGTACGACCAATAAAACACGAGATATCTAAAAAAAGGTCATTTTCGTGACCTTTGACCTCGAATAACTTTTAACGCATACATGATTTCGAGGTCAACTTTTCATACGTTGTTTATAACGATGTAATAAAGGTGTGTACCAAAATTCAGCTAGGTGGGAATTTTTCCGAGCTGAACCATTTTTTGACTGGGCTAATATTATAATAGGAAATTCATTTTGTTTTAAATATTATGTACCTACCTTTCTAAATTTAACCAAAAATATATTTATATTTTTTAATATGTTTTTGACTTAATTTTAAAATAATAAGCATAATTATTTATATGTAGGTAATACATCTTTTTACTTACTTTTAATTTGATTTCGCAATATTTGCATGATGACTGACATTCCCTTTTGTTAAACATAAAATGTTCATGTATCCACAAACAACTCACTCGACCCATCTTAGATGCATAATAGATAGATAGATTTGTAATATAAATAATTAAAGAAATAGGTACAAAAAAATTGCAATATTATAATGATTTGCTTAACAGTCGTAACCATAACGTGTGTTGTAATTATAAATATAGTAGGATAGTTGTTAATGTACAAACTATAGTCGTAAAATTTTATATTATCACGTTCCTTCCTGTGGTCTAAGTTCACGACAATCAAAGTTATTTTTAAACATGATTTCCTCATTGTTGTTATCTGACATTATAAATGGCAACAATTTTTTTTTGTCATGCATACAAAATTTCATTACGTGAAAATATTATTTTATATTTTGTATAATATATTTTAGTTTTAATATATTTGTACCGAAAATAACCGATAAAACCTGTATTTCTAAATATCGGATCCGGTATTGCAAAAAAAATTAGGGTTACGGTTATGTTTCAGGTCCAACATTTTCAAAAGGTTTCGGTTCTAAACCGGTTCTTTTCGGTTCGGTTCCAGTCCCTGTTGAGCATGCGCATCGGTGATGGTGGCGTTTGACTATCTGTTCCCCCGACCTTATCTGTTGGTACTTGTCTAGTTATCAGTTTGTGTTTATTGTTGTTTGTTTCAATTTGATTTGTTTATTGTCTTTATTTTGTTTTTGGTTCAAAATGTTGAAAGAAAAAGAATTTCTTTGTGAATTTATTGAACAATACAAGTCGTTTTCGTGTTTGTGTAAACTTAAGATTAAAGAATACAGTGACCGCTATGCTAAATCCCATGCTTATAACATTTTAGTAGAAAAATTGCAAGTCGTTGCAAGAATTATTTTTTCGTCAACATTTTTCATTTTGTGCACAAACTTTTTAAAACTTAAAACACTAAAATTTTTTGTTAAAACACTACATTTTTCCGGGTTCTTCATTTCACAATTGTGCAAGCAAAACTGAACATGTGAAAGGCAACATTTCATTCAGTTTATTTGCGCAAACCAGTTTATGTAAACGGCTTGAACGTGTAAACTGGCCTTTAAGTTGGCCCCTCACTTTATCCAATAGACTCTAAAACAACGCCAATATTTTGCAAATATTTGGAAATTAGTATTCAGAATTTGCAAATCGTTTTTTAGTCCACAATATAAAAGTAAGTTTGGGAGACCAGATCCCCGCAGCCTCCCCACATTGTCCGATCGACTTCAAACCAATGCCAATATTTTGCAAATTGGTTTTCAAAATTTGCAAAATCAAAATTCTATTTTTGGAGAATTTTTAATATTTTTAGTCTGTTTGATTTACTCCAAACTACTACTAACATTTTGCAAATTAACCAACAAAATAAAAAGTAAATTTAGAGAGAAAATTTTACATTTGCAATGTGTGCTATTATTTTTGAGTTTTTGGCGTGTGTAATAACTAATATTATATTATAAAAAAAATTATTTATTCATCGTATTTTCCGAAATATCCATGTCATCAGTTTCTGGTTGACGTTTCAAGCTTCTTGCAAAGTCCGTCTTCTGAACCATAGTTACTGGTCCGTGGTTGTAACTATACTGCTGGCCTTGCTCGTATCTCACTCCCTTATATACCCATATCGTGGGGTCGCCTATTGGTGACGTCGTCGCTGATTGGCTGTTGCTGTTGTTTGTGGTCTCCAATAGCAGCATGTTGTTTACCATTAGTGTTATTGTCTATGTGTTATTTTTAACAACCTTTGCATTTTATTCTTCCTTTTCTACAACGGCAATTTTCATTTGTGGCGATTGTGACTGTCTCGATTTTTGTTATGTCTTCTCTGGTCACTATTGTCTTCTTTTTTCCTGGTGTATAATTGGTAACCACGTTTTGCTAATTTTCCATCCGTCCTTGTCAGGACATTTTTCAATTTCAATTGCTTCTTTGTACATTCGTTTCCGAAAATTAGTTTCCTTGTTCAATATTTTTACTTTGTAGAATTAAATTTCATGTCCGCTGTTTTTGGCATGTTCAGCTACTGCAGATTTTTCTGCTCTTTTGTAATCTACGTTCATGAGACGTTCATGTTCTTTTATTTTTATTTCGACTGTTCTTCCTGTTTGTCTAATATATGATTAGCCACACGAACAAGGTATTTCATAGACGCCTGGTGTTTGCATTTCTTGTAAAAACGTGTGTGTGTCGCTGATTTGTCGTGTGGATGGAATAGTTTTTAATTAAATGTAAACGCGTGCTTCACCGTAGTATTTGAAATAGACTGTATTTTGTTATACGTAAAACAAAAATATATACTTAATAAGATAGAAACGTAAAAACAAAAAAAAACAAACGGTCGTCGGCTTGGTCGTCGTTAACGGAGAAAAAAGGTAATGCACCCTCGATTACATTTTTCATAGAACAAAAACGCTCGTTCATCACATTATAACAACGAGTAAGGAACACGACAGTCAGTGCTGTCAACATTATACATACATATCAGTGAAACTATATCAGCTAGCCGATTAGTTATGAAAGACTTTCCAAATAGTCAACATCGTCCTATCATAATTGAAATCGGGCTCCAAATTCCATTAATCAATTCCACACCTCGCCCCAGATGGAACTTTAGCAAAGCTGCGTGGGAAGACTACACAAATGAACTGGACAAATGCATCCGATTCATCCCACCTAAACGCTCGAATTACAAAAGATTCTTGGGACTCATCATTACTATTGCTAAAAAACACATGCCAAGAGGCTATAGGAAAGAATACATCCCCGGCTGGAACGAACTAAGTGAAAACCTGTACCGAGAATACAAGGACGGAAACGTTGATGTAGCGGATGACCTCTTGATTAGCCTTGATGAATTTAGGAAGGAAAAATGGAATAAAACAATGGAAACCCTTGATTTCAGGCATTCTAGTAGGGAAGCATGGAGCCTTCTCAAGAAATTAGGAGGTAATCAAAGCACTAGACGAGAAGAAACGTCAATCTCACCTAACCAAGTTGCTAACCACATAGTAAGTGTATCAAGAATGCCTTCGAACAAGAGTCACACAATACAGATAAGGAAACATTATAGAGAACTTAAAAAAGAATGCACCCAAACCAATGAACTTTCTGCCCCTTACTCTGAAGCGGAAATCGCAACAGCTCTAAAAGATTTAAAACCCGGAAAGGCTGCAGGGCCAGACGGAATGCACCCTGAGTTCCTGATAAACTGTGGCCCTAACACCAGAAGATGGCTATCTAAATTCTACACCGACATTCAACAATCCGGAACACTGCCTCCAGAATTTAGAAAATCCAAAATAATTGCTATCGTAAAACCTGGGAAATCAAATGACCGCCCAGAAAACTACCGTCCAATAGCACTTCTCAGCGTGTGCTATAAACTACTGGAGAGAATAATCTACAATCGAATTAGCCCAGTTATACTAAATACCATACCGGTGGAACAAGCCGGGTTCAGACCGGGTCGAAGCTGTTCCGATCAAGTCCTCTCATTGACCACCTATATTGAGGCAGGTTTCCAAAACTGCCTAAAAACCGCAGCAGTACTTATCGACCTAACAGCTGCTTACGACACCGTTTGGAGACACGGTCTTTTGTACAAACTTCTTCGTACTATTCGCTGCCGGGATACCGTCCAGCTAATCAACACTATGCTTACTAATAGATCATTTAAAGTACACATGGATGATAAAACTAGCAACTCAAGAACATTAAATAACGGCTTAGCGCAAGGCTCGGTATTAGCACCCCTATTATTTAATGTCTACATAGCCGACCTCCCAACGACTCACTCCATTAAATTCGCATACGCTGATGACCTAGCCATCGCAACCCAACACAAAGACCTCTATGTAACAGAAAGGATACTTACAGATGATCTCATCACACTAGGTAATTACTTCCATGATTGGAGACTAAAACCTAATACCAGCAAAACAGAAGCGTCGTGTTTTCACCTCAACAATAAACTTGCTAACACCCAACTAAACATAACTTTCAATGGAGACGTTCTAAACCATAATTTCCACCCCAGATACCTCGGCATAACATTGGATCGTACACTCTCCTTTAAAACTCACCTCGGAAATACCGCCATCAAACTTAGCTCCAGAAACAATATAATACAAAACTCTGCGGTACATCTTGGGGTGCCTCGGCCCACACTTTGCGATGCTCGGCCCTTGGTTTGGTCTACCCAGTGGCTGAATACTGCGCATCCGTATGGCTAAACAGCGCTCATGTGGCAAAAGTAGACACTCAACTTAATACTACCATGAGACTAATATCTGGTACAATAAAATCGACACCCACTCATTGGCTCCCAACTTTAACAGCAATCGCCCCCCCTTCACTTCGTAGAGCTAACGCTTTGATTAAAGAGTTCTCAAAAATAAATATCAACCACGAACTGCCTATTAATAATTTTATCGATAATGCGACCAAAAGACGATTGAAGTCTAGAAACCCTCCATCAAAACAGCTAAGGAACTAATTAATACACACTTCTATTTGGATTGGCAACACTAAAACCTACTTTATAAATTTCCTACACGTTATCATACATTTATAATCGATTGATAATTGATAAGACGACGACCGTACATTTCTGGTAATTTATCCTTGGCGCTTCGGAATAGTGATCCAATAACCGTGTTTGGTTTGAAGACTGTTTTTAGTTTGAACTTATTGGTGATTCTTGAGATACGGTCAGTTTTTCCTTGAATATATGGTAGTATCAGTGTTCCTTTCTTGTCTTCTTCTTTTTCTTCTTCGTAACATGTAATTGTGTTTTTCCTTCTCTCTGCTTTTCTGAATACATTGTTTATGTTTGTTAATGAGTATCCATTGTTTTGAAGTGCTTTTCGTAAATACGCTTTTTCTTTCTTTACGTGATCTTCGTTGGCTATTCTAACAGCTCTTGTTGCCATTGTATGTAATAATCCCATTTTTTGGGAGGGGCAGTGGTGTGAATTGGCATGTAAATATCTGTCGGTATGTGTGCTTTTCCTGTAAACTTTTGTGCTGAATTTTCCATTTATTTGCTTCTTGACTAGAACGTCTAAGAACGGTAGCTGCTCATTTATTTCTGTCTCCATTGTGAACTGTATATTAGTGTGTATACTGTTTAGGTGTTCCAGGAACCTTTTATTTCGTCTTCACCATGCTGCCATTGTACAAATGTGTCATCAACATATCGTAACCACATTTTTGGTTTTTGGTCATAATTTTCCAATGCTTCTTCTTCAAACCATTCCATGAATATATTTGCAAAAACTGGTGCTAGTCTTGATCCCATTGCCATTTCATCAGTTTGCTCATAGATGGTGTTTTGGTAAGTAAACACCGTTGTTTTGGTGCATAGTTCCAAGTTACAAAAATTTTCTCAATTTACTGTCTAACCATTTTTTCTTCTTTATAATTTCCAACGTAGCTTCTACTGGCACCATTGTGAATAATGAGACAAAAATGAGACCAAAATGTCTCCTTTTTCCCAGTTGGTTTGTTGTATTTTTTCCACGAAGTGTATTGAGTTTTTGATGTAAGATGATGTCTTCCCAATTTGCGTTTTTAACATTGCTGCCAAATATCCTTCCAAGTTGTATGTCGGGGAATTAATTGCGCTTACAATGGGCCTGAGTGGCACGTCTTTCTTGTGTATTTTTGGAACTCCGTATATTCTTGGTAATCTTGTCACTGTCACTAGAAGTTGCTTTCGTTCTTTTTCATCTGTTATTGCCTTTTTCGTTTCCTCGTTGACTTGTTTTATTATTTTATTCAAGGGGTTGAAATTTGAAAATGACTATTATCAACACGTATAATTTCACAAGTTAATGAATATAATAATTTCAATAAAATAATTTTAAAAATATCCCATGTGAGAAAGAAAACTATTCTAATAGTGACTTCTCTCTCTCCTTTGAAATGGACCGCTACCCCATGCACATTCAATATAGGAGTGGCCTATCCATATATTTGTTATATATGGATACCTACCCGAACCGCAACTTCGTCACCGCAACAGTCTCACAATGCAATTCGGCGAATGCGTTATTATCCGAAATAAATGACGACCGATCCGACCAACGTTAAACATTGTTGGTATTATATTTTATTTATTTCATTTAACCCTACATAGGTCGCGTGCTATAAGGACACCGGTAGTCGCGTGGATTACAGTTGTAATCCATATTTTAAAAAAATTATATTAATGTGTTTTAAATCTATATTATACACTAAGTACATATTGAAAAATTTATTAAAATAAAGAGTAAAATTTTATTTTTATTTCTTACTTTACTATATCAATTTATACTTAAATAAGAAATAATAATAATTAATTACAATTTGTTTTTTCTAATTTTAATGATATTAAATGTTATTAAATTTTTATAATATTATTCTGCAAACATAATAATAATTAAGTATTTTGCTAAGCATTCAATATTAAAAATTCCAAAAAAAAAAAAATAATAATATGTGCTTTATAATATTTTTTATATTTTATATCTATAAATTATACAATAAAAAAAATGATTTGAATTGATTAATTTTAATTTAATTCTACACTCTGTTGTTGATCACTACACTTAATGCAAATATATTTCAAATGATCCGGACACACCCATTTGAAACACCTTCACATAATTTCCTCGTTCACACAAATAACATCGACCAATTCCCTTTGGACGTTCAGACAAACGAGGTTCATCTTCAACGAGGCCTAAAATGTTTATACCACTAATCCTTATATGTTTTGGTAATTTTACATTTTATTTAATGATGAAATAAGTTATAAAAAGTTGGTAAAGTTTTATCCGTCAGTCATAGATCGACATGTTACCTCAGCTGAGCTAAAAATGTAGGAATTAAAAATAGGAAATTTATTGAATAACGAATTGAACAAAATTTGAACGATGTAAGAGGTGAAATTTCTCACGGGCAACGAAGTGCACGGGGGTAGCTCGTATATTATATACTTAAAATTTGTAGTTTTAACTGTGATATGTGTATCTCATTTAAACTATATATTCTTCATCTTTATTGAACATTTTAAAGTTTAAACCATTATAGAATTTTTTAAATAGAAATAATTTATAAACCAGAATTATTAGAAAAATATATATCATTTTAAATTTTAATACATTTTAAAGTAGAGTAGGTATATTACATCAGATTTTCCGCATTTAATAAAAACAATATGGACTAGAATAATCAAAAACAAAATTATTAAGGTAAGAAACACTATCATTATAAAATATATTAATAATTATTTAAAATAATATTATTATTTTTTAACATGAATGAACATTTAATATTAATAAATCATACTGGCAAAGTTATTATAAAATTATTTTTATTTAAGTGTCCTGATGGAATTGTTAAGTTTGACTATTGGAAATATTTAGTTGAGCACGATGAATCCAATCACATAAAACTATGTTACAAATTAACTAAAGACCATTTATACCCACAACACTTTCAAAAAATGAATGTCAAAATGGCTATAGTTGTAAGACAAAAGTACTAAAAGTATTTATATTATACAAAACATATTATTTATTTATTATTTTAGTTTTTTAGCAAAACAGTAGCTGATTGTATGGAAGAATTAATGATTCGAGGAAATGAAAGATTTATAGATTGTGGACCAACTATAAGTTTTATTAGGAAAATAAATGATCTAGTTAATATTATGAATTCAAATACTGAAAAATATGGATTGCGAGCAGATATAGATTCCAATACGAATAAAGTAGGCACTTACTAACTTATAGTATTATATTATGTTAAAATATCCATTTTTTTTCAGGTTCTTACAGAATTCATCAATTATTTAAATAAATGGAAGACTAACATACCAGACCAAAGTTTTCGGTTTACTAGTCAAACAGAAAAGGATTGATTTTATCATTAAATAGTACAATACAAATGGTTAAATATGTACGTAACAATATACATGGATATTTTTATCTTATGACTAGGCGAATTAACCAGGACATGTTAGAGGTATTTAATATATTTATAATGTTCAATAAGGTATTAATAAACTTACCATTTCTTCAATAGCATCTATTTAGTTGTGTACGTCAAGCATGTGGTTCAAATCAACATCCAGACCCAAAAAAAGTTTATTCAAGTTTATAGACTATTGTCATGCTATTCATTAATAAAACCACCAAGAGGAACGTGAGTGGTGGAGAAATGTTAAACTCCCTAGTCAACATCCACATTTCATCAAAAGAAGATGAACAGCGAAAACTGGATCTAGAAATAAAAGTTGATGAAATATTAGACAATGGTGAATTTGAAACATTTAATGATCATTTATATTGTGCAGATCAAGTTACAGCTAATATTGACAAAACAATTCTAACATACTTTGGTGGATATGTTGCTCGAAATGCCAAAAAACATTCAGTAGCAAAAATCTGCACTAATTGTTTAAACTAGCTAGTTTTAAAAACAGAAGAACTGAATCATATTGAAACTGAAGTTCTCGATTTCATAAATATGAGAAATAAAGGACATTTACTGTATCCATCAAAACATCTCATGAATATAATATATAGGGGAAGGTGGGGCTAGATGTTACAAGGGTAAGTTGTTACATGTTAGTTTAAAGAAAATGTATAAGTTGTAACACTGCTTAATCAACATGGTGATAAGCTGCATGTACGTTAATAAAGTATTTTCAATTTTCGTTTTCATAATTCACATTGAATTCCAGATATAATACTGTTTGTGAAAAGTACAATTAAAAGCTACATTTTAGAATTTATATACAGTCAAATAAAACAAATATTTTCAAAGGTAAGTTTTTTTATAATTATCTAATTGATTGTTTAGCTTGTAATGTACAATTTAATTATAAAATGCATAATTTAAGACGAGTTTTTCAAGTGATAAAATAGATTATAGGAAAACGTGTTATAGAAATAAAAAGAAATGAAAATGCGTCTATAAAAAAAGCAAAAATAGTAAAAAAATTATTTGAAAAAACCGCGAAGACTAAGAAAACAAAAATAAAAAGAAAATTGAGTTCTAGTTCTGCCGAAAGCGACATAGATTGCGTGTGTCTTAAATGTTTGAAACCTTGGTCTAAATCAAAAAGTGGTCAAGAATGGATTCAATGCATTGAGTGTAAAAAATGGGCTCACACTAAGTGTGTGAATAATGATCAACATTATGTTTGCTATAATTGTAATTCAGATTTAAGCTATGAAGATCTCAGCGATGATGTATTCAACAATGATTGAATTTTAAAATGTTAGCTCTTTTTTTTTGTATTAGGATTATTAAAAAAAATTATTTTAGTTAGACGAGAAGTCAAAAATATTTACGATTTTCTTTTCTTTTTTTATTTTCAGTTTTATGTACTTAGTTAATATTAATCAATTTGATAAAATTGCTCCTATTTTTTTTAAATGTAGTCATTATCATTAATAATATTATAATGATTGCAATTTAAAATGTTAGTTCTTTTTATTTTGTATTAATAAATTTATAATAATATTTAACTGTATTAATAAAAAGTTATACGTGTAACAATTTTTTAAATACAACACATGTAAGTTTTACTAATTATTTTGGTTTTTTATTCAATTTTCAAATACTGTAACAAATTACCCTCTATTTGTATCATCTTACCCCACTCGAGGGCAAGTTGTTACAAAATGAGTTTGTGAGTTTCACTTAAAGTTTTAAAAAAACTATTTATTTTCCTAAATAAATTTTCATACTAAAATGACCCTTGTTTTATTGTTTATGTATCATTTCATTTTTAGAAATATTTAGTTGAAAATGAATGAGATATAAATAATTGTTTAAATTTTGTAACAACTAGCCCCACTCTCCCCTACCTTAGAGACTGCCATTATAAATGTCCTAAATAATACATGCAGTGCTTGAATTGGGGGGGACGCGGGGAGACGGAGTCCCCTTTCTTTTTTTAAAATATTTTAGCGTACCCCTTCTAATTTTTCATACCGGGACGCAGAGAACGGGACGGTTAAGACTAAAATTTTATTGAAATAATGAAAATTAAAAACTGTATTTATAGGGAGTGGCCGGTATACTTGTCACAATATACAAACAATATATTTCTTGAAATGACAATCGTCGATTGCCAATTTTTCTCGGTATTATTTTGTTATTATGAACACAAAATGTAATCTACTTTATTATATATGTTGTTATTTTTATAAAATATGTTTTGTTTTATTTTCATAAGAACATTACTGTTCAACACACAGTTTTCTCGTCAAAACAAAATACAAACAATTTATGAAAAATTAACCAGTGCGAAACTAAAGTTAACAAAAAAAAATATAACACTTCAAAGTTCAGTAAAAGAAAAAAGCAGACTGTATTTAACAAATTATTAATAAAATTCAATATAACAAACAATAATTGATCTTAAAATAAAGGGAATATTAAATATAATGTTTACATAATTCCGTACAAAGTTACTGGATAATATAATTATTAATTATTATAAAACGATAAATACACCAAAAGAAAGTAAAAAAACCTGATCCTCGAATGGATGAAACTCAATGAGCTTTTCATTGAGTTCCATCCACAAAATACAAGGGATACTCGAACGATAAAGTTTTCTTGCGCAAAACACAAATAATAGTTTTTGTAAAAATAATGACAAAATATTATAATTTTGGCAATGACACAACAACAAATTTAAATATCAATACCAATAATAATAATCATAGTATTTGCTTAATTAAACAAGAAAATAAAAGTAATCGTAAATTAATAAAAACAAAAAAAAAAATAATAATAATAATAAATGCTCCTTTACTATGTGGCGCGAATGTTTATAGTTAAAAAAAAAATTATACTCATTTATTTTTATATAATGAAAACTATAGTAGGGGGTGTGGGGGGCGAAGCCCCCCACGATTTTATAAGACATTAAAATCTGCTGGAACGCACATTATTTTTGTACTTTTGCATCCCCCTTCTAATTTTTTTCCAATTCAAGCACTGAATACATGTATTAGTAAACACATTTTAGAACATGGTTAGTAGGTAATTATTATGTTCAAATAACTGTTTAATATTTTAAAATAATATTTAGAAATAAATTAGTACTTTTAATATAATTTACCTGATTACAAATAGAATGTATATTTCTACATTATTTTAGTTATGAATGAAGTCAATATTCAATGGAATATCTTCAAAAATTGGTTGTTTAAAACATCAAAAGGAATTACATTGTACAATTTTACTTGAATACAAGAATTATTTTTGCTTGTAAACAATATAACCAACATATAGTACACAAAAAAATACAGAGAAGAAATTAAAGAAAATTTAGAGATTAATATAATAAAAACACTAAACATTTTCTAAATAATAAAAATAATAATATTATTATATATAATAATAATAATAGTCTTGGAAAATGAGTTTTAATTTATAATATTTAAATTTAATGTATGTACTCCTATTTTTCTATATAAACAGTCATACACTGTATTTCAATTTTTGGCCCTCATTGGGTAGTCAGCGCTCCTAGTGGACAAAGTAAGTGGTGTAATAATTTCAATCACTTTTTTCTCGTGGTGTTTATAGGACGTGTTTACACATTATAAATCAACCTTGTGTCATTTAAAGATACTGAGAGTTTAAGGTAATTCTAGTGGTTTCTAAAATAGGAAAATTAATTTAGTTTTCGAAGGATTACAATAGTAACCACGTGACCTGTGTTGGGTTAAATCGTAATAAATACAGTCCACAAATTAAATAGAAAAAAAGCGTATATTTTTCGTATTTAAATCGTAGACTAACGTACATACAGCTGTTTAACCTATATGTTTCGATATTTATTTATCTAAATAAATAGAAGTTAGTACTATTCGTACAAAATTATTTCTCGATGTTCGTATAATCTCAGACATAAGCTGCAGTGGATTGTAATAAAATATCATTTCGACTACGTATAACAAATATATGATGAACATGGGTTCAACTAAAATAATTTATGTTTTAATACTTGTAATGAGTGTTGTAATTGTTACTGTCCAAATTCCCGATATCAAGCGTAAGTACACGTACTACGTATTTATACGTTTAGTGTGTGTAAAACCATATAGCATTTTAGTAATATAGTCCTTAATTTTAATAATTAGTATCCTATACTTAAATTCTATATGTATGTTTTGTCTATTTACCATTATTAATTAATCTGTTATTCTCTTTACATTATAAGTGATAAAAAAAAATTAGTTTTATTGTATTCCATATGTAAAAATATACCTACTCATATTTTCTCACACAATAGCGTAAATTACTATATTCAAAAACAAAATAATTAGTTACTATTTATTTGTAAAAGAGTAATTCATGAGATTGTATTGAATAATTTTGAATTAAATAGTTTTTAATATAAAAATGTTTTTGAGCTTTCCCACAGACTTCATATAATATGAACGTTTTTAAACTATTATTCTCCAAAAATATTTGCAAATTGTTACACATAAATTACTCTTATCAATAATATCGACCCAAATATTAATTTAAAAATCATATTCGTGTTAACGTATTAAAGAATTCTAATAGTTATTATCAGTGGTCGAACTGGAGGGGAGATATGAGAGGATGCCATCCCTCCACTTTTTTTAGTTAGCACATTCCATCCCCCCCCTTATTTTGTTTAAAATTATTCAACCTTCTTGGATATTTAAAAATTTTTTTTTTATAATTTGTAGTTGTTATGTTGCCTAGTTTTTTTGGAAAAATATCTTTAAATTATTTTTTTCTTTGTAAAAACTATGTCGTTTTCTAAAATATTAACATTCAGTAGATCTAAAAGTCGCTTAATCGTAATCATAAACATAGACTTTTTTTTTGCTTATTTTTCAAAAATATGGACTGTTCGCAACTTTGCCCCCTTTCAAAACTTGAGATCACGACATTGCTTTTATACCTCCACTTATTTTGAACCACTTCGACCACTGGTCATTATCATAATTTCTATTTTATGTAAATAAAATATTTGTAATATATAATAATTAATTTAAATACATACATTTCTTTGATATAAACAACCATAGACAATGAAAATATAAAATTCTTATATGCATATAAAATAAAAATACCTACTAATTTCTAATGATATATATTTAAAAAAATTTTTAGGTTGCATAGGTAAGATTATAGGTTTAACCGATATTGGTTAATATTACTATGATTGTGCTTTATTTATAATAAGAAACGTAATAATCTTCAATAAATATTATGTGGGAAGCGCAAACTTAGAACTACTTGTATATAGAGCACGGATTTGTATGCACTAAAAAGTATCGAAATATGCAATATAATATGCAGTAAATATCTTTAAAATATACAAAAAATATGCAATAAAAAAAATTATATTCAAGTATTAAAAATTGTATCTATAACATATAAAAATATATAACAGAATACACTTACGATAAATAAATAAATACATTTAAATATTTTTGTTTAAAAATAAAATGTTAAATACACTCTAACACCGTGTTAGTTAACGATTTGTTTAAATTATATAACTTTCACAATTACCTACGTTATTATTGTTAAATTCTATTTGTTGATTTAATAAAATATTATTTGGGTTACCAAGACGGTTACTTTGATTCTAACGTTCTCGCTGGTTATCACGAAACGTGATAACTAATGAGTGATAAATGATAATATAATATTAAAAATAGGCAATTATAACATAATGTGCTGTATTGGATCTATGGCATTTTAAAATGCTTATTAAATTTTAACAAGCTGATTTCGGGTGATTAACTTAAACAACGTGTTAAGGCTAACGAATCTCGATGAAACCCAATTTTCATTAATTAATTGTTAAATATAATTAATTGTGCACCGGCAACGACTGTGCGTTCACGGTTAATGGTCTATTCGCATACACAAACACAGTGCGTCAGGTACAGACAGAAGTTTTCATATTATACTGTACCCCACAGACTGTACATGAACGTATAGTGTACAATGACGGCCGTATTTAACTTAGTCGTTATCGTGTTCACAATAGCAGGCAAATATCGACACGGGCCTGTACAGAAACGACAAAATATTCTCCTCGAGATTGTCGGTCTGTGCTGGCCCGTGTCTGCGCGGACACATCACGTTCATAAACGCTAGATGTGAATATGTTCATAAATAATATGTACTGTAATTTCATCTTGTCTGTAACGTTACGTGTCTGACACGCACTGTGTCTATATATTTGGACAGACCTTTAGGGCCGGTTTTACAATATCACGTATTATCCAGAGAATAGTTATTCTAAGATTAAAATTATACTACACTTTATTCGGAGTATAAAATATAATGGTTTTACAATACAATTAATTCTATGGATAACAATTCTCCGCATAGTTCAGTATTATTTTGAAATACGTTTTTCTTTCCATGAGTTATTATGATAAAATTAAAGATAACTTTAAAACGATGTATTAAAATTTTATATAATCCGTTACCGAATTTCTTTTTTCTACGGTGTTCATTTAAATAAAAATAATGAATTTATTTGAATCTGACGACGACGAAGAAATCGTCGTGTATATTGCACGACCACGAAGACCGAAAATTTTTAAAACTCGGTATGATTACTTAAATGAGTTAGACGATGAACAATTTTTTAGAAGATTCCGACTAACCAAAGGGACAGTGGTTATAATACTGAATCAAATTAAAGAACTGATTAAATCAACAACAAACAGGTATTTGAAAATTATTATTACCTAGGAGGTACCTACTATAATATTATTTCTTACAAATTATTTAATTATAATACCTATTGAAATAAATTATGTTTGGAATTTTATTTTTAAATTATTAAATTAATTACTCATACAAAATTATAACATTATTTATGTTAACATAATAATATTTTTGTATTACCTAAAATAATACATACCTAATTCTATAGATATATATCTACATTTAATAATACAGAATAGGTAAATAATGGGTATAATTATTACTTATTTAAAATTAATGTAGTGTATTATTTTATGATTTTAATTATTTTATTGTTACAGAAATAATGCAGTTTCACCAATTACTAAACTTCTGTTAACATTAAGATTTTATGCTCTTGGTACTATGTTGTTAGCTGTTGGGGATTTTGTTGGTGTTAGCAAATCATCAGCTCGTGTAATAGTAAAAGAAGTGAGTATTGCTCTTGCATCATTAAGACCATTATACATAAAGTTTCCACAAACTCCTGAAGAAATTGAAAATGTAATGGTTGAATTTTATCGTATTGCCAAGTTTCCACATGTGATTGGTGTAGTGGACTGTACACACATTAGGATACAATCACCTGGTAATTTCAATATGCTTAGATATATTTTTAGATACTTAATAATTTTTATAAATAATATTGTTTTTATAAGGTGGAGAACAAGCTGAGTACTTCAGGAATCGCAAAGGTTTTTTTTCTTGGAATGTTCAAATGATTTGTGATTCTTCATTAAAGATTCAAGACATAGTTGCTAGATGGCCAGGATCTTCACATGATCAAACCATATTTAATAATTCTTCTATACGACAAAAATTTGAAACTGGAGAAATGGGCTCTAAATTACTTCTTGGTGATAGTGGTTACGGTGTAACAAAGTACCTTATTCCACCATTATTACATACTGTTACAAATGCCGATAGACACTTCAATGAATCACAAATAAGAACAAGGAATCCTATTGAAAGATGTTTCGGTGTTTTAAAGAGAAGATTTCCTATATTGTCTTTACAAATGAGAGTTTCATTGGAAACAACACAGGCAATCATAGTATCGACTGTTATTCTACACAATATTGCTATACTTGAACGTGAAGAAGTACCACCTATAGATCCAGAATTAATTTATAATCATAATAATGTAGAATACTTAGATGCAGATCCTATTATTGTAAATAACATAAGAAATGACAATACAAGACGTTTATTAATTAATAACCATTTTAATATGTAAATTATATATATTAAAAAAAGTAGACAATTGTATTTATTATTATTTTAAGTCACTAATAGTTTTTTTTGTTCAACTCAATTTTGTTAAAAGAAGTTCTTTTTCAATTCAAACAACTCAGATTCTTGTTTCATTTGAAACTCATGCAGTTGTTTTGTATTCTCCAATTGTAAGATTACCAATTCCATTTTTTTTAATGCCAAGTCTGAAAAATTTTGATTAGTTGTAGCTGCTAGGGACGATCGTTTAAATCTTTTACGAGGGTAGTGTATGGTTCTGAAAATAATTAAAATTATGATATAATAGCTAAAGTAATAATAGTGAATTGAATTTTTAAAATGAAGTCTATATTATAACAACATTACTCGATGCTGTGTTCTGTATTGAGTCAGATGATGCTTCAGGTAATAAAGTTGTTGTTTCTTGTAAAGAAGTGATTTGAGGATTGTTGTTAATTTGTTTTTTGAATGGTCTTAAACTTGGATGAGGTGTTTTTCTTAATGTTTCTGGTGTCCAATTTTCCCAGTCATTTTCTATCTCTGGAATATCTTCTTCCTATTTTAAAAATATGTTTACTTTAGTATAATAATTTACAACTGATGGATTAAAATTAATATTACTTATTTAAATAATACTACAAACATACCAATATAACAGGTGTACTTTCATTAATTATTGTAGCAGTACTTGATGAAGAAATATTGATATCGGCTAAATTATTAATATCTATAATAATTATTATTTAATAATAATCAATTATCAATAAAATAGTATAAACAGAAAGAGAAAATTAAAAGAATACGTGAAATATATTTTACCTGCTTGTGTATCCGAGTCATATTTACTATATAAACCCATAGCACCAATTTTTATTATGTTTAAAATTCTGTCTGCCCAAGGTGGTTTCTCTTTATTTGAAAATTTTCCTCCACCTAAATTCAGAACAATTGTATAAATATTTGCACTTTAGAAAATGTAACAATTATACACGTGAATGTTTTTTAACTAACCTGTCTTACATAAATTTAACTTTTCTTCAGAATAATCTTTTTTGGTAACTTTTTTTAAAGATTCCCATTTACTCTTTAACTGATTAGCCGTTCTTAAAACACTGTTTTGAGAATTAAATACTTGCTCCAACTTTTCCCATTCTGCATCTTTTATCTTGCTACTAACCGCATCAGTCTTCTTGCATTCAAGCACATTTTTTGCTTTTTCGACTAATGTAACTAATGTTTCAATTCCGTTGTTAGAAAAATTTTGAATGCGATTTCTTTTTTCTTTATCCATTTGAACAAGGATAAAAATAAAAGAAACTAAACTTTATTACGATTAATAAAAAACGATTAACGAGCGGTATTTCGGTTATTTAAAATGTTTTGAAAAACGTGGTGGCGGCGGTGGCGACTATGTGTGTACGAAAGATGTTATTATTTTTCGAACGAATCGAGCGAATTTTGCGTGTTATCCGGGGAATAAAATTTTATTCCAACATATTTGGCTAGATAAAATTAATCTCCGGATAACACTATTCCTGGAATAAGTTGTTATTGTAGAACCCATTTTTCGAACTTATACTTCGAATTGCACTATCTGGCGAATAAATATGCATTGTAAAACCGGCCCTTAGTCGGATTGCCTGCGTGCGATGGACTTTACTCGATAAAGATAATGCGTTGGAAAGTGGACTGTATGAATAGACGAGATAACATAATTAACACGTAAAAAAAAGGTACAATAGATAGTGAAATTCAATAAAATTATAAAACAACGACCTGGCCGCAATGAAATGAACGGTTGAAGACCGTGGCACTGGGTACAGCGATGACGTGAATGAAGATAGCAACCGGTGGTGACGATGTGGAACAACACACGGGGATGAAAATGACGACGAATAAAAACTGGTCGACTGCGGAGCAACAAAGGTTAATATATGGCGAGTCGACGGCGGAACGGCAAGGGCCGTCATAGGTCGCAAGTCGACAACGGAGGTAAGACATCAAAAACAACGTGTTCGTGTAACCAATGGCGAAAGCCTAAAGTGGCAACGTGTATAATACGAGTGTGGCGGCGTGAATCCAATACGGCCGGCGCACACTACACTACACCACACAAGGCCAAGCATTTTGGCCATTATCGCAGGTGCGAGACGGAATGGAGATTCTTTTAGGAACTGAACTTCGGACGACCTGCGATTACGTACTTCAATATCGCGCGCGTACCGAACATTAATAAAACGTTGGAGCATGTTTAAAAGAGATTTAAATCACTTGGTCTTGATAGATTTCATCTAGTTGAATCTCTTCACCTAATAATACTTTACTCAATTTACGTAATACTTTTAGTCCTTTGTTTTTGGAGAAAATATCTTTTGATTTTGTTTTTAATGTTGCCCCTTTAGGTCTTGGAAAAACTTTTATTTTTTCTTCTAATTTATTTATTTAAAAAACTTTTCGATAAAGGCTTATTTTGATTTTCTGTTTTTTTTTTTTTATTATTTTAAGTAAAAATAACAAATTGGTTGATATAAACGTTAATTCATTCACAACCGATCTATCTTTAATAATAACAAGTACTGTTTTAATACACTGTGCATCGTCTTTTGCGAGCTTTTCAAATTAGCTTTTGGTATTTTATTAAGTATTCCACGTAATAAAAACCAGCATCTATACATGCCCCCACCTTGTTATTTCGGGAACGGGAGGTAATTAGATAAAGTTATATTATCCATTTTATCTCTGAAAATTGAAATTCTGCTAGGTGATTTTAAAAATAATTTTTTTTACCAGTATTAATGTTCGGAAATAATTCTCGATTTTTTCAGCAATAAGATTACAAGCATGGGCAATACAAGTCACATGTACCATATTAGAATAAAACAACTTCAAAGACTTTCCTGATTTTACCATTTATGGAGCAGCGTATGTCAATAAGAGCAATAACTAATAAACGTCTTTCCATGCCTACATCGGTCCATAATAATTTTAAAGTCATTTATGTATTGACTAATAGTTTCGTTATTTGTTTATTCAATTGTTTCGATGCCTCAAGATAAAGCTGCCCAGCATAATCCTTATTTATGACACCCACAAGTAAATTAGCGATGTATAAATTCCTCGCATCAGCGGTCTCATCAACTACATCGTAAACACAATTGTTCCTAATTTTTCTTTTATTTCGTTCATTGTCTTTTGATAACAAATTGATAAATAATTTTCCCGTAGTGTGCATTCATCTGGATTTGGTTGGATGGTATATTTTACGAAGAAAATTCGGAATGATTTTTTTTTTTTATTTATATAAAGGTTAATCTGATGGAATCAAGGCGAAACATAAATCGCCGAAAAAACTGGATGAAGAACTAGTCGAAATTAATTGTTGTTTTGAAAATGTTCTTTTAATTACAGACACATGCACAACTGTAATAAAAAAAATCTTCCTAGAAACTATATTTGTATTATGCCTGTATATAATTAAATGAATTGTTTAAAAAAAGGAAGTAGGTACCTGTTTTCATATTATGTCTATTTCTACCTTCTTACGTTGATCTAACTGTGATTTTCTTTCATAAACTATATGTTCTCCACATACGTTACAAAACATAATTTTTCCATCTGAAGTAAAAGTCTGCGTTTTTTTTTTTGTTTGCACAGAAAATCTACTCGTGTATTTTAGAACTAAAAGAACTATTTATTTTTGACATTTTCTACTTTCGAATTATTTTTTAAATTTGTATAATTGTGTTGGTACAATTTTATATGTAAACGATGCCAGTGTCATGACAGCAAGGTCGTAACTGGAGAACAGTTTACTAAATTATAAAATTTAATTTATTACAACGATAACGACGATAACGTTAAGACTAATCTTATCTATCTCTAAAGCCGGTGAGCTATTTCTTTTAAAACGATGGGATTACCTCGACCACCTCTAATGTATATATGTTACATATAACAGGGCCGCTCTTAGAATTTGCGAGGCCCGGAGTAGAATATTATTGTGAGGCCCTTCTGCTTTAACCTATAACCTAACATTATAAATACATTTTTTTTAAAACTTTGTAACAAATAATTAAATCAAGTAAATTGCTATATTTAGTTCAAATTATTACATGGTTCAAAATTTATTTAAAAAAAACCATAACTACAATATTGTTTAATACAATTTACCTTTGTTTTTTGTATATAATTTACAATTTGTGCCCCGAAACGAGTCGTTGTTCTCCGCTAAAAACTGTATACAAGCAATAATTCGTTTTAAAACTTCACGCCAACGCTCTTTTTCCAAAATGTTTTTATTTTTTTGAAAATTTACATCAATAGTTTTATTGCATTCAAGTTTCTTTCTTAAATTTAACCATTTACTTTGTGCAACATTGTGGTACTGAGATATTTCATGCTCTTTTAATCGAGATCCTACACGTTTCCAATCAGAAAACTTTCAGTTGCTAAACTAGAGTTTAAATTGGATGAAGTGGATGGAAATAATCGGCAATAAAAACAAAATAATTTATCTTTTGATTTTGAGTACATAAGCCCATATCTAAGTACTTTTTCATTATTTGACATAATTCTGTAGAAATGAATGGAACTAAATTTTCTTCCGTTTTCATTAAAAGGGAAATCAAAAGTTTTAAAATATTTTGTCGTTTTTTATTTTTTTTATATTTTTTCGTTTGTGCGATTTATTATTATTATTATTATTACGTGAGGCGCCTCTTATTTTATGCTATTGTATTTATACATATTTTGTTGTTGCCAGTAACATTTATTATAACATATTTTCTTTTTCGGCTCACATTCAAATTTTGTGTTCATTTAATTGAAACTCTCTGACGAAGTTCTTACACGACGCGAGTCGTTGAAGCCAACCGCTTTACTCGCAGGAGCTGCTTCGGCGACAACAGTACGAATATACCGTACAACAACGACTGCGACTTACCTATCCGCCCTAACGGAACAGAGGGCGTCATCTGTTGAAGCAAACAGCGCGACAATGCAAACCGGTTTATAAAACACGACACTGGTACGAAACACGGCGACACGCCACACTCGGACAACAGCTCGTCGCGTCAACGGGCGCAATACTACCAATAGAGGGCGGGGGCCGCGGCGCATCATACAGACGCGTATAAGAATTGCTAGAATAAAGAACAACACGGAACAAGATTGTAGTCAGCGATAAAAGGATAGACAAGGAAGATAAAAGGGAATATCAACAGTATCCCTGTAGGACCGAATGACACGGAAACATCGGTGAACGAGGAGGAAAACCGATCACTTTATTTACGATGCTGCACATAAGACAACAGCGAGATTATGCATAAGACGACTCCGGCCAAACACACCGATTACCCAATTTCTCCAATATCAAAAACATATATCTTATTCTTATAAATATATGTTAGATATTGGAGATCTACCCAGTGCAAGGTGACATAACCGAACCACCGGAATGCCAACGAGACGATTGGAAAATCATTCCGAGGAACGCCGACGGCAGACAAGCCCTCCGGCCACCACTAAGGATCAGCCATCAACAGGCCCAGGACCAGCGGCGACTCGACGACCATCACCGACCGGAGAAGTCAGGACTACCAACCCTTTCTCATCCAGGCCACTTGATACTTGTGCCTTCTCTGCGCCCCACCTCCGGCCACTTGATAGTTGCGCCGTACCCTCCACCTCCGTCCCCCAGGATTTAGGCTGGGTAACCGACCTGAGCGTTGCGTTGTAAGGAACGTCCTTCTTAAGCGTGGGGTCTTGTAGAAATATTCCCCCACACGGATTGGTAATATTTTGCACATATATCTATAACATATACATATTGTAAACACTCCGGTGTATTGTATATTTGTAACACTACGCTACATGGAACAATTGCATGTGTAAATGTGTAAACACTCCGGCGTATGATATAAATTATTATCATCTTGTAAATACTAAATCTGTATATATTTTTGACTGAACTTGTGAATTACAATAACTTCATATCACACTAAAACACACGGTTCTTTATTTACGATGCGGACCCCATTAGCGGTCTTGTTTCACGTTTTTAATGCATTTTTAATTTTTAAATCTTATTATAGAAATATGACAAAAAAAGTGACTCAAGATATAAACTTACTATAACATTCTAAATTAATTTGTATTATGATAAAATCAAGTTAATTGGTTAAAAATTGAACAAAACCCAAATTTATAATACATATATATTTTAATTTTTGTCTCATTTTTTCATACTCCTGGAATTTAAATAAAATTTCAAGTCAAACATATTTTTCTTCAAAAATTTTAATATACACCCATTTTTGTTCTTAGAAAAATTAAAATCGCATTATTCAATGTCAAATTGAAATTTTTACAAATGGCGTAATTTTGGATTTCTTAGATGCAAAATGAATTTTTTGAAAAGACATTTTTCGAGCATTTTAGAGCATTTGAATCCGAGTTCTAATTATTATAATATAAAATATAAATATACTACCCAGGCGAAGCCGGGTAAATCAGTTAGTATATTACAAATACTATATTATTGGGCCAATAAAACATTTGGCAATTATTTTGAGATATTTTGCATTTATATATTTTTGTAATATAGTTTGAAAACAAAAGTTAAAGAATAAACTTTATTGAAATAGTTTAATAACTAAAAATCGTTTTCTTTTATTATAAAACAAATTAATATACTTACTACTTATAGTAAAATATGTGTTTTATGTATATATTAATAATTAATATATAAATGTCAAATTATCCTCTAGATAAAATCACAAATATTAAATGGATGAAAGGTTAGTATTATCGGTTAGTTTATATTTATAGTATGTAGCCACATGACTCATATTTTGTAATTCATGATTACATAATAATAAAATAAAATTATAGATGTCATCACACCTATATTATAGATTTACATATTTATGGTTATAGTACCTTCGAATATTCAACATAACATAAAAATAAATTATATTTGAAATAGTTGTATTATTTTTGTCTTGCAGTAAACTTCAATGGTATAGAAGCATTTAATTGTTTGTATACATACTGTAAGTGATTTAATAATAATGTTTTGACGAATTATGAGTTATCAGTTACCCAGTATAAAACAACACGATTGACCCAACGTATTGTAATATTAATTATACCTATATTTAGAGTATTAATCACCACAAAATCAATAATACATTTTTTTATATTAAATAAAATAAATTGTCAATAATTAAATAAAAATAATATAATAGTCAGGTTGACTACCAAATAAAAATCAAGTTAATTCTTGTGTACCTACCTATTTAAAATATTTTGCATGTTGTATTTCTGCATTTAAGATTAGAATTTTAAAATAAAAAAAAAGATTGCCAACCTTCCTAACAGCATTTAAACAAAGAATAGAATTTTGTTAAAATTTATTTATTATGTGGTCAGTTTGTTTTAAAATTATTAGCCCAAGTAAGTGGAAGAACACACGTCTTGTAACATTTCTACATTGATTTTAAGTCAGTGCGTACTTTTCTTTGGAAAATAATCCAGTATCCGATATTAGGGTACGTATCCCATATTCGGCTCCTCTCCCTTACGATTTTATGAATTAATAAAATAATAACCGTATCATAATATTATAACCCAGTAAGTGTAGTTAAAGCATAGAAAATTATAGTAGTTATTAACAGTATGCCAATACGAAACGATACGAAAATTTTCAATCATATTAGCAGTGTACTAAACACGGCATTGACTGTATGTACCACATAGATGCCGGTTATGTCACTACTATGATGTTATATCAGCTTAAAAAAAAATTGTATACGGGGAATATAAATTGACATTCAAATTCCCCTCATACAAGTACTTCGCTACATTTACGAAAGTTCAAAGCCTGCGTTATCGATGGTGTAATTTATTTTGGTAATCAAAACAATTTTTTTAAGATTATCAACCAGCAAGGAGAGGAATTATGAAAATGACGTGAGATGTTGTAATAGGACTGTTAAAATCTAAAATCTAAATTTTAATAATTAATAACTACCTGCGCGTAACTTTCAAATTATTTACACTTTGTATACATATTTAGTTTTACAGAAAAATCACAATAAGGACCGGTTTACTGATCCAAGATATCTAAATGTGAAAATAAGAGTGGATTTCTTGTTCTTAAGCACACCTTGCTTATTTTCAAAGAGTCTATTGTATAATTACTGTCATTGTATAAAATATCATAAACTTAAAGGAACATAAAACAAACAAAAATGTATGTTAAAAAAAAATTAATTCTTTTTCTTTCACTTTTCTAGACAATAACAAATTTACACAAACACCCACAAATAAAGGTAATTTTTTTCATCATAAAGTCACGCATATTATATTGTTTCGACATTAAGATTATTAACCTCAAAGCATATGCAAACTCTCGTTGCCGAATTCCGTCCCAAGCTAGTAAAAATGTCCGAATTCCGTCCCGATGGGTGGGGCAGTGTTGGCTGAATTCCGTCCCGAGGATGGAGCAATGTTGGCCGATTTCCGTCCCGCGTCTAGTGAGGTATAGGTAGTGCGTTTAGCCATGACTTTTGTCCCGCGTCTAGTAACTATAATAGCAACTAATCAGTTTCTCGTCAGCTATTGACGTGTTTGCATCAGTTATTTTTGTAATATTTTTTGTTCTTTTATTTATTGCGATATGGCTGGTATTACGTACGAAACTGTTATTGGTGAGAAAGGCAAACCTATAATAATCATCGAATGTGCAAAATTTCGTCGGCAGAAGGTATCGGCCAATAATATTATCAGGTGGGTATGCAATACCCATAAAACTTGTAAATGTTATTTGAAGATTAAACAAAATGGAACATGTTCAAATGATTGTTTTTTGATTCATAATCACGAAAAAGATAGTGATCAGAAATTGGACCGGCAGAAGGTGAGTAATTCGATTAAAAGAAAGGCAGTCGACGATCCATTTGTCAAACCTTCCAAACTTCTCCAGACAGGGTTACAAAAATCCGGTTCCCTTAACCTCACAATTCAAGACGTCACATTAATTAGAAAAAACATTAGACATGCTCGACTCTCTCATTTACCGAAACTCCCAAAGACTTTTCCTGAATTTCATAAGGCACTCGACGACATGATATTAAAGACAAACGAAAACGAGTTATTCCTACTGCAAAACGACGCTGATAATGATATTGTATGTTTTTCAACCGAGACAAATCTAAAAAAATTGTGTGAATGCTCAAAAGTCACGACTGACGGAACATTTTATAGTTGTCCGAATCCATTTTTGCAAGTTTTTGCAATTCATGGGCTTTCTAATAATGTTTTTATTCCTTTGGTTTTCTTCTTGTTGCCAAATATGGTACAAGTATCTTATAAACGTGCGTTTTCTTTTATTTTGGAAAAATGTGAGTCTCTGAATTTAAATTTTGCGCCTTGAAGTATACGTGTTGACTTTGAACCAGCGATTCATTCTGCAATCAGAAAAATTTTTCCGGACATTCCGTTGATTGGCTGTCGTTTTCACTTAGGCCAAAGCTGGTGGCTAAAAATTCAAACCTTGTGTTTAAGTATTGAATACCGTCAATATAATTCGCAAATAAGTATTTTGTTGAGATCGTTATTTGGGTTGCTTTTTTTGCCTTCTAATGCAGTTAGTGATGCGTTTGTATTCAATTTCCTTTCAATTAAACCTGATGATGCAAGGGTAATAAAGTTCTGTGACTATTTGTTAGACACGTATATTTCAGAAAATGCTCTTTTTCCACCAGCCATTTGAGCTGAATAGTCGCATTCTGTTTCCCGCACCACAAACAATTGCGAATCGTTCCACTCAAAATTCAATAGTTATTTTTATACGTCGAAACCAAATATGTTCCAATTCACAGAAGCTCTAAAAGGGATACAAACGGAAATATATATAAAAATGCGGACTACACTGCCAAAGTCAAAGTAAACGTTAGAAAAAGAACAGTTTTTGGGAAATAAAATGATGCTTTGGCAAAATGGTAACTTGGACCGATACCAGTTTGTGTGTCAAGTGTCGTCTAAGTTTTTGCCAGCCTATTTTCAACAAAAATCTTCCAAAAAATAGTTAAAGGATAATTAGTTAGTACTTGACATACGGTTTGTGGACCGTGCAATATAAAAAAAAATATTTGACATACGCTTTTATCCGTGTAATAATATAATTTACTTGACATACAGTTTTTTTGGCCGTGTACTATTAACATAATATAAAAAAATGCATTATAAAAAAAATATTTTTAAACATGCCAACAAAGCTGCCAATCCCCAGCCTGGAGAAAATGTGAAGGAAAATATTACTAGTTATTGGTTACTAGAGAGGCGAGGTGGGTTGGCACGGGACGGAATTCGGACGTAGCGTCTCCGCCCACGGGAAGGAATTCGGACTTTCGTTATCGCGCCACAGGGGGTCCCGGATGGAATTCGGTATCAGCTCTGCAAACACAATCATATTATCATAAAAACGATCTTGATGCCGAACAAAATTTTGACTACAGTAGGATAAAAAGGCCGATTCTCGACCGGAAATCCTATAGCACCTGTGGGTGCTAACCTTTAACACGGCCGCCCACCGCCACTGCTGCTGGAGAACCTTATTCAACTCTAATACCTTAATACTCTTTCATCGCCGGACTAACTCTTTAACCCCCTCCCTGCCCATGTCTAACGATTATATACGATCGATTACGATTAATGCGCGTTTGATTATGAATTGATTGCGATTTTCTTAAAATTTTAATAACTTATTACATAATACATAATATACTGAAAAATTCCTTTATCATATGAACCGTTAAATAATAGTAATATACACTAAACTAATATAATATGAATCATATCATACAATAGTGTTATACAAACCTTTAGAGGTCTACATAATATATTTTGTTAGCAAATGTATAAATAGACGTTGACGTTCCCTTCGAAATACAAGAGTATAGATACGAGTATATTGAAGACTATCGTTTATCATTTATTCTTATAAACTACCAAAAATCGCATTCATTCCTGGTACTAAAGCTTGTTAAACATTTTATATGTTTTTATATGTTTTATTTATTTTGTAATGTGAGATATAAAACGTCCATACTGTTTGTAAGTGTAAACGATACTGTCGAGGAGACAAGATCAATTCAGTATATGCAAGATTTTCATTGAGCTCTATTAATAATCGGGTATATGTTAATTATTATTCTAAAATATATTATACATACTAATTATAATGATAAAAAATACAGATTGGTTAATTAAATTGTATAATTTACTAGCATAGTACCAGGGGTGAATGCGAATTTGTTTGTTTTCAAGAATAAATGCTAAACAATAGTAACTATATACATACTTTAATATATCGATGGACATACCTATTATACGTATGTTTACAAAACATATTACGCAAGTCTCTACAGATCTGAATAACTATTGTATGATTCATATTATATAAATGTAGTGTATATTCATATGAGAAAGGAATTTTTCAGTATATTATGTATTAAGCGATAAATCATTCAAATGTTAAGAAAATCGTAAATCGTAATCAATTCGTAATCAAACGCTAATTTATCCTAATCAAATGTGAATTAATCGTAATCGATCGTGTATAATCGTATATAATCGTTAGATTATCGTTAGATGACGGGAGGCCGTATATTTCCGGAAAATAAACAGACGGAACGTATAAATTCCGGAACGTATTCTCCCGGACCGTATTTTTCCGGAATCTAAAAGTCAAAAACCGTATTTGGACGGAACGTATTATTACGGAATTTTATACTATAATCGATATAATACACCGAACCGTATAATCATGGAACGTATATCCCCGGACCGTATATGCCCGGAATTTAAACAATATAAACCATATTTAAGCGGACCGTATAGTTACGGAACGTATAGTGGCGGAAAGTACAAGTTACGGAACGTATAATTGCGGAACGTATAATTCCGGAAATATAATGGTAGAAGGTATACTCTATGACTTAACACGTCATGATAATAAAATCATATTGTGATAAGAACGCTTGGTTATAGGTTATGTTATCGCGAGTGGTCCATTCTATTACCACTGATTTAATTGCTATTACCTTACCCCTATATACCTTTTGCCGCCGTTCCGGATTTATACGGTCCGGCGTTATACGTTCCGCGGTTATACGTTCCGTAATTATACATTCCGGATAAATACGGTTTATGGTTTTTTTGTTCCCGGGCATATACGTTCCGGAAATATACGTTCCGCAATAATACGGTTCGGCATTATATATTCCGTAATAATACGGTCCGGCCGAATACGGTTGTTGGTGTTTAGATTCCGGGCATATACGGTCCGGAAAAATACGGTCCGGTATTATACGTTCCGTACACTTACATTCCGGATTATTATAGCCCTCCTAGATGACATGGGATTAAAGGGTTAGTACGGCGATGAAAGAGTATTGAGGTACCAGGGTTAAATAAGGTGCTTCCGCAGCGGTGGCGGTGGGTCAGTGGATAACCGTCTTATAATAGGTATAGGCGTATAGCACCCGCGGGTGCTATAAGATTTCCCAATGGTCCGGAATAAGCCTCTTTATCCTACTGACTACTTTCAGTGATCTAATTTCGATTTTAGAAATAGTTTTGAAATCTTCAAAAACTTTGCATTTTCGTCTAGTTTACATCGGCTGGAGCATAATTTCCACCTACACAATAATTTTACGATAAGAGTATGCTAGTTAACCGAATTTAAAAATATTTTTATATTTAAAATTAAATCAATACATCAATAGAAATTGTTGTCAGCTATATATATATATAATTTTCATAAGATATTGGTCCTATTCCTCATTTACTTCAATGTTTATTACATTATATTCAATTAGGAGTACAAAATGTATAAAATCAAGAGTCAATACTTATTTCTTAAGTGATTTATGTTTGAAATGCGAAAACAACAAACAACACCGTTTTAAAATGTTGTTTATCATTTGTCTATAAATAACCAAATAAAAATGACATGTTTGCATGAGCCTTAAAAATAATATTCCAAGAATAAATAGATATTTATAATGTCCAAAAATTGATATTTTATTTAAAAATATTGAATGCTTTCCTTTTCTTAATTAAGAAAATGAATAGTCGTATTACAAAAATAAATTTTTTTAGAATTTTTAGGTCAATATCACGATGATCTCTTTAATGCCGCTATTCAGGGTATGTAGTGTTATTTAAAATATAATTAATATTTATATATTAAAAAGTATATATAAAAATAAATTACAGATATGAGATGTAACATATAACATATTCATATCCAACGGTACTTTAAATGAATTCGTCATATTTTTAGTTTTTAATGAAGCCAATCTTAAAAGTCCATGGGAATGGTGCAGAGACGACATATCTGGTTTGCATAAATTTTTCATAAATATTGAGACAAATAAATAAATATAATAACATAAATTATAATAAATATAAGAAAATATTAAACATATTATGTCGGTTTCACCAACATTTGTTGTTAAAGATTTAACGTTTTATTAATTATATTTAACAATTAGTTAGTAAAATTTAGGTTTCACCGAGATTTGTTAACCTTCACACATTGTTAAGTTAATTAATCGAAATCAACTTGTTAAAATTTAATCGGCATTTTAAAATGCCATAGATCCACTATAGTACATTAGGGTATAATCGTCTATTTTTAATATTATATTATCACTTATCAGTTATCACATTTCTTGATAACCAATCAGAACATTAGAATCAAGGTAACCCTTTTGGTAACCCAACTAACATTTTGTTACTTAACAAATATAATTTAACAATAATAATATAACGGTGAAATTTGTATAATTTAACCAGATGTTAAATTTAAACAAATTGTTAACTAACACGGTGTTAGAGTATATTTAACAATAGTTGGTGAAACCGGCCCATTGTGTTTCTATAATTTAAACATACTTACACTTTAGTTGTTTCATATTATATTTACACTAAATGTTGTTAAATCGTAATGACCATACGATTATATAAATAGATAAAGTATAATTTCTGAATAAATTTGTTAACCATGCTTAAAATTATTTTATATCTTGTGCCTGACGTCTCTGTATAATAAAAAATTAATTACAAGTAAATGGTGTTTGTATAGTAAAAGTTAATTACAAATTACAATATTAACATTTCTTATCATAGTTCAATATGAAATTACGGAGGAAGACAAAATTAAATCGATTTGTAATGGTAATTTTATAATAACGCAATATATCATATAATTATAAATTTTTAATTAAAAAAGCTTAATTGTACATTATAGTACGTGTTTATTATTATTTGCTGGCATCATTAAAATTAATTATGCGAATTATATATGCGAACAGTGTGACACACATATATTTTGCTTCTACCCATAATATATAAAGAATCCCACCAAATTAAAATTATCTCAAAATTATAAAGGTAACATACGTTTGAACATAATTATTAGGTATTATACAAAAATCGAAATATAAGAGAATTTTGCGTTTTATTTATATAAATAAATAGGTACTGTACATAAAATTATTTTCTAGATAAATTTGGAAAATCAGGTTATAAAAGTAAGTGATTTTATATATATATATATAAATTTAAACTGTAATGTGTTAAATGAAAAGATATTAACGAGTAAAAATATTTTATGGTGATAAAAGTACATACCAATTCATAGAAAATAGGAAATATTGTATGAATTATATTTTTATCATTTTGGTTTTTAGTTAGTGACGATGCTATGACAGCACTGAAATATGGATATTTTGAAAAGAAAAGTGAGTAAATTACATTTAATTATTTTTCTAGTTAAATTATATTTTAATATAAATCATAATTTATATTCTTAAACAAAGAGCAAAGGATAATAAATGATTATTAATTAAGGATAACAAAGAACTTTGAAGAGACATAACGATAATATTTTATACGTATTTTGTTTGCTGTTTTTGAACTGCGAAAGCAAAGTAAAATTTATTATTAATATTCAATTTCAATCTTGCAATATTGGTGGAAAAGGTTTTCACATAAAAATAAGATTTGGAAAATGTATTTACATAACTCAAATATTCATGACTGAACGTGGAATCACGAACTAAATTCATAAATTTATTGATATCGTCATCTTCTAATATTCTATTTGTAATATTTAATCATTAATAGTTACGTTTATTGGCATTCATTAAATTTGTTTTAAATATTATGAATAGAATAAGTTATTCCATAAACGTAATCCCATTCAAAAATTAACGGAAAATTGTACATGCATTGTAATATATAAATTCACGTTGGATTTTTTTTTAAATAAAAAGGAAATTCACATAAAATGAATAGTAAGTAAAATTTTTAAATGTACTGGTCTAAAAAATATTTGATTAGTTCTTTGAATTTCAATAGAGTTAATGTAATACATTACTTGAATACGTAATTTGACGAATGTGTATATGGATAATTTATTAATATCCGATAGTTTTATACTGGAAATTATCCAAAATTCTAATTCTAATTATATATATACTTATTTATAAATAAGAATAAAATATTATATTTTGCATAATATTTTAGAATTTGCGGAGAATTATTTTATGTACATGATTATTACAATTTCAAAATATCTTGGTACGTAAAATAATAAAACGCTAATATCATAAATATGAAAATTATTTCTTTATAATGTAATATAAATATAATAATCTTTATAATTTATATTTTCATTATTCGTAATTTATAAATATTTTGGAAAATGGTAATTGGTAATTGGTAAAGAGCTTACCTTTATTCATTCACAGCTACTTTATTTATTTTCGTGTATTCTCTTGCCCAATAATAAATAATTTATCATTATTAGTTCATAGCAATAGAATACCTATATAACCAATAATATTAAAAATTTGTAAATTCTGTTGGTAATTAGAATGATATTTTTATATAGACTATAAATGTATGTGTTAGTTAAAGACTAGCTCTTTAAAATCTCCAGTCATACGTTATTCACACTGGCAAAGTGAAATGTTCTTTTTTTTAGATGAATCCAGTTTAATGGGACCGATACCATATTGTAAAGAATATGCAGGTTTTAACATATAATTGACAAATACTTTTATGCTACAATCATAAGAATATAAATTTATTACTAATAACATATTTTTTTCTATTTAGTTAAGGTTTGTTTGGGTAAGACTGTTGAGTATCTTTTTTTTTTTAAACATTAAAGCTGTATTTGTAAAATATAAGTATTTATAATAATCCATATTTCAATATGAAAGCCTAATTCGGGTATGTTTACTAAAATACATTTTCATTAGCCAATTTACACAAAAGTATATTGTAACCAATTCAGTGCTTAAATTGGGCAGGGGGTACGCGGGGGGACGGAGTTCTTTCTTTCTTTCTTTCCTTTCTTTTTTAAAAATATTATAGCATACCCCTTCTAATTTTTCATACCGCGACGCAGAGAACGGGACGGTCAAGACTAAAATTTTATTGAACTAATGAAAATTAAAAATTTTATTTATAAGGAGTGGTCGGTAGTTGTCACAATATACAAACAATACATTTCTTGAAATGATAATCGTCGATTGCCAATTTTTCTCGGTATTATTTTGTTATTATGAACACAAAATGTAATCTACTTTATTATATATGTTGTTATTTTTATAAAATATGTTTTGTTTAATAAATATTTAATAATAATAAATAATTAATGTTTACATAAATTCCATACAAAGGTACTGGATAATATAATTATTAATTATTATAAAACGATAAATACACCAAAAAGAAAGTAAAAAAACCAGATCCTCGAATGAATGAAACTCAATGAGCTTTTCATTGAGTTTCATCCACAAAACACAAGGGATACTCGAACGATAAAGTTTTCTTGCGCAAAACACAAATAATAGTTTTTGTAAAAATAATGACGAAATATTATAATTTTGGCAATGACACAACAACAAATTTAAATATCAATACCAATAATAATAATCATTAAATTTGCTTAATTAAACAAGTATATAAAAGTAATCGTAAATTAATAAAAACAAAAAAAAATAATAATAATAATAATAAATGCTCCTTTACTATGTGGCGCGAATGTTTACAGTTAAAAAAAAATGATGCTTATTTATTATTGTATAAAGAAAAATATAGTGGGGGTGTGGGGCGAAGCCCCCCACGAATTTATAAGACATTACAATCTGCTGGAACGCACATTATTTTTGTACTTTTGCATCCCCTTCTAATTTTTTTTCCAATTCAAGCACTGGTAACCATCGTTTTCATATAAGCGTCTACTGTGAATAAAGTATATTTCGAACGGTTGTCGATAAATCAGTTGTAACCATTACCATTCACGATACACATATGTTTATTTTATATTTCACTCTCATTAGTAAATATACATTTTTCTCATCACACTTCATACCTCTACTATATATATATATATTTTTTTTTTTACAATCCTTAGATTAGTTCATTGAGTTTGATTGATCTCCACTCGTCTCTATCCATCACCGCTACTTTCAGTTCTTTCTAGTTCGTTTTTCCTATGTCTTCTGTGATCTGTTTCATAAATGGTGTTTTTGGTCTACCTCTTCCAGCTTTTCCGTCTATCTTTCCTTTTATTATTGTCATTATCCATTCATTGTTTCTTATTATATGTCCAATCCATCTTTTCCTTCTTTCTCTAAATTGTTTTCCACATTACTTTCCGTTCGTTCATTTTTAGGTATACTTCTTCATTTTAACTTTCTCTATCCAGGGAATTTTCATTGTTCCTCTCCAGAACCATGTTTCAAAAGCTTCGATCCTTTTTTCCGCTTTGAGTATTGTCCATGTTTCTGCCTCATAGAGGGATATATATATATATGTACAATATTACCATCAGGGGAATTAAAAAATTCTGTAATTTAGTGAATTTGATATTTTGAAGAGTCCATAAGAATTATTTCAATACACCTATAATGTATCATATAATATGTTCATTACTGGTTATTTCTATTCAATATGTTCCATCTACTCAAGGACCAAATATATATAAACATATTACCTGAATAATAAAAATCAAAATAGAAAAATGATCATCATTTGTGTTTAACTCATATATTGACGAAAAGGTTGTTATTAAATAAAATAAAATATAATTCAAGATAAGTAAATATTTATTGTGAAGTTATATTCTTTATATTCCAAAAATATAATCTATAAGTGAATCATAATATTATTATATCATCATAAAAGGTGTCCTGATATGGTTTGAAAATAAAAAATAAAAGCGAGCAGCTGTGACGTTTAAGTTTATTACTTAGGCAAAGATTTTAAAGTTGTATTATTACTATGAATTTAAAAGCTATAAAATCATTGTATTCGAAAAACGATTCTAAGTGGAGCTTCACAAAAGTTTACAAAATTATTGTTATAGATTTTATTTGTGTATTTCGGCGGCATTACACAGAACTTTAAGTTATAATTCTTGGTTATTTATTAATATAATGAATATACTATATATATATATAAATATATATATATTTATATTTATATATATAGTATATAATATATATTTCACCTTGTATTCATTTTCATCTATATAATTGACATAAAAAGCGTATTATTAGAAGAATGTTTTTGAAAATTGTTTTATGACCATGATAAAATGATACATATTCATTGAAAAAATCAAAACTCTTTGATTTTTTATTTAATAATAATTTTAAAAGCAAGAAGATATATATATATTTGATTTTGACGAAATCATATTTTTACCGTATTTATGTAATTTATCTGTGACACGTTAAAATACTTTTGGGAAAATCGAAAAACAAAATTTCTAATACACCAAATATAATTACAAAATTTTGTTTCCTTAAGTATGTAACGACCAGAGCACTGTAGAACATATTATATTATTTATAATATAATATATATATATATATATATATATATATATATATATATATGTGTGTGTGTGTGTGTATATATATATGTGTGTGTGTGTATGTGTGTGTTAATTTAATAATTAAAAAATCATCATCTAGATAAAATCACAAAATCTGGTTTAATTAATAGTAAGTATTAGTATACAGTCATTCGATTATATAGTCAGGTTCACAAAATGTGAGCGCTGGCGGCCGATGGGCGAAGTTCAAATGTTATTGGAACCTGGGGTCCTCAGATTTTTAGTATTGTTCTATAATGCCGGGAGGCGTAGTGCTGATCGCCTCGTGTGTCTTGCTAATAATATTTCTTTACAAATATTTTGGAGGGAGGTTGGTAATATTTGTAACAAATTATAATGCAGCGCGTGTAAGAATATGGCGCGAAATAAAATGCGTACAGTTAAAAATTTAAAAAGCGCGCCAATTGTTTTTGGTAATCACTTATTAAAAACGGTCACTTCGGACCCTGTAGTCAGTGCTCAGATTTCGTGAGTCCGACTACACTTGTTACTAGTTATAACTAATAACTATGTCGAATGTTAATCGTAATTCAGTTTAATTTTTAATAGAAATAAGTGGTATCATATCATAAACAAATATACATATACCTGTATTATAGATTTACTTAAATTTAAAAGTAATCATGATAATAATATCAAATATTTAACATAATATGAGAGTATATATTTGAAACTGTTGTATTATTTTCATCTTGTAGTAAACACCAGTGGTAAAGAAGCATTCAATTATGCGTATCTTAACTGTGAGTGATTTTGTAATGAAATTTTGACTATTGATATTTAAGTTATTTTTCCACTAATGAATTGACGGATTCTAAACAATAGCGTTGACATAGAGTATTGCAACATTATTACGTGTTTGGATTTTTGATTACTGAAAATCAGCATTGATTAATTTTGATAGTTGACACTGTTTTTAAGTTATTGGCCTAAGTAAGTGGAAGAACTTATGATTACCGTGTGGTCATTTGGCACGGGATAATGAAGGCCTAAAATATAACAATGATAGAAAAACCTGTTCATGAACGCTAAACTATCTTAATTTTTATAAGTAGTTTTACAATGAAAACGTATTATTACTTTTATGTTAGCCAAAAGGGAGGATCTTAAAAACAATCCTGGGAGGGAGGGGTGGTAATGTAGTCTTTAAAATTGTTGACTAGAATTTAAAATACTCATTGTGTTAACAAGAATAATAATTATAATTAATCGTTATAAAACCACATAATATGAAAATATTATTTGTATAATTCAGGCATGTCAAACTCAAAGTATCAAGTGGGCCAAATATATTGAATAGTTTACTGTGCGGGCCGCACACAAACTTTTAATGAAAAAAAATATTTTATAGAAATTTTTCAATTTTATTGTTTACGAACACAACAAGTACAGTATAAATTCAAAAAGTTAAAAAAAAATTAACATTTTCATTTTAAAAAATTATGTTGATTATTTATGAGATAGGTATTATTTAAATTACAAAAAAAAATCATATTAATAATTATTTTTGGACGATATTTGACATCGCTTTTCTCCCACCAACTTTTCAATTTCGGGAGAAATTTTATTGGCCGAAGCTATACTTTTAACATTGAATTAAAATGTGTGTCGGTTAATCTGGATCTTACGGGTGATTTATTGCTGTTCATTAATGAAAATAATTGTTCACATTGATAAGTACTATTAAACATAGAAATAATTTTATACGCAAATCTACGAGATTCTGCATACCGTACTGGCACGAAATTGTAAAAATCAGGCAACTTGACCTCATTGAATTAATTTTTTAAATTTGAATCATTTTGAATATCGATCAGTTCCATTTGTATATGTGGTGGAACTTTTACTGCGTCTATTGAAAAAGGAGACGTGAACAATGCAAAATCGTATAAAATAAAATTATTTATTATAATTTTTTTTATTTTGTCCATTAATATTGATAGCCACGGGCCGCAAAAAAATTAGCCGTGGGCCGCATGCGGCCCGCGGGCCGCGTGTTTGACACGTCTGGTATAATTGGAATATTAGTTTATTTCAGTCAAACAAATTTACTGAGTGCCAACTGCCGACTGAAAGTCTAATATTGCCGAGTGGGGGGTGACACCCCCCCACGACCCCTTTCGGTTCGTCTCTGTTGGCCAACTGCTTCAAGATATCTAACTTGCTTAATATGAACGTATGATTTTTTTTAAGTATCAACAATCTTGCCAGACCGTTAGATTCTTTTTGTTATTAAGACAATACTCAATTTTAGTCACACTTTGAATATATTCAACGACCTAAATAATTTTTAAATTATTATCATTTTATTAATTGTATTCTAAGAATATAAATAATTTTTTAGTCAGTATGGCTAATACTCAAAAATTAAAATATGATGGTAATTTTTTTTTATATTTGATATTTGTTAATAAAAATACAATGAAAAATAACGTTCTTACTACAAAATATGAAAATTTGCAGGTAATATACGTCAATATTACATAGAACTCTATGAAAAAGCCATTGTGTGTAAGTAATATTAATGACATTTTATATACAAATTTAATGAATAGGTACTGTGGGATGAATTTGAAACAATCTTCAAGAATTAATGGTCTTTAAATGAAATCGTCTAATTTTTAGTTTATAAAGAGGGAACGCTGGAAAAACCAATGGATTGGTGTTTGGAATACTCAACAAGTTAGCATCAATGTTTAATATATATATTTCAAATTTATAGATTTTTTTAAAGGGGGTAAATCACTAATGGAAATCATTGTACAAATTCTCGGTAATTTTGTGGCAATCATGGAAATCTTATGGCAATCATGGAAATTTCGTGGTAATCATGAACATCTCATGATAATTAATGGAAATCTTGTAGTAATCCTAGGAAATCAACTGTCTATCACCTTTAATATTAACACTGTTAAAGTTCTAAATCTACGCGAACACTGCGCATGTTCCCCAGACATGGAAAAAACGATATAAATAACATAGATGAAGGAGTCTTGGTCTTAAACGGACCTATTAATATATTCTTCGATGCGCGCGATATCGGTGACACAATGTGGCATAGCAGGGTGGTGGAGTGGGCGTGCATCGCCGTGCCGTACAATATTGGCGCTCGATTACAGCAATTAAGTAACGTGTGCGGCCCGCCGATATATAAATGTAAAATTAAAATAATTGCCGCTTTTCATGCACGTTACAAAGGGTTTTCGAAAACTAACAAACGAATAAAAAGATAACTATAATATTAGGTAAATATAATTCACTTATTAACTCTACTAATTCACTGGCTCGTGTTTCCCCTTTTACGTGTGAACATGAACTCTCTACTAAATTATTAAACTTGCTCTAGTAACTCGGCCAAGCACTAACTTCATGTAAACCCGGCTTAAAGGCCAGTTGTACAGTTTTACGGTTAAACACTGATTAGTAAATCAACGATCAAATTTTAATTATTGATTAAATTACCGTGTGTTGTACGGTTCGTGATTTAGTTGTGATTAGTTATTCAATTTTTTTCTATTACAGTTGGTGTACATTTATGTGAAATTCTGTTTTATCACCAGTTATATTATCATTTTGCCGAAATAATAATAATATTTGAATTTTAATTACGAACGTTTAACTTCAAGTACGACTAATTATTTCGTTTCATTTTTATTATGGACTCGGCAATAAACGCACAACAAATTTCTCAGCAGCAGAAACGGATTTTCTTGTTAGTTTGGTAAACAAGCATAAATCAGTAATCGAGTGTATGAAGACAGACGTAGTAAATGCAAAGTAAAAGAAACAAGAATTTATCAATATATTACTAATTAAATGTATCTTTCAACATTTTAATAAAAATATTTAAAAATGTACAAACTTTCACTTATTTAAAATTTTTGAATAGAATGAAAAAAGTAACATGGCTCAAGATTCAAAATGAATAAAACTGCCAGTCTATAGAAAATCCTCGCACAGCCGCAATTTTAAAAAATAGATATGACAACATTAAACGCAGTGTAAAAAAAAATATGCCGATAAAAAAGCATTTCATCAGGGCACTGGAGGTGGACAGACAAAGTCATTTCCTAGTACATCCCTAACCATGACTATTAGTGATATGTGACAAACAAAATTGACTGGAGAGCCATTCATTTATGATTCAGATTGTGTTGATCCATGTGGAAAACTGAATTTTTGGAACATAAAAATGATGGTTTCAGTAAAAATAAATCTTACATGAAGATGAAGTTCTAATTGTAAATTTTGAAGATGATGCGTTCAGTAATTCTATCATATCTGAAAAAAACAATTAAAAGGTAAATAACAAAATTTAGTTAAATAATGAAATTTAAAAAAACTGTATTACCTATTTCTGACTGAAAATTAAAGGCTATATCCTTCTTAAAAATAATTGATAATTTATTCAATTCAGAATATTATGTAGATATTAAAGCTTGATTTTAGTTTGTACTTACCAAATTAATTTTTAGTAACATCTTTTTTAGTTTTGGGTTAGTTTCAGTACTAATAGTTTTGATTCCATATTTATATTATATATTTATATCTATAAAAAATATTGTATTATATGATTTTTGTCTTCAATATCTTATACTATAATCATATTTTTAAAAATGTAGAACCAGCTGAAAGCAAAGGAGTGAACAATAATGCATCTACCTCAAATGCAAAAAAAAGATTGGACAAGTTATACACCGGCCGACTTAAAATCTCGATTAAATTTAACAACGAGTATTGTAATTTATGATATGAATTTTATACTACAATTTTATTTATATCAAACAACGGAGCGAAGCCATATAGAGACTCCAAAATGTTTTTTAGGATAGAAATGAAATAAGGAAACCATATAAACCAAAAACTACAATAATGAAAAACGAGAATAACGAATTAATAATAGATGAACAATCCATTGTTGAAGAGTTCAAAAGAGTTTTTCAAGAAATGCTAGATCAACCAAAAGTAGAGGATCATGAACAGGATAATGCTGTATTCATAACGGTAGAACAATACAAAGATTTACCCGGGAAAGAAGAAACTAAAGAAGCTATGGAAATGCTAAAGAAAAATAAAGCTCCGGGCGAAGATATGATAGGAGCCGAACTACTCAAAAAGGGAGGGGAACCGATTGTTAATGATATGTGGGAACTAATTAAGAAAATATGGAAAAAAGAACAGATACCAGAAGAATGGAAGGTAGCAGTAATATGTCCCATATTTATAAAAAAGGTGACCCAGAAGACTGTCATAACTATAGGGGTATATCACTACTCAATGCAGCATATAAAATATTATCAAATATAATCTTAAATATATTGAAACCACATGTGAAAGAAATAGTGGGTGAGTATCAATGCAGCTTTAAACCACGGAAACCCACAGTTGATCATGTTTTTACGCAAAGACAATTAATAGAAAAGCATTACGAGTACAATAAGCCATTACGCCTACTATTTATAGATTTTAAGCAGGCATATGATTATATCAAGAGAAAATCACTGTGGAAAAGCATGGAAAATTTCGGTATACAATTGAAATTAGTTAGTATGGTGAGAGTATGTATTGAAGGATCGAGATGTAAATTTAAATTAGGAAATAATTATTCAAAAGAATTCGAGGCGACAGTTGGATTAAAACAAGGAGATGCCCTGTCCAGGGGCGGATCTATGGGTGGGGAAATGGGGAAAACCCCCTCCCCCAAAAATTAAAGTAGAAAAAAAATTAATAAGACAAAAACAAGGTCATCGACTTTTTCTGTACTTTCCGACTTTTGGAAATAATTTCCCCCCAAAATTAACTCTTAGATCCGCCAATGCCTGTCAACGACGCTGTTTAACATTGACCTAGAGGAAGTTGTCAGAAAAGTTCAGGAGACAGCGATTGGTGTTAGATTCAATGAAAAAGTACATGCATTACTAGCCTACGCTGATAATGTAGAGATACTTGGAATTTGGATCAAATGAAGAGGACATAAAAAACACTACAAAAGAACTAATAACCAGAACGCTAAGTATGGGACTAATGATAAATGAGGGGAAAACTAAATATATGATAGTTACGAGAGGTAATCAACTAGACCAAAACAGAAGATTAAAGATAGAAAATTATTGTTGTGAAAAAGTGAAAAGCTTTAAATATCTTGGAGTTTACATAAATAGCCACAGTAATTACCATGAGGAAATAAGACTAAGAATAAAAGCGGGAAACAAATGCTATTTTGCGCTACAGAAAACCTTCAGGTCCAAGGTGTTATCAAAAAAATCAAAATTGCGATTATACTAGGTTTTGGTAAGACCGGTAATTTTATACGCATACCAAACGTGGCTAACGTCAAAAGAGGACGAAACAAAGCTGACAGTTCTAGAAAGAAAATTCCTCTGACGCATTTTTGGCCCTAAGAAAAATAAATAGGCGAATACGAAATAAGATCAAATAATGAAATTAAAGAATTTCTTGGAGAAGAGGACATCATACAAACACTTAAAGAAAGAAAAATGAGCTGGCTGGGACACGTATGGAGATCGAGTGGCATAATTAAAAATGCACTGAACTGGAAACCAGAAGGTAACAGACCTCTGGGAAGGACGAAGAAAAAGAAGACGAACCCAACCAGAATTTCCGGATACTTGGGGTTGATAACGCGGAGGAATTGGTAAAAGATAGAGAGGAATGGAGCAGGCAGTGTGGAGCAGTGATGGGCCTTAATGACCTATAAAAGCTGAAGAAGAAGATTTTTATATATTTTGCAATCCTTTCTAACAATGTATTTATTTCACTTGATATTGAAGTGTGGAAACAGATTATTGTCACACGTCACATGTACTCAAAATCTATCACGTTATTAAGTTCAAATCGTGATATCATGCTTAGAAATGTGCTACTATCATAATGTACACGTTCAATGATCAACTCATTACTCATAATATCCAGTATTCATAATACATTTCGCACTCGCGAGTATTCGAACAGTAATTTAATGAGCCCGCCATTGCGTTTAGCGGTTGGCGTTTAGTGTTTGCTTAAAAATGACACAAAATTATGATATTTTGAAAATAAAATTTCCCTTTTTCCTTCTAGCCCAATTCGCCATTAAATACACTTTATCTATTTTATTTAATAGTTAATATACACTAAATAAAGTTTAATTAAAATGACTTATTCTAAAAATAGATACAGTATAACTTTGGGAATAAACTTATGTATCATAAATGGTTGATAAAATGTTTAAGATCTTAATTATTTCCTATACTGAGTCTACATATGCATATATATAATATGAATATGTGTTATTCTAGGAAAGTATGGAGAGATTGCGTACTTCAACCATGAATCGCATTGTATTGGTAATTCTACACATAACACATATCATAATATATTTGTTAAATTAACAATTTTAATATGTTTATGGATCTTGAAACGTGCAGGTGTAAACCCAGCATTACGGATTTTTATCAATTATCTGTTTCCGAGAAGTCGTAAAATTGTAAACGAGCGCGAGTCCAAAGTAGGCATACCGTATACACAATGTTAAATCAATAAAATGAATACGGCGAGTACCGGATTATGATTAACGTGCGGTTCCCGAAATAACCGATGCGCAAACTTCTTCCTCTTGCCGCTAAATAAATAGGCGTGGTTAAAATGTGCGATAAAACAACTTACAGCGCATTCTCTCGAGCATTGTACTGTTTCGTTTACCTGTGTAGCGTCCTCTTAAACTCGAAAAATCGTTTGTTTTGTAACATTGTGAGTCCAGCGATCTAAATGTATGCGTCTTATTGGCGGCATTTAATAGTGTCAATTCAATTCAATTGTGTCGATTGCGTTGATGGGTAAATTATCCACACAAATATAATTATTCTTAACTACAAAAGAAATTAGAAATTTAACCACATAACATGAAACATACAAAACGACACAATAACAAACAACCAATAAATAACTGCGGAAACTACATTCATTGTTAAAAAATAATTTTTAGCCGCACTGTAATCATGGTAATCGGAAATTTTCCTCATGTGAAATATGCTTCCGAGTTCATCACTTTTTCACCAACTGACGGATATTTTTCAAATTATGTCTATAACCTTCTGCGTAGATTACTCTACGAATCAAAATCAAATTGCATGACGATTGGATAAGTACTTTCTGAAATCAGCCGTTACTAATAAAACTTTCCCGAATTTTCCAATTTTCCTGGCAAATTTCCAATTCTTCTTTTCCTAAAAAATATACTCAGACTATCAGGAACATTAAAAAAAAAAGTAGCGGAATCGGTCCAGATGTTCTCGAGTAATGCGGTAACCAACGAACAGCATATAATTTTTATTATATGTAGATATATATATATATATGTATGTGTACATATATAAGTTTATATAATTTATGTAATTATATATGGAATACCATAGATAAATTATTAATTTAACTGAACAATTTTTTTTATTGAGTGATGAGGAGGAGGGGGGCAAATATTAAGTTCATTCTAACTATTATTTCTGAATACTGAATCATACAATATTTTACATTATATATTTTCTAGATTCCTTTTCTAATACGTTGAAAGTTGATAGTAAGTAATTTATTCATAAATTAACACTAATATTATTTAATTAAATAGATATTAATTCAAATACTAACTAAATATATTGAGTAAATCGAATTTTTAATCATTTTTGGTATTTAGTTAAAGGGAATGCCACGACAGCACTAAAATATGCATATGATCATATAAGTGAGCAATTTACTTTCAATTATTTGCTTAGTTAAATTTTATCTTTATATACGAGTACATTTAGATTTTATAACCTTAAACAAAGAGAGCTCCTGCTATTTTAAATAAAACGAGACATGTTAAAAAATATTATGTTTTTCCTTATTAAGAAGCACTGCAAACAAAATTCATACTAGATATTCGAAGTAGTAATTTTATTCGCTAGCGCTATCCGTGAATCTGGCAAACCGGGCAATAGCCCAAGGTCTCGCGGTTTTAATATTCCTCCCTTTTTAACCTAAGGCGGTTGTGGTCTGTATTATTATCAATGGGCAATTAATGTAATGCCGGGACCTCGCAACACCTAACGACGGCACTGGTTTTCGCTATATAATTATCTCAAATATTCATTACTAAAAGCAAAATCTCAAACTTACCTCATAAGTACATTAATATCGTCATTTTTCTATTTCTTTTTAGTTTTTAATCATTATTTGTGTCATAAATGTAAAATTAATCACATACGTATCAATACGAATTTATTAATAATAATTTTGTTTATTTCTTATACATTAAATTTGTTCCATATGTCATGAAAATGATACTATAAATTTTAAAAGTCATTTTAATAAACACTTATTTGTAAATGCATTCCAAACTGACAGAAAATTTTACATATTCATGTATAAAAATGTATATTGGATTTTTTTCTTGAAAACAATAAAGTCCAAACAACAACAATGACTGGTAAGTATATATTTTTTAACTATGATTTAAAAATAATAATTCTTATTACGAATGCTACAATATATTATTTTGTGAAAAACGGATTTCGGTTGGAAATCAAATATTTGTTGAAAAATGATATATATGTTTTAAATTAAGTAAATAAGTGTAAAAACAACTCTGATCTTTAAATTTTTGTGTACGTATGAGGTTATTTAAATTTGTATGTATTGTATTGTATGTAATGTTTGTAATAATAAAACCTATTTTTTTACGTATGAATTTAGAAATAGCTAGATTGTATTATACGTACATGATTGAAACATTTCTAAAATGTATTGGTACGTATCTCAATTAAACACGATTATTATAGATATGAAAATATGAAATTTTAATATAGATATTTAGTATATGAAAGACTATTTATCTGCCAATTTCCAGGGGTGAAATGACTTTGTTCGCCATTGCACAGGAATATACAGAGAATGTGTCATAATTGAAATGTCCATGTAGTTAGTCACCTACTTCATTTAATTGTCTTCAGACTAATACTTACTTGTGAATTTGCAACTTATTTGTAACAATCTGTAACGAAGGTTTTAGAATTTGCATTTCAATATTTTGGGCGCAGTCAACATTTATGTCATGTGGAGTCGGCTCAAATGCAAATATAAAAATTTTAAAACCCAAAACATGTTATAACACTGATAAACAAGAAAAGGTATATTAACTATAGTTAAATAATATACTTATGTATATTTGTTGTAAAATACTATGTTACGAATATTATAGATTATATGGATTCATTTATATTTAATGTAGTTATGTGGGCTTTACACGTGTACCTTATTACATGTATCACACGTTATTGTATCTAAATTTTATTTTGGAAGATTGTTAACTTGTTATTGTGTAGAATGTAAATACTTAGTTGAATTGGTACTCTATTAGTATTTATGGTTTTTCTGTAAATGTTCACTTAAGTATTATTTTGTTATTGTATACTCATAACTCATAAGCCATTTGTATGGTGTCGAAAGAAACATTCCATAAAAATTTTCTTATAAATTAGTAGTTTAAACTTTCATTTTTGTTTTTTTAGTTTTACTTATAAAAATTATTTCAACTTAACAATGGCATAAAAAATATTATTTAATATTATTACAAACAAATTTTGTATTTGAATTATTTAACTGTGATAAGGTATTTTATATGGAATACTTCTTCCTGTAAATGTCAAATGAGTAAAATTACTTCGATCGTGGGTAATTGATGAAAGAGCTATGTTACGTTGGGTTCAGACTCGGGTAGTATTACGAATATAGTATTTAGAATCATGTATTAGTGCATTCAGAATATTTTTTTAAACACTTTTTTTCGGAAGTACTTTATATAGTATTTTAAAAACTTTTACAAATATTCTGAATACAATATTCCAAATACTCCTTATAAACCTCAATCAAATTTTAAAAAGAATAGTTCTTAATATTTTATAGAATATAATATTATACTAGGTACTCAACATTTAAAAATCGAACCAAGACATGTAAGCAATTCTTTATAAATTGTAAATAACATTTCAAAATGTGTAAGCTACCCTAAGCATATAAAAAATTACTTTTTAAACGGTAGTACTGGAAAAACGTTTTTCTACCACTATCGAACTGAAATAATGGACCAATCAACTCCGGACCAAAATATATTTAAAATGAGTGGAGATTTAATGTAAATTGGACGAAAAAAGGAATTGGCGAAAAGGTTACCCTACTTCCTTAAAAAAAAGGTCTCACGGCTAAAATAATAGTTCTCATAATTTGTTTTGTTTTTTCCAAACCAATGTTATATAAATATAGAAACTTAAACGCCTGTAAATGTTTTCATAAACAATAATGTACTTATAAGCTACCTATAACCATACTTATATCTTACCTGCGATTTATGTATATATATATATATATATATATATATATACAGCTACCTATAAACCTATGAGCCAGCGGCCCATCACAAGAATGTTGTTTACGCCCAAAATATCGAGTTGCAAATAGTTACAAGAAGTTGCAAAATACTGGCACATGTTTGAAGTCAATCGCACCAAGTAGGAGGCCAAGTTCAAATTACAGATATTTAACTGACATTTTGTACATATGTACCTAACAAAATTTGTTTTAAATTGTTTTGTTATATTTGAAACATTAATATATAGGAATTATCATTATCAAATTCATAAGAATATAAGTAATAAAGAAATAATATAATCAAAACTACGGAAACGTAAATTTTAAATTACATTTAGTTTTTTAAATCTTTTCAATGACGTTCTCTATTTAATATGATTAAATTTCTTTTATTTAAAATACATTCCTTTAGTGCCAGTATCCAAATATTTCTTAAAATCATAATCTGTTTGTGGTAGGTACATATACAGACAAGTCAATGACTTAAATTTTAGTTCATCTGATTCATGTGACGTACGTTGGTATAAAAATCAATATCCAAGAAAAAGAGATAGGGCAATTGGAATATACAAGTGATAGGGTTGCACGTCATTACGAATGATTTAATGTGCTGTATGTTATCACGATTATAAATAGCTATGTAGTACGTTTTTAATTGTATGTTTAATAATCACGGCTGCAGATCGAATAGTTGCGTGTCACTGTTTGATATTTTTATCAAAATTAATTTCCTTCAATTTTTTTCAATAATTTTAGTAAATAAAATTGCATTTTTGCTTATGTTTTTGGTCTCAAATTTGATGAGCCACAGTCAAAGTCATTTTTTTATTAATTTTTGTTTTATTATATAAATAATTGAAATGCATTGCAAGTGCTATAATGGTGACTTTAAATGATTTAAGACTTTAATTGTCGGAGTTTCTAAAAAATAAATAAATAAAGTGTGAGAAGCTCAGTGCGTTAATTGTAAGAAAACTCATCGTATTTGTGCGTCATATTTAAACGATGGCGAATGACTTAGTAAATTTATGTTATATTATAAATTATAATATTATAATATCTATTGTGATAGGTATCTCTAATATTCATAAAGTTGATAATATACTTAATATTGACTTTTGATAACCTGATTAGAATTCATAGTCCTTGAGAAGTAAAAATTAGTTTTATAATGAATAAAAAGCCAGAGGGGAGTTGATAAGGGGTGTTTGAAATTGTCAACCAAAAAGTGACATAGAAACCATTTAATTTATTTTATGTATTTTCTAACATAATTATATAACTATGCTTTTATATAACAAAATAACTAATATCTTGTAACAATAAATTTAAAAATATTTACGATTCATAAATATATTTTTTAGACCTTTCCGGCGTACCAGATCCAGTAACGTTTTGTAAAAATACCAATTCACATTGGGAAAATACATCTACCGGTGGTCAAAGCAGCGACATTCTCTCCACCCAATTATCTATTGATCAACAACAACCAGGTTATGACTAAAAATATAATAAAAACTTTTCGTCTTTATATTCAACGTTTCAATTTCGATTTGCACTTTATGTCTTATGTCAACAATCGGATACAATTTTTCTATGATTCTCAAAGAAGAGAGAAAGTGGGAGAGAGATATTTTTCCCTAATATTTTATGTCCCTTGAGCACCTAATGTTAAGGGGTAAACTCTATGAGTTTATAGGAAACAAATTATAGATTTTGTCATAATTTTTGTCTTCGATTAGTGTATTTGACCAATTCATCTAGGACTTCTAAATATGTATGTATGTATGTATGTATTTATAGGTACATGTTACCTATAGTAATGTTATTATAATGATGATCATTAATATTTTCCACCCTAACTTAAAAAAAATATATCAAAAAAGGGGTAATAATAATAATTAAAATATCTGTTTTATAGTAGAATTCCATATATATATATATATATATATATATATATATATATATATATATATATATATATATATATATATATATACATAGGGATCTTAATAAAAATTACATGTGATCCTATGGCCGCCCAAAAAAACAATCCGACAATTTGAAATCGCGGTACATAATAAGAAAATTGAAATTTTCGGAAATTCCTGGACACACTGTTATTCAAAAATCCTACATCCATATAATAAAATGTAGAAATATAATAAGTGTTATCAGCAATGTGCTTGAATTATAAAATATTTCAAAGGTTTAAATAATAAAAGCTGTAATTAAAGTTATCCAATATGCTTCAATTAAGGAGAACAATTATTAATACTATAATAATTTAATCACTTAAAAATATTATTCTAAAAACGTCGATGGAATTTCGACAAAGATTATTACAAAGACTATACAAATAAAATGCAGTTGGTTTTGTACTCTATACCTTACATAAATATGACATTTGTATTTTAGTTATATATAAAAATTTATAACAAAAACAACAATTATAAATTATAAAAACAACAATTTTAACAATATTCAATTTTTTCTATTATCAACGTTCACATTTAGGATAATATCCAGGATATAAATTCACTTTATCTCTATTCATAGGAATACATAATTCCAGTGCACAAGATGAAAACCCGAATTTGAATTTCAACCCTCCACAGTGGTATACATTTGCTGGAGATCATAATCCCATCATCACAAACCAGACTGATACTGCCCTGAATCAATTAGGTAATGATGAATTGTAAATTTTTAATGATTTATTTACAACAACGGGCAAAATACGGAAGAATTTATAATATTAGTACAAAAACTGTATTTTCCAAAAAAAATTTTATATTTACTACGTCGCGTTTGCAATGTAAAATACATAACTGTGATTTTGTTTTTGTATAAATAAAAACTATAATTTTTAAGAAGAAAATGGTAATATTATAATATACTTATTGTAGCGTAGGCCGTAGGGTATTGGATTTTCTGTTATTCTCTGATAAACCACTAATTTTATTTTCAAACTAGGGACGTCTCTAGACAGTTTTTAAGGGGGAGCGAACGTATTTTTTAAATCAATAATTACCCCATGCGTATTTTTCAAAAGTTTGGGCGAACTTAAGTCAATTTTACTGAATTAATTTTTTTCATAACGCGATTACATTACAAATATTTTTTTATTACACATAGTTATGTTGTATCTTTTGTTTGTTTTTTAGGTTATCCCATTTCATACGATCCAAATCTGTATTCGAATTTTAATCCATCACAGTGGTCTACATTTGCTGGAGGTCATGATTCCGTTATAACACACCAGTCTGGCACTACACTGAACCAAATAGGTAATAATGTATTGTACATCAAATACGATTTATTTACAACAGCGAATAAAACATAGAAGTATTTTGAATACTATCAATACAAAAATACCCTATTTAAATTTTCGTTATTCACTTACCGACCACTAACTTTATTATCAGACCTAATCATACAACTATGTCTGTTCATATTTAAAATTGTTATTTCATAAAAATATCATGAACATCAATAACTGACCTATTCATAATGATAATAATGAGTATATATTGAATAAGTAATATTGAATATTATCAATTATCTAACTCAATTTTCACTGAATCCAGTTAAGTCTTACACATCATTCCATAAAAATTGACTTTAACACGTAGTAATGTTTTTTGTTTTGTTATTATTTTAGATTATCCTGTTTCATATGATCCTAGTAAAAATTAATTCACTTAATTTTCGTTCGTTAACTCTGGCAATGCGTAATGTTTGTTGTGTTGTTCTTTCTTTAGACCTTTCCGTTGCACACGATCCGAATCTATATTTGAATTTCGACCAGCCACCTTGGTCTACTTTTCATGAAGATCATAATCCCATTATCACAGACCAGTTTGACACCGGTCTATACCAACCAGGTAATAATAATTTATACATTAGAGGTAATTTATTTATAACAACAATGGTCAATAAATAGAAATAATAAAAATCTGTTTAGATTGGCGTTTTTGCCAATATAAAAAGCGCGTTTGCCATATGAAAAAAAGATAACTACGATTTCCTATAAAAAAGGTTGTTTGAACTATATTATGAACAGCGGCGTCATTTCAGTTTTCGAAAGGGGGAGGCAAAAGATTTAACCGGCCCCATTTAACTATTTCCCATATTTATATTTAGCTCAATACAATTTCTATTTTACATAATTTTGATATTTTCGTTATCATATTCATGAATCGCCCGATATACATATGTATATATTTTTTTTTGGGAGGAAATTCATTACATTGTCGGCTATAATAAATGTATCATAAATAACTATATAGTACGTAAATATTACCTGTGATTCAAGTTCTTGTCATAATATTAAACGCGTTAGAAATGACGTTTTGTGATCAGCTCTGAGCGACTTGTTCAATATTTTTTTCTCTCTTACTCGCCGTCTTGGCTACACCATCTTTAGCTTTTATCATTTTTATTTTTTACACTTGCTACTCACAAATTTATATATACATATATTCACAAAACATACGTCTGAAGCGTCGAACAACGGCTAAATAAAATTCGTTCGTGCCGTACGCGATATAGGTTCTCGTCAACTGACAACTGTCAAACGTACATCGTATTCTTCGAATTTAGGGGTAACGTCAATAACTCACGCACTGCCTTTGACAATAACCGTGTTTATCGAAAAAATCCCAGAACCGCGGTAAATTGTAACCACTATTTAATCACCTTTAATCGCGATTATAACCGGTGTGTAACAGTTGTCCCGGAGTGATAAGAAACATAAATTCACATTCCGAAAAACTAAAATTCATGTGCGCCAACTTAGAAATATAAAAATCTTTTAAAACAAAGTTACGTAAATAAACAAATTTATTTATTTATGTATTCATTTTAAATGAGATAATTAATACGTGAAAAATAAAATAAAATGTTCGGGCCTATTTAAAAAAAAATGTGTTATATTTTTCTGTCTATCATCTAGACTTTAAATAAATTATTTATTTTGGATTTTGGTGATTCCAGTGTTGTTAATTCTTGAAATTAAAATTCGTGCAGAAGATATTTTAAAGTTTTATCAGTTGGTATTTTCATTTTACAATTGATCTTTTTTTCCTTTTAGGTTATGTTTTCTTATCACTCCGGGCCAATTGGTATGGTCCCGATTATAACCTGCATACTTTTTTATTTTATTACTAATTTAATTGTAATCCACTGTTTGCCACGCGATTTGTTATTACACATTACTATAGATTCGGTTAGAATTATTTATAATTACATCATAGTTATCGGCATGAATCATGCCGGCCCACTGTTATCAATGGTTGGGGGGTAAATGCCCACCCTGCCACCCGCCAAATGACGCCACTGATTATATATCAATTCGCGTCAAAAGTCGTGCAACCGGTACACTGGGGACACGGCGCGCGTCGAACATCATCGGGAAATTGGTATTACCACCCGCCGCATCCCGCACAACGAGGGATGGGGGCCGTTCTCCGACACATTGATAAGAACATAGTGTAGATAAGCATTTAGTGCTACCAACAATGAGAACAAAAAGTATTCTCAACGAATAATTCAAAATCTAACTAAAAATTATAAACCTAACTACCTCTTATCATCTGGAACTTCTGTTTGTATCACAGACATATTTGTAGTTTCTATCGTGATATAATAATATACACATAATATATCACAAATAACTACAATTTTGTACAACAATAAACCATAACTACATCAGGGATTTATAATATTATACATTACGAAATTTCTTTCTGCATATTTTTAAAAGATTTCTGTTGGTATTGAAAGAAATGTGAGGTTAGGTCTGAAACCTAACAGCTCATTCTTATCAATGTGTCGGAGAACGGCCCCCGACGGGCACAACGATTACACTGGACCACCACCCGTCGCCCCCCGTATGACGTCAACACCGGTCGACACTCGACTCTCGCCGCGCGTTTTGCTGCTATGCGTTCGTCGTCGTTGCGCGAATCTCGGCGTAAAACCGTAACGGTTCGCCTTTTTCTCTCGTCTTTGCGCGACCATTGAGACGTGATCGTCGTCGCGCCGTTCTGGCGTGCACGACAAAATAAACAGGTATGACAGCAACTTACGTGTTTTGGTTCAACTCGCGCAATCACGGTGCACGCTTTTCTCCGCTTATCATCATCCCAGTACCTATTTACGATTATCATGATTATTGTTATCGTATTTTACTTGCGTACCACAAAGTAGCTAGCATACCTGTTTATTTTGTCGTGTTAATACTCAACAAAATAAAGCCCAGTTCACACGGTGACACTAAACCGCGACGTTTAGTGCCATGACACATTTAATGTCGCATTAGTGTCACCGTCTGAACAACACAACTAGTCACTAGTGCCGCGTATCAAAAAAGTTTGATATGCGACACCGCGACACTGACAGTGTCATGCCACTATTATCAATTTGTGCACCTATCGTTATCAGTCGAAGTATTTCAAATTACTTTTTTTGTAATAATATTAATCGATAATTTAGTTATTAGTTATTATATTATAAAGTATTATATTTTAATTTTAAATTTCTAAATGGCGTTATCATTTAATGCACTACAATTTCTCGAGCATTCTCTCAACTTTCTTCTCAATTCTAAAATTATTACCTCTTCTAACACATTCGTAGCTGCTCTCAAAACACAATTATTGGCCATTTCAACAAATCTTAACTATCGGCTAATAAGGCTATATAACGTACATTACAAAATTTCTTTCTGTATATTTTTAAAAGACTGTTGTTGGTATAAAACGCAATTGATAAGAACAGCTTGTTCTTATCAATTTGTCGGAGAACGAACCCCGACGGTGTCATGACACACCTATATACGTGTGAACAGTATACGACATTTCACGTCACGGCATTAAATTTCAAACAGTGTCATGCAACTTACTGCCGCGACACCAGTGTCATCGTGTGAACGAGGCTTAACGAAAACCACGTAATTATCACACGCACTATCTTAAATCGTGCACCGGACTATCAGGAATACAACATTGATAGCATCCGGAGAAAAGCAACATGGGCGGTACACTTGCGTATCACAAAGTAGCTAGCATACCTGTTTATTTTGTCGTGCTGGCGTGTTGTTCCGCGGCCGTAAAGCCGCGTATCCGCCGACTACGCGCGGCAAACCGTCCAAAACTCCAAAGTCGCCGCGCTCTCGAACATGCCGCGGGGCGAGCCAGATTTTGTCGGTGTTTAGGCGCGCGGCAAAGGCTTATCAGTTATTGGCTCGCGAGCAATTGGGACGGTTTGTTTTGTCTTTGTTCGTTAAATTGGTCCGCGCGGCAAAACGACGCAATGGACAACGAAAAGTGTCGCGTATTTGATGGATGGTTGATACGCGAAGACTGAAACTCGCTGCCGCGCTGTAATAAAAGTTGATGTCAAAAATGGCTCGCGCGGCAAACGAACGGTTTGCCGCGAACGAACGTGGCTCACGCGGCTGCCGCGCGTAGTCGATACGCGGCCGTAAAGCTACGTTTTCCTAGCAGCGCGTTTTTTGCGTCGCGTAAGACGTAATACGCCCAGCGCAGTACGCAATCTACTTGTTCATTAGAAATTAATCACACTGTTTTCCTACAGAGCGCAACACGTTCCACGCCAGCGCAATAAGCTTGGCGCGATAAGCCGACTGCTTTTCGAGGGAGTCTATTGCGTCGCGCGCTGCGTGTTTTCGTGTTTTTGTTGTTTATTGTTTTTGATCCATTTTGTTTTGCTATTTTGTTGAACGTATTACGTATTGTTTTTTTGATCCTAAAAGGTAAGTTATAATATAATAATTATTACTATAATATTTAATATACTATTGTATATTATTATAATATAATAAATTATACCTAATAATATATAATTAAATCATTAATAATATTGTATTATTATTAACATAATATTTTTATACAGTAATAATATGCAAAAAAGTGGAACGAACGTTCGTTTTTCGGCCGACGAAGACCATCCATTAGTTGCCGAAGAATAAGCAGTGCAAATATTTTTTATTTTTTTTTCAAGACGATTCATTGCAAATACACGTAGTCGTCTTTATTATAGTCCGGCTCACGAAAAGTGGCGGCTGGCCGCCGCCGTACCCCGAACCTCACCCAACGTGTAGACAGTGGTTCTCATTCTATTGATGCGAGATCCGGAACGGCGGCGGCGCAGCACGAACTATCGGCGCTATTGTTCATTTTCAAACGTTAGGCATCCCTACGGACCACATTCCTTGTTTAAATGTTTTAAAACCTATATACAAAGGAACAAATGGTCATGGAGGGTGGCATGTATGATATGTTTAGTTGTATTCGCATCTGCTTGTGGCATAGTCATAGTGTTTTCTTTGCATTATAGTGTGTTCAGTGTTGCTGTGTACACGTCTGTTTACTATCCTAATACGTTAAAATATATTCGCTTTTAAAAACCTAGTGTTTCGTATATTGATTATTTTTTTTTACATTAAAATGTCGTTTAAAGATAAAGATCTACACAGTCAAAGTAAAAAATAGTGTATAGTGTTTATTTATTTTTAAAAACTATCGGAATCAAAAGAACTTGACGCCGATTTTTTTCGAAAAACACAAGACATTACTGCTGAGGCTTGCGGAATATCGAAACGCTCCATTCAGCGTATTTGCTCAGAAGTGAAGAAAATTGATGAATTACCTGAGACGGGCCCTTCTTTTTCATCTCCACGTAAATCATACAAGCGGGCAAAGTATGTCTCAGAGCTGGATGATTTCGACAGTGATGTGGTAAGGAGGACAGTCCATGAATTTTATGATAGGGGTGAGTATCCTACATCACAATTAATACTCAATGCCGTTAAGAGCAAAATTAATTACTCAGGAAGTCTGAGTTCAATTAAAAGACTCCTTAGGAATTTAAAATTTTCATACAAAAAATGTAGTGACGGTCGTAAATTTTTGATGGAGCGTAACGATATAGTTGCGCTCAGATGTAAATTTTTAAGACAAATTTGTACAATGCGCCAAAATAAAGATTCTCGACCCATTGTGTATCTGGATGAAACATGGGTGAACCAAAATCATTCGAGGAGCATTGCATGGCAACATGATGATATGGTGGGTCCGAAAATCCCTACTGGAAAAGGTGGACGTCTTATAGTTGTTCATGCAGGATGTGCCAAATATGGGTTCATTCAGAATTCAAAATTGGTTTTCCGTAGTAATACTGGCAATTCTACGGATTACCACAGCCAAATGTCGGAGAACGGCCCCGACGGGCACAACGATTACACTGGACCACCACCCGTCGCCCCCCGTATGACGTCAACACCGGTCGACACTCGACTCTCGCCGCGCGTTTTGCTGCTATGCGTTCGTCGTCGTTGCGCGAATCTCGGCGTAAAACCGTAACGGTTCGCCTTTTTCTCTCGTCTTTGCGCGACCATTGAGACGTGATCGTCGTCGCGCCGTTCTGGCGTGCACGACAAAATAAACAGGTATGACAGCAACTTACGTGTTTTGGTTCAACTCGCGCAATCACGGTGGACGCTTTTCTCCGCTTATCATCATCCCAGTAACTATTTACGATTATCATGATTATTGTTATCGTATTTTACTTGCGTACCACAAAGTAGCTAGCATACCTGTTTATTTTGTCGTGTTAATACTCAACAAAATAAAGCCCAGTTCACACGGTGACACTAAACCGCGACGTTTAGTGCCATGACACATTTAATGTCGCATTAGTGTCACCGTCTGAACAACACAACTAGTCACTAGTGCCGCGTATCAAAAAAGTTTGATATGCGACACCGCGACACTGACAGTGTCATGCCACTATTATCAATTTGTGCACCTATCGTTATCAGTCGAAGTATTTCAAATTACTTTTTTTGTAATAATATTAATCGATAATTTAGTTATTAGTTATTATATTATAAAGTATTATATTTTAATTTTTAATTTCTAAATGGCGTTATCATTTAATGCACTACAATTTCTCGAGCATTCTCTCAACTTTCTTCTCAATTCTAAAATTATTACCTCTTCTAACACATTCGTAGCTGCTCTCAAAACACAATTATTGGCCATTTCAACAAATCTTAACTATCGGCTAATAAGGCTTTATAACGTACATTACAAAATTTCTTTCTGTATATTTTTAAAAGATTGTTGTTGGTATAAAACGCAATTGATAAGAACAGCTTGTTCTTATCAATTTGTCGGAGAACGAACCCCGACGGTGTCATGACACACCTATATACGTGTGAACAGTATACGACATTTCACGTCACGGCATTAAATTTCAAACAGTGTCATGCAACTTACTGCCGCGACACCAGTGTCATCGTGTGAACGAGGCTTAACGAAAACCACGTAATTATCACACGCACTATCTTAAATCGTGCACCGGACTATCAGGAATACAACATTGATAGCATCCGGAGAAAAGCAACATGGGCGGTACACTTGCGTATCACAAAGTAGCTAGCATACCTGTTTATTTTGTCGTGCTGGCGTGTTGTTCCGCGGCCGTAAAGCCGCGTATCCGCCGACTACGCGCGGCAAACCGTCCAAAACTCCAAAGTCGCCGCGCTCTCGAACATGCCGCGGGCGAGCCAGATTTTGTCGGTGTTTAGGCGCGCGGCAAAGGCTTATCAGTTATTGGCTCGCGAGCAATTGGGACGGTTTGTTTTGTCTTTGTTCGTTAAATTGGTCCGCGCGGCAAAACGACGCAATGGACAACGAAAAGTGTCGCGTATTTGATGGATGGTTGATACGCGAAGACTGAAACTCGCTGCCGCGCTGTAATAAAAGTTGATGTCAAAAATGGCTCGCGCGGCAAACGAACGGTTTGCCGCGAACGAACGTGGCTCACGCGGCTGCCGCGCGTAGTCGATACGCGGCCGTAAAGCTACGTTTTCCTAGCAGCGCGTTTTTTGCGTCGCGTAAGACGTAATACGCCCAGCGCAGTACGCAATCTACTTGTTCATTAGAAATTAATCACACTGTTTTCCTACAGAGCGCAACACGTTCCACGCCAGCGCAATAAGCTTGGCGCGATAAGCCGACTGCTTTTCGAGGGAGTCTATTGCGTCGCGCGCTGCGTGTTTTCGTGTTTTTGTTGTTTATTGTTTTTGATCCATTTTGTTTTGCTATTTTGTTGAACGTATTACGTATTGTTTTTTTGATCCTAAAAGGTAAGTTATAATATAATAATTATTACTATAATATTTAATATACTATTGTATATTATTATAATATAATAAATTATACCTAATAATATATAATTAAATCATTAATAATATTGTATTATTATTAACATAATATTTTTATACAGTAATAATATGCAAAAAAGTGGAACGAACGTTCGTTTTTCGGCCGACGAAGACCATCCATTAGTTGCCGAAGAATAAGCAGTGCAAATATTTTTTATTTTTTTTTCAAGACGATTCATTGCAAATACACGTAGTCGTCTTTATTAATTGTACACTACACTACACTCTTATCACACTTTCAATTGTCGACTAAATAATTCAACGCGCTGCTACTTAGTTTTGTAGGAAAACACTTCTACGCTGCGCAATACGTTTTACGCTCACGCCGACGCGATAGAGCGTATTACCTACGTCGTACGCGACGCAAAAAACGCGGTGCTAGGAAAACGTAGCTTAAGGCCGTCCTGCCACTGGGGCGACGCGATTCAAAATAAATATCGCGTGATAACCGTTTGTTTTATTAAACACGGATTAATATACCGAGGACTTCCCACTGACGCGATGCGATGCGACTACGACGCGACACGATAGCAACTAATCGCGAGCGACTGGTGCTGTCGGTCGCTTGATAAAAGTTGCCATAATATCACGTGCATTGTGCCAGCCTCGCCCAGTCAGAAATGTTAAATTTTTTTTACACCCAATAATTAGCACGTAATTTGCATGAATTTGCACGGTTTTAGTTTTTCCAATATATCGAAAAATGTTCGGGCGGGGGGCTGGCGCAACTTCACGCCAGCCCCGCCCAAACGAAATATGCATTATTTAAAAAAAAAAAATTGCGCCACTAATTAGCACGTAATTTGCATATTATTATTAAAGTGTTACTTAATTAAAAATCATTACCTCAATGTTATCATTAATCTTTCACGTACACATACACAACGACGGAAATGTGTCTCTTGTTTTTCAGTAGCTGATCCCGCTTTTTCTACAAGTATGTTATAACTTTCTTTCGACATTCGATAAAATGATTGAAATTTTTCATTGTCTTTCACAAGCTCCTTAGCGGCAACAAAAATACGACACTTAACATTATTTTCTATGTATGAATGTACCCAATATCTCCTTTTCTTTTTAATTTTACGATTTCGATACCAATATAATGCAATATAATCGTCATCTTCAGAAGACGACATATTTGCAACTGAGCCATTCTAGTTGCCGAAACATCGCCTATAGTGTGCAAAACTCACGACACACAAGTCGTACGATATTTTACTAAGCAACTATTTTTATAAATCGCATCGACGTCGCGTCGCCCCAGTGGGAGGACGGCCTAAGACGTGATCGTCGCTTAAGCGTCCCATACACGTTACGATATATCGTACGACAGATTGTACAACTTTGTTAGATACGATTTCACAAACGAATTATCGTAACGTGTGTGTGTGTGTGTGTGTGGTATTGTTGTACAACGTGTCGTACGGCGAGAAGTTTGAGCATACATAAAATCCAGTCTTGGGCAGTAAAGTAATTGCAATTACTCGTTACTGTAACGAAATTACTTTACTGTAACGAAATTACGTAATTTAATTACATTTATTTATGAGTAATTTTATAAGTAATTTCATTACTTTTAAAAAGTAATTTTAATAATTGTAACGCGTTACATTGGAAAAAAATGACATTAATATTTGATGTGTATTGATCTATATCATTGATTTTTCCATATCTGAGAAAATAATATAATATTATTAATCACTAATCAGATAAACTAAAAACTATTAGTATTAACTATTAAGCCATTATAAAAACCCCATATTTTAAACCTATTATCCAAAACGATGATAAAAATCGTGCCATTATCGTTCCGGAGTGTTCTCTGTTCAGTCGTAGTCTAACATTAATACCTAAAATTTATTAATTAATTTAAGCTAAATTATTATCTACAGTATTTTTATTATTATTTTTTGTCCAAAATGAATAATGATATTAAAATATGTATATATTTATATATATTTTTTTTATTAATTACATACATATATGTATAATATATTATATTACATGCCTAACATTACCGTAACCTATTACATTAGCTAACCTAACCTTCCATATGGAACCCAAAAGATCCTCAGCATAAAAATCGAAATCACGTACAGGATTCATGGCAAAACATTTCGGATAACTTAGGCGTGAAATTGTCTATAACAGGTTTTTTTAAAAAAAAGATGGTTTTTATCTTCCATACTTTATATCTTCTACACTTCAAGAACTACAAAAGTACAATGATTATAAATCGAGAGCGAAAATTTCTTTCCACGCCGCGCGACAATCATCCGCGCCACGATCTTCCGCGCCGTAGGATCGTATATACTCCGTTTCACAAGAGAAGGTACACATTTTTCCGTCCGTCGATGCCCATCTCCCACCAATTTCGCCTAATTTGGCTAGCCGCCGGGCGGTAAAAAGTGGGGGAAATTTGGCCTCCACGCTGTTGACGGCGGCAGTCGGATGCGCGACTCGTGTACCTTCTCTGGTGAAACGGAGTACAGACGCGCGTACAAGGGCACGGATAGCCAGACGAATATCGCGCCGCGCCACGCGCCGTGGGATCCCGGCTTTAGTGTGCGATTCGCCCTGCCGTGCGCCCGTTAACACGAAGTCCGTTCGTCGTTGTGACGCGACCATCGTTACGATTTGTGTGATCGTGCGACCAGTACAAGGCTCTGTGCGTATGCTGTTATGTGTGCCTTCTCCATTGTGCCGATTCGTGCATATTAGCCAAGCGAGCGCCACAGTAGCTGCTTGGACGCCGTGACCGAGTTGGCGTACCGCGTGCTGTTCCGCCGCGCCGTGCCTGCTGTCTCGATCAACGCCACCCAACCCCTTCAATCGGTATCGAGTGTCTAACGAATTATTCATCCATTTTTAATTATTTACATATTTTTTTTTTGTACTTATTGTTTAAACGTATGTGGCTGTAAAATATTATACTTACGTGTCTGCCATTTGCGACATATCTAGAAATTTTTAGTATAGAATTTATTGCATAAAACCTCGCACCTACACAACACTAGCCGTCGCGGGCAACCGTCTATTTCTAGCCGGCCCTGCTTCGACGCGCAGGACAAAGGTCATAATTTTTTTTAAAGGGAATTGTAGTATAATATTATACATAGTGTAATGTTTCTGCTTTCTCACGAACCATTAACTTTATTTTTAAACCTACTTACTTCAAAAATTTCTCTGTTCATAAAGACAATATTGAGATCATTATCCAAACAAATATTAACAAAATGTATTTAATACTGTGAATCTGACTCGGGCAAAGCGTGATATTCATTGTTTTATTCTTTTTTTAAATTATGAAAATGTACTAGTGGAGCATATCTATTATGATCTTACTTATATAGTTCGCAATATATCATTAGCATTTACCAATGTTTAAAGAAGCATCTTTGCCCCCGCCGAATTCGTAATTGACCATTATCACACAGGTTATGATTAATAATATAATGAGGACTATTATTTTCAATACCTTCATGGTCACAATAACGATTTGTACTAACATTTAATAATCACAAACGACATTTTAATTTGTCCTTGGTTCCTTTTTTAATTTATTATACTTCTGTTGAATCACTAACGTATCTACATGACTACTAATGATCATTATTATAAGTGACATAATTTTCAAGGAAATCAAATATTAAATGTTAATTATAAAATAATTTATATATATATATATTCTTATCGCTTTTATTTCATAAACACTAAAAAACGTTTTGTTTATTCTGCTTACTTGTTCTTTTATGATTTTGTTAGAATGGTATTTTTTTCGAATATAAATTGAATGTATTTTTTTAATAATTAAGGTCATCATTTGCAATTACCTTTGGGAAATACACATGCTGAAGACACCAGCGTTGCATCCACACAATTTTCCTCGTACGATTACCTACCAGGTAAAAAAGAGGATTACAATAAACATTTTATATCTCAGTTTTTTCTTTTTATTCGAAATCTACAACTACATTAGAGTAATCAAACCTTTAATTGCTGTAGGCGATATTAATCCATTGAGTACAAACCAACTTAACTCACATCTATACGAACCAGGTAATAATCAATAATAATAACAATAACCATAACAATAACAATAACAATAACAATAACAATAATAATAAAATAATAATAATAATAAGAGTAATAATACAATATTGAGGTCCAGTTTGACAAAAATAAATCGCTTTATTCTTCTGATACAATTTTTCAATATATCAAAGTGGTATCCAGGGAGTGGTATCCACAAGAAGTGAAATCATTAACGTGTGTGAAGTAAGCAATAGAAATTCTAGTAATAGATTGATAAGAGATCCATCATGGCGGCCGTATTTTAATTTTTATATTATTAGCATATGGCTCCGGCAGAAGAAAATAAAAAAATTAAAATAAAATACAGGTTGGACCTGGCAGTGGGTGTGTGGGAAAAGGGTAATTACGAGTGTTTTAATTACAAAAATATAACGACGTAGTGGCGACGAAAAATTATATTATTTGTACTACAAAACTCGCGGAGACGCGAATTGACTTCGAATCGTTCGACAGTCGTCGGTTAACTGTCATACGGTATTACCAACACCGTTCCCACCGATACAATCATCGTTATCGCGCGGACTTTATACAAAACTGAATTACCACAGTCAGCCTATCCTGACGGTTGGCGTCTCGACAAACAAAATACAAATATTTAGCAACATAATTAATACATAAATTGGCTAAATTATTAAATGACATTTTTTTTTTGAACAAGTAAGCATAAATAATTTTTTTTTTGTTAGATATAACTAAATGAAAGTATTTGACATTATAAGGTAATAATTATAGATAAAAGAAAAACTTTAAATGTGTAATATTAGATTTTACAAAATAAAATAATAATTATATAAAAAATTAAACGTGTATCATAAAAGAGTATTTGACAAAACAAAATTAAATACTTAACATTGTAAAATAAAATTATATATATATATATATATATATATATATATATATATATATATATATATATATATATAAATAACATTGGTAACCATATTAACAATACTAATTACTATAACAATTTGACAAGTTTTACATCTTCCAAATTCAAAATAAAACTTATAAAATAATAAATAATAATTTTTAAAATTTTTACAAGGTTTAGTCTATCAAAACCTACAATCGAATTAAATTCGATTACCAACTTGCTCTCCGTCAATGTCACCCACTACATAGCTATCAAATTTCATTTCACGTTTAATTTGGTAAGGGCCTTTATAATTAGGTTCTAATTTACGGCTCTGTCCCGTTGAGGGTGCCTCCCATCTCACCAATACCACATTTCCTTTTTGAAATTTAGTTGGAACATTAGTACGTTTTAATATTTTTTTCTCTTCTTTTTCTTTGTTTCTACGTAACGTATCGGTTGGATTAATTTGTTTACATTTTTTATTATATTTTTCGTTTATTCTTGCCACTTCTATAGCTAACGGGTTATTTACAAGTCCTCCTGCCAAATAATTATGTATTATACTAAAGGGTTTACACTTTGTTATCCGATGTTGACTATTATTTAAAAACCATTGTACCTCCATAAGTCGTAAATCCCAATCAGTATTGTCCTCATTTGTCGTCGTCATTACTAGACACTTCACTACGATTTTATTCACTATTTCTGCTTGTCCGTTACTCCTAGGACTTTTTGATGCCACTTTTACATGCATAATTTCATTATCTCGGCAGAACTGTTCAAAAACCACTGCAGTGAAAGCCGTACCTCTATCAGTAATAATTACTGTGAGAATAATTATTATTCTCACCGGTTTACCATAATTACAAATAAATTCTCGTGAGTGATAAACAGTTTCTACTGCAGTTACATCTTTAACCGATTTAAATACAACACATTTACTAAAGCCGTCTACGACAGTCAATACATATTTATTATCTCTCTCTGTTAAGACGAAAGGACCTAAATGATCTATATGTATAGTATAAAAAGGTTCGTTTCCCTTGTCTAACGGATGCCAATATACTCGTACATTACCCATGTTCGGCGTTTTATAGAACATACAATTAATACATCAATTTATACATTTCGTTACAAATTCTCGCATTTTTGGAAAATAAAAATTTTCTTTTACTTTACTCAACGTTTTATCAATGCCTAAATGTGATAATTCACGCTGCGCTAAATTCACCACATCGTATCTTAAATCGTTTGGTAAGAATAGTCTCCACTGTCCTTCAGTTATTCTATATAACCGTCCACTATCCACTACATACTTTTCGCTTATCGTTATATCTTTCGCTTCAATTTTAGTAATTATATTTGTCACTTCTTCACAGTCTCGTTGTAGTGCAGCTACCCAATCTGTTGTCATCTGCAAGCCAAATACGTGTAAACTAGCTACTTCAGTCTCTGTTGCTAATTCTACTGCTCCTCGATTCAATCCGTCTGGTACAAAATGTTTACTACCACTTATATACTCGATTCTATAATTTTTTTCTCTGACAACTTCATAAACCAACGTCCAATTCGTGGATTCAAATCTCTTTTCTCAGCCAACAACTTTAAACTATTACAATCAGTTTGTAACCCGTTTTGTAAGGGTTAAGGATTAAGGCTGCCGAAAGGTCAAGAAACACGGCTCCGGACGTTAAAGGTGTACAACGTCACTTATTTAGAGAAAATGTATACAATACTAAATCGTTTATGTTTAAATCTGAAACTACAAAAAGGGCTTCTTAGGCTCAGGAACTTACAGGACATTAGATCGGACAATGTTGTAAGAAAAATAAGGTCAAAATCGTTAATGGCTGGCGACTATGCCCAAGGTGACTTAGAATATATATTTTTAATATATGTGTATTTGGATAAAAACATTAAATATTTAGGTCATGTCGGATTACTAGCGTAGGTACGCTAACGTTTACAGCATAGAACAATTAAATTTATTGAAAACTTTAGATTTGAATAAACCTATAACGGGCTATTTAGACGCCACTGGTACTGTAGTGAGAAAAGCCAAAGAAGATCATAAACGGGTACTTTATTATGCTTTAGTCACATCTTTCATTTTACCATGCAAGTCGAGCATGAATTGTGCAGTTGTAGAAATGGTGAATTCGTCACACGATGTTTGTGCTATTTCACAGTGTTTATGTGCGTTTAAAGCGTTTGCATTAAAAAACAAATGTAATTGGCCGATATTTAATAATATAGTGACAGATTTTAACTATGCTCAGATGCAGGGCTTGTGTACTGGTTTTAATAGATTTACGTCTATTTTTGACCATTTAAATTGGAGTTATAACATTTTGTACGAAAATATACATGGACCTAAAGTAACTATTAAAAATGTGTGTGCAAATCACTATACAAAAATAATAGTAGATCACGTACATAGTCATTTTCAAATAAATACTAAAATCAATCGTGTTGAAAGGAAAGAACGAATTAATACGATAGTGAATTGGATATGCTTAGTCTTCAATTTTACAAATATGAGCGATATTGAAAAATGGTTGAGATTGTTCGGTATTATATTATTGCCATCATATAAGATGAATGAGTGTAACGAAGTTATAAATGTTTTACAAAATGATTGTATGGACAAATTATAAAACGTACGAAAATGAGGATAAACACGGAAATACAAGTATTCGTAATGGTGTATACACAATATATGACGAAACTGAAACAAAAAAGTCCCGGATGTACTATAGGTTTCTTGACATTAAAATAGACATTGAGAGAAATTTACCGGTTGGAGAAGAGTTAGAAGTAAACGATTATTTTGATAAAACCTATTTACAAGACTTTTTAGATAAGTGTGTACCGTTCGTGCCATTATGGACACCTGTTGTAAACTGAAGACTTAAAACCTGAGTGGAAACACAAATGAGTAATGCGACGGTAGAATCGTGGTTCAAAACTGTAAAAATAGATATATTACAAATAAATTGTAAACAAAAATGTGGACGGTTCATACGTGCATTGAGAGACCGGGTAGAAACTGTATGTAAACACGTCAAATTAATTATTAGGAAAAAAGCGTTAACACGACCAGTGTGTAAGTCCAAAATATATTCTACACCGATTCATAGATCGGTCAACGACACTAATACTGACGTTGTAGAGGAATGAGGTAAAAAGAAAAAATAGCATAAACATTTGAAACCCAAAAGTTTTTGTCCATTCCAGCAGATGCTAAAAATTCAAAACCAGCTAGGTAGCGATAGGGTTACAAATAACTATAGTCTATAGTCTACACAACATACCGTAATCATACAGTATCACCCTCACTGTATGCAGATATATTGGTTCATATACCACACTCTAGTGAATAAAAGTTGTACAATTACGTTAGAATACGGCCGTCGTGATGGAATCTCTTATCAATCTATTGCTAGAATTTCTATTGCTCACTTCACACACGTAATCATTTTCATAACGATAATAATTAAAAATCATTGAAATATTTCCATATTTGCTTTAATTTTTGTATACCTATTATGAACTATATAATTTATTTTAAAATCATATTTTATTAGATTTATTACAGTGTTAAATTAATTTTTTTTTTAGCTTTACACTATCCAGACAATTTTCCAAATACTCCTGAAGCCCCATTCTCACCGTCTATGTTTATTTCTGAACCAGAACAAAGCTATTTTGATGATCCCAATAATAACCCTCCCGGTTTTTATTAATCATTTACAAATAAACTTGTTTGAAAATAATATTATAATTATGAATTACATAGTTTTAATTGTTAATTATATGCATCATATATTTATGTGACATTAATCTTATACAAATAAATGAAAAAATTGTTTATAAATTATTATAATTAATAATATTACAGAAAAATTAATGATATATATATATATTATATATTTTGTTTTTTTTCAATGCAATGAATTTTTTATAAAAAACGTATTCAGAACAAAGCCTCCTCCATTCAAGGAGTGGCTCATGCGTCCTTCATTATTTGGCTAATGTAACCCTTTCTGGGTTTTCCTTTTGGTCGTGTTCCTTCTATCATTCATCCAGTTATGAATTTGTTTACTTAGTCACTATGTCTCAACGTGTGACCTATCTCATTTTCATTAGAGTATCAATTAATGTTCCTTTTTCTTTTACTGTCTTTATGACGCTCTTATTTGTTCTTTCAGTCCAATTCATTCTTTGTATTCTTCCCTAAATCCACATTCCTAGAGCTTCTATGATATCATTTTCATTTTTATTTATTGTCCATATCTCGATCCCATATAATGTCACACTTCAGATATACGATGTATGGATATAGGGTGTGTATATATATATATATATAGTGTATATGGGTATGGTACAATCATACCAGGTTAGATAGAGTTACCTGTTTCCGAAGAGGCCATCAACATTATTACAGGCTTACCACCGATCAAAGAGATAATCAGATTACGTTCGTACATATAAAACGAAAAGAAACGGGGAATACTAAGAGGTGAAGCCCAAAAACAAGCAGAGGAAGAACTATATAGAAAATGGCAGGAGAAATGGTATAACGCCTCCAAGGGACGATGGACGCATCGCCTAATCCCAAATGTTAGATGTTGGATTAGCAGAGGTCACGGTGCTCTAACGTACCACCTGACGCAGTTCCTCAATGGACATGGATGTTTCGAACACTACCTGTCGAAGAGGATAAGGCGAGAAACAGAGGAGTGCGTGTACTGTCAGGCAAGCCGGGACGATGCTGAACGCACAGTATTTGTGTGCCCTATGTGGGAACGAAAAAGAAGATACATCGAGATTGAGCTCGGAGTTCAAATCACGGTGGATAACTTCACAAATATTATGTTGCGAAGCAAAGCGGACTGGACAAGATTAGCAGATTTCATCGAATATATCATAGATACAAAGGAACATCACGAGAGGTAAAGACAGAAAGAATAACGTAAATCCAGTAGTTAAGTCATGTATTGTGGGTCGAAGACCAACGCAATAGGGTAGAGCCTCCAAAAACTGTATAAGATGTATAAAAGTGTATTGTTGGATTTCATTACAATAAATGATGTTCACAGGGAGCAATAATGTGCAAACGTGTCTTCCCCCGTGAGTGGTTCATAAAAAAAAAAAAGGTAGAGTAACCTTCAAAATGTAATGTCGTTTGAAAAATACTACAATTACTGATTATCTAAAATATGTTATTCTACAAGCAAATGTGGATTATTTACAAATTCAAATGCAAGTACACAAGAAATTAAGGGCGGTTTTAGCTATCTTAAAGCAACTCTGAGAGTAACGTATGCTTACCGCTTCGTATCCACCATTCATATTCAAATATGTGCGGGAATTTCACCAATGGATTTGGCAGCAGATGAGAGAACAGAAAATCAGTTGGCTGAAAACAATGGTCAACCCCCAGAGAAGCTAACAATATAAATAAACAGAGACTCTTCAAAAAGTGACATGAGCCCTGGAACACGGAGATCAAGGGATGGTGAGCCTAACGATTCATACTGAACGTTATCAAGTGGATGCAAAGAATGCACGGTATGAATTACTACGATGTTACGCAAGCTTTAAGTGGCCACAGGATCTTCCCAGAATACTTGCATCGCTTCAAAAAACTAGAATTTCTGGCGCGCTGTTGTTGAAGATAATCCACCGATCACGTATTCAACATAGTAGGTGCGAATTGTGAAGACGATGATTGCAATGAACTTTTATCCAATTTAAAAGAATTTCTATTTAATAAACTACCTCTTGTAACTGTTGAAGACAGTTACACCAACGAAACTATTCCACTAGATACAGTAACAGTTAGTAACCATAATATTATAACTATGGGCAGTAGAGCTTATGTTATTGGATGGATTATAAAAAAAGTAAAAAAAACAACTAAAAATTGTTCTATTTGCATTTCCAAATTAATATCGCAGAAATTTTTGAAGGAACATTTTATAATTCAAGATCTTCAATATACTCACTGTAACTTATTATATCCAGATAAAAATGCAATAGATTTATATATTTATATTGTGAACATTTTAAATTTAAATTTTCATAAATTTGTTTATAAAATAACGCATATCATAATTTTTTATGTTTATTTCAAAAATAAATACATAAATAGGTAACAAATAATAATTATAATAACAATAATAATAATTTCACGTAGTGCTTAATATAGTTAAATAAAATAATAAAATAAAAATAAAATAATTATAATAATACGGTATTAAAACAATTAACATAATGTTATATTTAGCAAAACGTAGCAGTTAAACCAAAAAGCCGACCACTTTCAGTATCACATTTAGAATTACTGTCATTGTTTATGGAGCATAATGAACATAATTTTGTGAATCAAAATCGCTATATATGTGTCTATCCAAAAATCGAAACAATATAAAAGAAATTATTGAAAAAATTAAATTAAATAAACCTTGTTGATTTTAATAATATACTTGAAAGCTCTAATGAAGAAAATAATTCTTCTTAATCAGTTAGTGATGATAATTATTATTCTGATGATAATGATGACAAAATAGCATTTAGCATAGTATTATCATATGATGAATAAATTAAAGTCAAACCACAGATGCATGAATATAAGAGTGGTCCATATAATAAAAAATATTCTACTTTGAAACCAAATATTTAGACTAGTTTATTGTATGAAAAAATATGGAGTACATCTAAAATTCATTGCAATTATAGTTTCAAAAAAAACAAAGTTAATGGAAAAAATGCTACTCATTTTATTGATATATTTGGGAAGTGTAAAGATTGTGGCGAAAATTATGCTTATGATCATTTTTGTCGAACTCTATACAGTAATATGGTAAAAAGTTTAATAGTATATTTTTACATAAAATAAATAACATATTTTACTACATAATTTGTTATAAACAATTTATATTTATAAGATTAATAAATAAACAATTACAATAAATGTATTAATAAACAAATTAATTTCTTTAAATAAATAAATACAAAAAAATTAAAAATTAAATAAATTTAATTTAAATATTTAATTAAATTTATTAATTTATATTTAATAAATAAACAATTGATAACAATAAATGTATACTTTTATAAATGTAATTGTAACCTTTTATTAGAAGTTTTTCCCATCTCACTGATAATTTCATCTGGAGTTATTGTTACGTCCCTGTAAATATTTAGCAGTTATAGACCATTAAGTCTGATTTGTCCAGTACCTAGTGTTTCGCAAATAAGTTTTAATACGTCGTAATGTTGAAAATGAACGTTCTCCTGTGGCTGTTGTAAGTGGTAAAGTAATAAAAATTTGAAGCAGCTTTGGAATAACGGGATACATTTGTGAATTACATTGGAAGAATAGATCTGCTACAGTTTTTTTACATTGTTGTGGCTGATGTTGAAAACTACTGTGTCATCATTTTAATTCAGCATAATTTCAATATTTATTTAAAATTATATCATTGTAATCATCATTCAAGGTATCTTTGTACTTTTCTATTAGTAACTGAAATGTATTGTCTTCAATGTCTTTGATGATTTTAAAATTTGGTTTTGGTATTAAACAATTAAAACTTAATATGGACCGATGTTCCAAAAACCGATTTTGTAACTGCACTATAAAATTATCCAAAAATGGGATAAATACTCCTACTCGGTAATAACTTTCCGGGGTGTCAGTGGCTACATTACTTCTTTGTGTTTGCCGACTTGATATTCTGGGAACACGCAAATTTTTCAAGAAATCCTTTATCAACATTTGAGCGAATATATTTTAAAGTATTTTGTGTATTTTTAGCAAAAAAAAAGAGCATTTTCTAGATCCAAATTTTCTGTTTGTAAAAATTTACTCAATGACACTGATATTGAAAACAGTTTTACTAGAATCATCATTGACATTTGGAACTTGAATTGATGTATTGATGCAAGAAGTTGATTTGCTGCTGATGAAGTATTTACATCTTTCCATAAAGAAATATCTTCTAGAGCACAAATAATTGTAGGTTGTAATTCCTAGTAAAGTATAACGGCATCATGACGTTCAACCCATCCCTTAGGGCAAAACTTTTTTAGTTTAAATGATTTTTCATCTGGTAAAAGCTTTGTAATTGTACTTACAAGAACATTTGATCTCTTAGGGTATGAAAAAAAATTACATACTGTTTGCATAGTCCCCATACAATTTCTTATGTCAGAGATTTGACATGAAAAAGAGACAGCTAAATTTAGGCAATGAGAACTGCAGTGTATGTATAATGCCATTGGGTGTTTTGTCCGTATATGAGATTGAGCACCATTGAATATTCCGGACATTATTTAATTTTAAAAACATCGAAGATTTTACCATGTTTGTAAGACCACAAAAACAACAAGGAAGCCGTTATATTATCCATGTATAAATGCATAATATTTACCAGACTTCGGAAAAGAATTAATTCGTATTTCACAGCCGTTTCCATTGTGGATGAATTGTATGGTTCCTGTCAGTGGCGTGCAGTGCTCTTTTACTAAGTGGGGTAAAATTATTTTCACACCTACCCACTCCCTTGAAATAACCTATTTTTAATCAATTTACCGTACACTGTACCAATAATGTTCTATGGCCGTACTTAATCTATCCTACTACCTTAGTTACTAGTATACCTATTACCTACCCTATTTAGCCACTGACTACAACCAATCTGTGGTAATAACGCAGTATGCAGATTTACTATGCTGCACGTGTGTAAGATAGAGAGTAAATATGTGTATGTGTTTTAAGTTATTAAACTTAAAATAAATGATCAGAGTACACAAAAAATAACTAATAGGTAAGGTAATTACATTTAATTAATAAAATGTGTTATAGAAAACGTACACATTTATAATAATTCATTTGTATGCATCACTCTCCGAAATAACAAAATTAGAATGTTTGTAACGGTATATAGTCGCTACAAACATGACAAGTATAATATTATACGCATGACGGCATCTAACGGGGAAAACAACGAGAAACAAACATGGAACGAAGACCCGTCACTAGAGGGCGCGTTACGAGCCAAACGGTATCGACGCGTCAGCAAACGTAGGGAAAAAACGAATAACATGCAGAAAAAACAAACAAAAGTAAAATAAAACCAATACGAATAATAATTACAAAGTAATTATTATTCGGACAAACCGCGGGCCGTGCTATCAAATAGAAGAAACGTGTAGATATCAGTATACCGAGTTCGTGGATGCTGCAACGAGGAACCGAACGTAAAACAACAGATATAGATACAGCGGCGACAAGAACAGCACCTCATTCTCTAGTTTCAAAATCCATATAAATATTATATGATTGAAACTAGAGACACTGCCAAAGCAATACGGTGAACAATCCATCAGCTCGAGCAGTTTCGGCAACTACGGCGGCCTATGCAGTCACGGACCTGATCACGGACCAACGGACTCACGGACCCACGGACTCACGGATTCACGGACCAACGGACTCACGGATTCACGGACGGACACAACCTCCCAATCGTCTTCCCCTTGCGGCCGCTTGAACGCTGTGCCGCCCTCCATTCCCCCATCTCGGCCACTTGAAAGTTGTGCCGCCCTCCCACAACCCCCTCCCGGGTGTTAGGCTGGGCATCTGGCCTGAGAGCTTTGATATAGGGAGCGCCCCTCTCGGGCGTTGGGCTCATAGGCGTAATTTCCCTATACAACTTTGTAAATATACATATTGTAGTATTAATATTGTTATCATTACCCTTTGTACTTTCTAATAATCTATCTTGTGCGACCGGCTGGTCTTTTTTGTAAAATATTGTAATAAACGATCACATCATTCAACCAGAACCTGCGTTCACTAATTTACGGTACAGAGCCTCGGAAGAGGACTGTATCATGTTTAATATCAGAAAAATAAAAACTTTAACACTAATCTACAACACTTTGTTCAATAACCTTTATTATTACCCTTTGAGAAAGAACGTTCAGCGGTAGCTGAAGTGGCTGGAATAGTCCCAAGCGATTTATACGCTAAATAAAAATTTGGGAAAGCCGACATTAAGTCATAATTTGAAAGTACATGCAAAATTGTACTAACAGTAATTTTTGGTTCATTGTTTACGAAAATTGTATCTTCATTTTCTGTATCAGTTATATTGTCACTAGAATCAGTGTTATTTTCTTTTGTGTTATCTAGTTTGTGTAATAAAGGTGGTATGTTTAATCCAAAAATAAGTTCATATAAACTGTGACTAAACTGAATATACTCTTGTTAAAAAACGTTTTTGTTAATATCCTTTAACCAATCTGAAGTATAAGAGAAGCTATTTTCTCGAATATGTATATTTTCTTTTTTTATACTTGTTTATCGCTAAAGAGACAAAACCGATAAATCTTTAAATATTTCTCGGGCACTGCTAAATCTAGAATCTATAAATGCAATGATTTGACCTAATACTTTAAAATAGTTATTTGTCTCATATCTATAAGCTGCTGACAGGGGCGTACCGAAAAGGTTTTTTTGGGGGGTGTCAATGTTGGTAGTTTGGCCAACTCCAAAAATTGATTCGGGACAACTTATTTTTGTTATTTTGCCGAAGCCATTTCTTTATAAGGATATTAAATTTTTTTCATTTTATAAATAAATTATAAATACAAGTACTTATAAAAAAATACCAATCATGAAAAAAATAATCATTATCAATAATAATTATAAAAATGTACAACAAAAAATGTTTACTGGTCACAATTATTATGCTTCAAACAGAAAATAATTGTAATTATATTATCCACAAATTCTGATTCAAGGACAAATCTATTTTTGCCTAAATTAACTACTCTCTGTGCCAATTAGTTGCAAAACTGGAAACAAATTTGAAACCGGAAACAAACTTTGACTGCAAAGATAGTAGTACTCCTTCTGGTAGAATTTTTGGGTACAAACGTAAGAAAAAAAACAAAAAAAAAACACATTGTAAAACTAATACGAGTATTTGTCCATTGTAAGCGTCATCAGCATTAACACTGGCAAAATCTGCCACATCATTTTTTGCTTCTTGGAAATTAGTTTTAAATGGAAGTTTTGAATTAACCTAAGAAACATAAAATCAACAAATCAATACACTATCTATTAAATTATTAGTTTCACTGTTTTCCCTTTCAGCAGATTTTGATGGAAGACATTTTAGATTAACCTATGAACAATTTCAAGGTTTTTTCATACAAATTGTATGTAATAAAATAAAATATTATACTTACATATTCCAATAACTTTGTATTTTGTTACTACTACTGTGTATATATTATATGACCTCCTATAGTTTCCATTTTCCTTCCACCAGCATGCTGTACAAAACGTAATTGTCCGATCGGTTCCCCTGGGTCGACGGCCCCTCGCGAGGTTTTATTGAATAAAAAAATATATATATATATATTTATATATTTTAATGACGAAAAATTCGTCATTCCTTTGGTTTTTGTCGTTTCTTCTTTTTATTTTTATTTTTTTATTATTCGTTTTATGCAAGTTAATTTTTGTTGGAGTTTTATGCCGAACGGCTTTCTCCATGTTAACTTACAAATAATATAATCGAAATTAAATAGGTAAATAAAATTTGAGTATTTTCTTACCCACCTATTCTATATTTTCCGTCTATTTTTGTTCGCGCCATTCACTATCAACATACGGTACCTAATCGCTTGTTAACAATCGTATAAATACGACTTTCCCGCGGGGCAACCTTTGCTCTTCTCAGTCTCGGACTGTTATCGGACTTTTTATCGATACGAACGCTTTCCGAGCCGGAGTGTTTTCGACAATCACCTTTGCCTTCTCGTCACAGCGCGTATGGCCTGCGGTCGGGGTTTTCGTTCCGTTCGCGTTTGAAGTTCGAAAAAGGCGAACGAGTTGTTCTCAGTTTTGCGGGTACAGCGTGTGTGCCCCTTGTTTAAGCCGGACTCACACGATGACAGTTTTTTCATGAAACAATTTTAAACTGTATGACACGTATGTCACGAACATTCACACTAGTGATATAAATGTTGTGACAGTTGCTCTCATGACACAAAAATATTTACAATAATACAGAAATGTACAGAACTGTCTTGACATAGATATTTCGATTGTTCACACGATGTGTGCAAAATATTTCTGAATACGAGCGAGAGTCAAATAACAACTAATTTATATAGTGCGCGGTTGTACTTAATTACTATTTTTTGAATTTGTTAAAATTTTGTGCTTTATATTTTGTATTTTGTATTCATTATTATAAACCATGGTATCTAAGCGTGAACGAATCGCGGCTGCTATTATTGTTATAGAAAGTTTGAGCAAAAAACAAAAAAAGGCGAGAAGTGTGTGGGAACTCAAATGGCTTCAAAGAAGGAAATTGTATGGTGCATACGATGCATTATCCCGAGAGCTGAGAATGGAAGGCCCTTCACATGTTTTAAATTTAAAGCTTATAAAAATAAAAGAATACTAATATTAAAATGTCACGTGTATAAATATTAAAGTATAATTAAATATAATTAATTAAAAAAAATATTCTTATATATGAATAATTTGATAGTAAATTAAATAATAAATAGTAAATTAAATACCTATGAATAGAAATGATAATTAGAAGTGTATATATTATAGCTGCTTTAAAAACACCAGACACCAAACTGTAAACTGTAACTGTAACTGTCAACTGTTTTGATTCATCAAAACAGCTGACAGTCTATTAAACACACTGTCGACGCTTATTTCGGACATGTTCAGACCGGCACAAGAATTGTCACGAAACTTGTGTCGCGGAAATTAGATAAGTGTACGACAGAAATGTAAACAATCGTTCATACGTTGACAGTTTACTATGTCATACAGTTATTTCATTACAAAAGTGACGTCGTGTGAGTCTGGCTTTAATAATACAGTCTACTAATATAGTCCGTACTAATACATATATACGCGTCGCAGGTGATCGTCACCATTTTGTTTTGCTTCGCGTATGTGCCAGTTTCAACGCGTCAAACGAATCGGATGCGTGATATTGTAAACGCCTTCAGATTAACTGTGTGTGTTAAGCGTGGTTCACACGATGCATAGTACTTGTCATTAGTACTGTCACTCGCACTAACACCACACGTGTGAATAGCAATGAATAGTGTTTAGTATTAGTAGAGCCGGGAGTGCGAGTGAATAGAAACCTGTTCTATTTACTAATGACAAGTAGGCAAGTAGCTACCCTCTCCACGACACTACTCTACTCGCGGTTGCGCTCGCAATGTGTGCCCGCCTGATGATAGTATTAATGCTTAGTTTTTTCTTATGAACATTTATTAACTGTTACTTGTTAGTTTTCTTTATAACGATTTTGCATTACTTATGTTATTCTTGAAAAGTATTTATTTTAATTTTACAATAATTACTTTTTTTTATTAACATTTATTAATTGTTACTTGTTGATTTTCTTTATATAATTTTTTATTATTATACTTACATTTGAATGAAGATTAAAAAAATAAAATTATAACATCAAGTTAAGAAACTTGAATCTATTTCTTCTCAAATTTATGGGTTTGGGAACAACATCTTCACAGTCGATTTCGCATTCATCCAGTACATTCGGAAAAGAAAAATAAATATCATTCTTTCCATTAATCTTTCTCATACAACTTACTTCCAATGTTTTTTCATTCAATTTTAAAATTTTACAAACATACATCAAACCTCTTTTATTGGATTTGAATCTGGCTATAATAAATTCATTAACTTGATATTTCGAAGCTGTTTCATATTATTATTTCATTTAATTCATTTAATACTTTTTGTCCATCATAACTAAGAGTATTACTTCCATTTACTTTTCTTTTTAAAGTTGTACGTGGAATACCATATTTTTCTGCTGCTTTTCATAAAGAAAGTTGGTTCATTTTCACCGATTTAACTGCTAAGGTTAAATTTTCTATGCTATATTTTAAATTACAGCGACCCGTGAATTTTTTTTTGTAAATTCTCGGCATTTTGAATGGTCCACTTTTATATTTTATTTAATACTATCAAATTATTTTTATATAACCCTTTAGAACCTCGTGTACAGCATCTAAGACATCAGGGACAAAAATACTAATTGCAAGTTTTGAAACCCGAAAAGTGCTAAACTTTGGTAACTGTTACCGGTGGCTAAAAATGATAGAGTAAGTTCTAATTTAATTTTTGCAGGTATTGCAGGTCTCATAACTGTATCTTCACATTGTATTTTAGGAGATATTTTTTGTTACAAAAACTCTAACTGATCTGGTGTCATTCTCATGAAACTTTTATACTCCACTTTATCTTCAACTGCAAGTTCTCTTAATAGTCCAACTGAATTACCATGGGTATCTCTTCGAAGTACCCATTTCTTTGTCCATATTCATTATTGTTTTTTGCTTAATTCCGTTTCCAGTTCATCTAATAAAGCTAATAATATTGTGTTTGAATAATGTTTTAAAATAAGACGACGGTCCATTTCATCGATTACTATTCACTACCTACACAACTTTGTGCCGATAAATTTATAAGTAATATAATATTCACTGTATGGACTATAGAGTAATATAGAGGCGGCGTTATTATATTGTGCTTGTGCAAAATTTGTCACCCATTCGTCAGTCAATTCTGTAACGTGTCCACTAGACAGTATGGTAATAATTAAAATCGTATCTTATTATCACTATCTACTAATACCATACACTATTAATACTATATAATAACTCGTGTAAACGCCTAGTTGCGAGTGACACACGAGTGGTGTAGTGCGAGTGATAAGTACTAATGACAAGTACTACGCATCGCGTAAACCAGGCTTTATGTTTGCGGCATATACGCAGTTTGTATCACGACGGTTTTGGCCACGTTGGCACTTCGTACGCGTGAGAGATTGCTGTTGGTGATTTGGCGCCCGAAACGCAACAGCCTTTGGACGTAACCTCATCTTCAACTTCGTCAAGGAGCTTCCGAGTCGAACACGGTATCATTCATCTTCCAGGTCATACACGGTATCGTTCCTATCATTTTATTACGATTGCCTTAATATAACGGACATATGCCCGTTTTGTGCATATGCTTATTCAGTTTATATTCGTTTAATTGTGTAATTGTGTTATATTATATTATTTATTCCCTTTAAATTGTTATCACGCAGCGCGATCAAAAATTATTATTAGTTCTTGATATTTTTTTGTTTGTTTATTATACGATTCATGCCACCTTTTCTTATACGTACATGACTGTATCATAACGCCCACCGGCTTACTAAAAAATCGTGTGGATGGGACGACAGATGAATAAACAATAACAAATCGATATGATATAAATAATTGACAATGTATTAATGATAATTTATGATAATTAATTAAATGGGCGCCCGTAATACGACATAGAAAAAAAATAAATACGTGAAATCACGTGTATACAAATAATAAACGAATACAAAATTATGACGACCTGAACTTCCGCTGGTTTCGGACCGGAGACTAAACGGTGTTGCCAAGAACGACCCTGAATCGTATGAATTCTCGGACGACAACAATTCCAATGCGCGAATACGTGTAAACGGAATACGGTAGACACTACGAGACTTTACTCGCGACGCACAAAATAAACGATCGGGAAATTCGCCGATGTAATAACGCAAAGATGCGTGCAAATCACGCTCTCGTATAACACAACGCCGACGATCGACGCTATACGTATTATGATTTGCGGACTACGCGAAATTTGTCGTTAAAATAAAAAAAAAAACGTTTTTGACACCAAGAGTATGCGATATACTGCCCTGGGTGTCCGGAGCCAGTACTGGCCATAGAAAAGAAAATAAGATAGAATGGACACTTTCCGATTATTGTCGTTATTGCTGCACTAGCGCTCCCGGTGTTTGTCGTAACCAACTATTGTCTCAAAATACGTATAAGAAAAAGTGAAAAAAAAAGTTACCCACTATTCGGATCTTGGTACTGTCGTATAGTTGTGGTACGCGTTATACCACTCAGCAACAATTAGAATCTATGAAACAGTGAAAAAACTAATAATTTAAAGTATATCAATATAAAGTTTGTACAGTATTTTTTCTTCTAATAATAATTAATAATAGTAATAGTAATAATAATAATAGTTAATAATAATAGTCTTTTTTAAAGTATAAAACTATAAAACAAAATAATAATATAACAATATTTACACTAAAATAATGAACAATATTAAAACTTATTGATAATATAATAAATGTAAACTAATATTATGAATATAATAAAATGTACCTACCTATATATTATATATAATATAACTCATTTTTATTTTATTACCTTTGTGTTTCATGTAATAATTATACGCTAAACAGTTAGTGGAAATACTTTTATCAAAATGTCTATCTATAAGCCTTTAAGAATTTTATTGGTCTTTTTACAATAATTAAATAATAAAAACTGTATAACTTTAGCTTTCATAATTTCTTTTAATTGATGCATAGGACATACAAAATGATTTAAATCGGAATTAATTTCATATAATAAATTTAATTTTTGTCCTACTTGTTTTTGGAAACATATTTTTGGCAAAATTTCGGAATATATATTGAGCATATCCTTAACTACAGTTATAAATTCTTTAGTTGGATGAGTTAAATTTTTTATACTATAAGCTCTACAGACAATTAATGCATTCGTTCTATCACCACAAATTAATTTATTCTTACAAATTCTACATTGTTTGACAACTTTAATAACAGAACGAGCTAAATATCCAGTTACATAACTAATAGTTTGTACTATTCTATTACTTGGGTAATTGATGTAGTAATAATATTTGGAAATAATGTTAATTCGAATTCATTTAAATCATTATAATATGTATTGCAATTGTTACTTTCATCAGTTATAAGAAATTGTTTTAGATTATCTAAGACATTAACTGTATCATCATTTTCACAATTTCCAATTGACTTAATTGAGGAAAAATTATTTTTTTTTTATTTTTTTTTTTATTTAGAACTCTTAGTATAGATACTATTAAGTTCGACAAACAAAAAAAAAAAAAAATTATTTATTAATAATGTTTTAAAGGAACTAATAAATTGTATGGCCGTTGGAACTTTGCTTGAAACCTCTACTATAATAAGTATTTAAATCACAAAACACACATAAACACAAATATATAAATTAATATAAACATATACATGCAACACACATACATTTTGTTTATTTTTTTTTGTACTTGGTAATTGTAAAGTTGGCAGAGATCCGCATTTTAAACGAATAGTTCTTGGACTTTTACACGATGGCTCAAAATGTTGTTCACAAAATAAATAAGATTTATATAATATGTTATCATTATTCATATTGAGCAACGTATTATTGCCAGTTCTATGTACCCATATTTTAAAGTCATTAATAGAACTTTTTGGAAATCTATGCATAGTAATATTACGAGAACTTCTACAACCTTTAACTACACACTTTTTTGAAGGCATTTTTAAAGTCTATTGAATAATTAAAAATTATTATAATTATTATATAAACACATTATTACAGTAACACAGTGGAAGTGGGTTAACAGTTTGATTTATTTATTTTTTTTTTATGTTTTGATTTGTTGGCGGGAAAGTGAAAAAATAACATTTTTGCATGGTAAAAACATATATATTCATATATTCATCCATGATATTGATATCACGCGACTGGTGATTGTCTCAGTAACTAATAATTCTGGTCACTGCTATTATATCTATTAAGTGCACACCCCCTGGTACTGGCTTTCTAGAATATTCGGCCGGACGACGACGACGACGACAACGATAACAGCGGGCGGGAAGTTTTTCTGTTATATTTTTAAACGATTACGATTTCACGACAATCGCTCCGTCGTACGTGTTATCCCAGACGTTACCTTAATGATAACAAGTGGCGCGAACGTGACGTTATTCTTTAATTTATAATTCAAAGTCAACCGTCTTCATCCATAGCATATTTCGACTATCGGCGGTAACAGTTTTATTTTGATGAACATAGTTAATTTTATATAAAAATCCAATGTCCAATACACGGACTTCGGCCATAGGTTGGCGACGCTCCATACCACGGGTCCCCGTCACTCAACACTCATCGTCCGTAGAACGATCGAGATTTCGCAAGCACCGGCATATTTGTTTCCGATTTTTAGCAAAAACAAGACCGTAGCAAATTCCGAAAATAGCATAGCAAAATGTAGCGAATTCGTAGCAAAATATTGGTACCTACTACTTTGGAGTGAATCGGACAATGTGCGGGTGCTGAGCTATTCTCCAGTACTATACTTATTCATTATTTGTATTAGAATTAAGAATAAGAAGATTTAAGAATAATGAATAAATTGAAGAATTAAGCATAAGAAAATATAAATAACCAGATTTCTCATCTTATAGATCATCAAGGAACTTATCATTATAACCCTTAGAGGAAAAAAATTGATGTATCCATCTGGTCATGGACGGATAGGCCCATCGAGAAATCGGGATTTTACCGATAGGCCTTTGTCTATATTGTGTTTAGAGGCCCCTCCTACTGTCCGTAACTAAATCGTAAGTGACACAATATGCATTTCAGCTGCTTCATTTGTTCTCGATATTTATTTATCTATATAAATAGTAGTTAGTACTACTCGTACAAAATTTTTCTCGATATTCGTATAATCTGTTATAGGCTGCAGTGGATCGTTATAAAGTATTATTTCGACTACGTATAACAAATATGTATACGATGAACATGGGTTCAATCAAAAGTATTTATGTTTTAATACTCATTATGAGTATTGTAATTTTTACTGTCCAAATTCCCGACATCAAACGTAAGTATGATTTATACGTTTAGTGTGTGTTAGACTACATTGCATTTTAGTAATATCGTCCTTAATTTAATAATTATTATCATATACTTAAATTACACTATGTTTACGTATTGTCTTCTGAGCATTACTAATTAATGTATAAGTCACTTTACATTATAAGTGATCAAAAAATAACTTTATTGTATTTTATATTTAACAAATAAATACTCATATTTTCTCACACAATAGCGTAAATTGCTATATTCAAAAACAAAATAATTAATAACAATTTATTTACAAAAGTGTAATTCATGAGCTGATGTTAAATAATTTTGAATTAAATTTTTTTTTAAATATAAAAGTGTTTTTGAATTTTCCAACAGACTTCATATAATATGAACGTTTTAAACTATTATTCCCCAAAAATATTTCCAATATGTGCAAATGTGAATTACTTCTTTCAATAATATCGATCCATATATTATTTTTAAAAATCATATTCGTTTTAACGTATTGGAGAATTCTAGTAATTATTATTATTATTTATATTTTATGTAAATAAAATATTTGTAATATACCTATATAATAATTAATTTTAAATACCTACATTTTCTTTGATATAAACAATAACCATAGTCCATAGATAATGAAAATATATAATCCTTATGTACTTATGTACGTATAAAGTTAAATACCTACTAATTTCTTATTATACATATTTAACCATTTTTTTAGGTTGTATAAGTAAGATTATTGCTTAAACCGATATTTATTAATATTATTATGACTATGCTTAAATTATAAATAAAAAAACAATCTTCAAAAAATATTATGTGGGTAGCTCAAACTTGGGTGTAAATACTTATATATAGAGCACGGATTTTTATGCTCTTAAAAGTATCAAAATATGCAATAAAAAAAATTATATTTAAAAATTAAAAATTGTATTAGATTCTTATCCTTCTTCTTCTCCCTCGCCTCTATCCCAACTATTTGAGGACAGCCACCTTTGTTCTAAACCTCCACTTGACCCGATCTCCCACATCTTCAACACACACACACCAGCAGTCGTCATATGACACTCAATCGCATTCAACCACTTCTTCTTTGGTCTTTCTTTTTCTCTTCTTCCTTCAATATTCATTTCCACAACCATTCTTACCGCTTCCGAATCTTCTCTCCTTATAACTTGACTAAACCACCTAAGTCTATTATTTTTCATCTTCTCCATGATCGACGCTACTCCTATGCTTCCTCTCACATATTCATTTCTTATTCTATCTTCTCTTGTCGTTCCACTCATCCATCTAAGCATTCTCATCTCTGCTACACTCACTGTCTGCTCTGTTTTCTTGTCCACTACCCAACACTCTGAACTATACAACATAGTTCTTGTCACTACACTCTTATATAACTTACCTTTTAGCCTCATTGGAATTCTCTTACCGCACAGAAGACCAGACGTACTTGATTCACCCGCACTTACTTAATCCTATGTTTCACATCTTCTGCAAAACCCCTGTTCTTTTGTACAAAGGATCCTAAATACTTAATACTTTCAACCTCACTTACCACGTATCTGCTTATTGTCATTACCCTAGGGTTGCCATAATTTCATCAAGTAAAACCGGGACAGACAGAAAAATAGTAAATAAATTTAGAATTAAATATTATTGAACTATATTCGCCATTGGATATGTATTAAAAAAACGACATTAGTCTGTCTCTGTATCACCCATATGGCTTATATCGATTATCGATAAGACGATAAAATATAAAAATAAAACATGTAAACTGCATAGTGCACAGCGCACATGACTTGTTTGTTGTTCTCGAATATTACGGTATTATTATTTTATATTTAGCCTATGGATTTATCAATTATTCGTTATCTTTAACATTAACATGTTGACTCTCGATTTCAATTATTATTTTTAAAAATAAAATTGTAGAAATTAAACAATTTTAATTTTTTCCTAAAACCGGGACATATAGGCGTCCCGAAAAATGTTTTCGGGACACCGGGACACAAAGTCAAAAACCGGTGACAGTCCCGGTTTTCCGGGACGTATGGCAACCCTACATTACCCTCCTCGTTCCATCTACTTGTTCTCTTTCACCAAAATCATATCCTATATACTCTGTCTTACTTCTATTAATCCGTATTAAACGTTTTATTAAGTATTATATTTACACACACACACACACATATATATTTTAAAGATAGTTTTCAGAAAATTGTTTTATATAATGTAAATAAAATACTATATTTTAACAGTTGCTGATCATATTACGTTATTAATCACCATTTTTTTATTTACTTCTATATTATGTTATGTTACACATGCTTACGTCATTACTTTAGTATGATGTATCTTTTAAGTTTTCACTAATATATAATATACTTCCTCTACAATATGACTGCTGGGGAAATGTTATAATTCTTTCATTTAATGAGCATGACATTTTGTAGACACCATAAAGATAATATATGATAAAACGAATATATTATGATGTTGTATCTTACTATATAAGTACGTAAAGGATTATTTCCACTTTCAACAAAATTAATCTCTTTTAGCTCAAATATAAATAGAAGAAAAAAATGACCGAAATACATTTACATGCATTCTTTCATATTTGATTTTAATAAAAAGGTGGACAAATTGTTCGTTATAATATTAAATAAAGTATTATTTAAAACAATAATAATAAACGTTCGGTAAGCGCGCGGCGCGCACTATATCTGAGTATGTAATCGCCGGTCATCCGAAGTTCATTTTCTGTAAGAATTTCCATTTCGTCTTGCACCTGCGATAATAGCCAAAATGCTTGGCCGCGTGTGACAACGACACTCATCACAGTTAGTCCTAGGGATGGAAAAAATGAATCTTTTAAATGATTCGAACCATTTGAATCGATTCACTAAAATGATTCGTTCATTGATTCAATTGGTTCACTTGATTTAAAATGATTTATAATTCAATCAGTGATTTAATTAATAATAAATCAATCATTCGTTTTTTATTCAAATATTTGAAATACCTACTTAATAACTTTAAATTGGTTAGGCTAAAATCGGTTAAACTCTGGTTTTTAGGTCAAAACTATTAAGATATCGTCAAATCGTATATCTGACTGCTGGATATTTTTCTAAGACTATATACCGGTAGGGAAAAAAATATTAAAAAATTAGTTTTAGTAAATCACCTACAAAGTTGAAAAAAATCAGATATAAATTAATGTGTAATACCTACCTATATATGCATTTTAGTGTACAAATAATCATTGTAAAAATGTAATGTCGTGTCACCACATAATGTATGATAATAAGTAGAAGTTCGTAATAAAAACATAAAACTACATTTAGTATTCATAGTAGAACTGTGATAATAATTTAAATACAAATTGGAATCAAAAATCATAATAAGCCATAAAGTGATATATGAAATACGATTCGGTCGGTACTCGGTCGTGTAGATTGATTCAAATGAAGTTACGAACGAGAGTCATGTTCATCATCGAACGAAATGAATTAACGAACGAATCGTTCTTTTCTTCTGAATCTTAATCAATTCGTCTTACTCTCTCTGAAAACTTATCTCTCTGTAAATTCTGTTGTTGGTCGTGAACAAGCGACGGTTTTCTAATTAAATTTTTGAATTTGCTAAATCCTTTCGGACTTCCTCCCCGCAAATTTATTTTGAAAACTGGTGCTCCTATTCTTCTACATACGGAATTCAAATGCACCAAAATTGTGTAACGGCGCAAGATTATAAGTCAAATCTATGAAAAAGAACGTTATTAAAGTGAAAATTCTGACTATATGTGCCAAAGGTGATATTGTATATAATCCAAGGATACCAATTATAACGAGTGACTATACATTCGAATTCAAGCGCCTTCAATTTCCAATTAAACCTTGTTTCACGTTGATCATTAACAAGGCGCCAAGAGCAAACGCTGAAAATAACAGACATTGATAACGCAGATCTCTGATTCATTCATGACCAATATTATGTTGTATGCTCTCGAATTAGCCCTGCAAATGATTTATATAAAATGTATACATATAGAATTATGCGCCTAACAAAATAATGAATTACATAGCCTATTATTATCATAAAACATAAAAAGTTTATTACAGTATATTAAGTATATTATAATCTACTAATACATTTTTTAATTTCTCTCTTTTTTTTTTAAATTTTCCAGACAAATAAATCTGACTTTGAAAACAAATTTGTTTTATATTGAAAATATTGTGAAACAGTTAATAATAGGACTTGGATTTCTACGCATTTGCATATATATATTTTTTTTTTGAATGTTTGATACCATGCTTTCCAATGTACAAAAGTATTTCTATCAACAAAATGTTTTGGGGCATTTTTGGACGTTTTTAATGCATTTATAGTTTTTAAGTTATTTTTTAACAAATTTCTAGTAATATGACAAAAAAATTAATAAACATACAATTACATTATTAATTACAAGTCAAGCATATTTCTTTTGCAAAATTTTAATATTTATTCATTTTAGATTCTGAGTGTAGCAAAAATGTAGTAGGGAATCTATTGGTTTTACAAAGCTATGTTTTTTTTATGCCTGTACCCACAAATTTTTCCAAAAGGAATGTTCCGATTTTTACAGTCACGCTTTGTTTCCGGTAGTAAATTTTATTTAGTTACTACTTTAAAGAGGTCATTTTTCACTTTTTTCAAAAGCGCCTGACAATATAATTCAAAAATTACCGAAAAAAAAAATTATATTTATATTTTTTTTTATGTATATACCCAAAATTCTACTAGGAGTGCTCCAATCTTTAAAGACACAGTTTTTTCAGTAGCAAATTGCACCTTGTTGGTACTTTAGAGGGGTTTATGGATTTTCTCAAAAGGGCCTAAAAATATAACTCAAAAACTACCTAAAAATAATAACAATAATAATAATATATATATATATATATTTTATTTTATGCCTGTACCAAATATTCTACCAGAAGGGGTGTTTCATTTTTACGTGTAGCACTATTTTCTGGTTGAAAATTACATCTAGTTGATATTTAGAAAGGTCATTTTTCAATTTTATCAATACTTTTTTTAAGCGTCAATAATCTACCGAAAAATTACATAAAAACGGTAAAAACCAAATTTCGTTAAAAACGATTATCGCTATTTTTTCGTAATTTTGAAACTAGTGGTTATAGAAACCTGAAATGGTCACCAAATATTTAGCCTTAAACTGAATTAATAAGACAGATTTTTCAATAACTTTCTTTAAATTTTTGGCTATGTATAATAATTGTTCGTTTTGATTTCATAAAAGAGGTCATTTTTGGTTTTAAGGTTTAATAATTATAACAATGTCAGACGTTTATTACTTCAACTATATTCAAAAAATCTTAAATATCGTGCAAGTCACGATTTCTTTTTATAAACATTTCAAATTTTTCGTCAAATTGTATTACACCGATGCTCAGCTCAAAATCAATTTATCGAATGCAATGATTTACGTATCATTACTGTTAAATGTATAGTGCTAAAAATAAATCGAAAATCTGTATTCCAGTAATTCACTTAAGTGACATTCATAACGCCCCGCGGCTTTTTGTTATTTAAAAATAAAATCTATTTATTGTGAAACTAAAATATTTTTACAAAATAATTTTATGGCAATTTTTTGAAATTCTTAGATAATAAATGCATTTTTATAAGAGCATTTTTCGATATTTGTAGAGTATTTAAATTCGAGACCTAGTTACTATAATATAAAATATTAATATACCACCCAGGCGAAGCGAGGTAACACAGCTAGTATATTATGAATAGTAAATTGTTGGTCCAATACAACTTATGATATATATTTTGAGATATTTTGCATTTATGTTTTTGTATTATAGTTTTAAAATAAAAGTTATAGAATAAACGTTTACTGAAATAGATTTATTACTAAAATCGTTTTCTTATATTACTATACAAATCAATATGGTGTACTTAATACTTATAGTAAAATATGTGTTCTATGTAGACATTAATAATTAATATATAAATGTTAAATCATCGTCTAGATCAAATCAAAAATAATAAATGGATGAATGGTTAGTACTATCGTTTAGTTTATATCTATAGTATGTAGGACATGATTTATTTGTAATTCATGATTACTTCATAATAAAATTAAATTATAGATGTCATCACACCTGTATTATAGATTTACATTGATGGTTTTAGTATTTCCATATATCCAACTTAACACAAAAATGAATTATATTTGAAACAGTTGTATTATTTTTATCTTGTAGTAAATTATACTGGTATACAAGCATTCCAGTGTTTGTATACGTACTGTGAGTGATTTAATAATAATTTTTTAACTAAACTTAAAGAACATAAAAGAAATGTATGTTAAAACGCGAAAATCAATTCTTTTTTCTTTCATTTTTCTAGTCGATTCAAGTTTTACACAAATGCCCTCAAATAAAGGTAATTTTTTTCATCATAATATGATGCATATTATTATTGCGTCGACATCAGGATTATCGACCTGAAGACCCGTGCAAATACAATTATATTATCATAAAAATTATCTTTATGCCTATCAAAACAACATCGACAACATTGTATTTTCGTTTACTTTGCATCGGCAGGAGAATTATTTCCACCTCAACAAAAATTTTACGATTAAAGTACCTATGCTAGTTAACGAATTCAATTGTATTTTCATTTTTAAATATAAATTAATAGATCAAGTGTCGATAGTTTTGTCATCCTTATAAATATTTTCATAAGATATTAGTCTTATTCCTCATTTACTACATGTCTATTACATGATATTCAATTAGGAGTTTAAATCTTTTAAAATCAAGAGTCAACACTTATTTTTTAAGTGATTTATGTTTGAAATGCGAAAACTACAAACAACACCTTCTCTATATTTCGCTTTTTTGTTGTTATTCCAAATGCATATTTGAAAATTTAAACAAAATTATGCTTTATATGTTTTGGTAATATACAATGTTATATAAAGGTCGACAAACTGTTAATAAAAAACAAGTATTTTTAAAAAGTTTATTACAATTGAACATTTTTTTATCAATTCAATTTTTTTTTTATCAATTGTATATAAATAACCCAATAAAAATAATGTGTTCGCAAGAGTCTTAAAAATAATATTCTACGAATGAGTTGTCGAAAATTGATATTTTATTTTAAAATATTGAGTACTCTTCTGTTTCTAATTTAGAAAATAATAGTCGTAATACAAATGTAAATTTTTTTAGAATTTTTAGGTCAATATCACGATGATCTTTTTAATGCCGCTATTTCGCGTATGTAATGTTTTTGAAATATACATAAAAATGCATTTCAGATATGAGATAAACGTATACATATCGAACTTTTAAATTATCGTACTTTTAAACGAATTCGTCAAATTTTTAGTTTTTAATAAAGCCAATCTTAAAAATCCACTGCAATGGTGTATATCAGGTTTGCATTAATTTTTCAAAAATATTAAGACAAATAAATAAATAGAATAACATATAATATAATAAATATAAGAACATATTATACATATTGTGTTTCTATAATTCAAATATACACATTAGTTGTTTCATATTATTTACACAAAATATTGTTTAATTGCAACGACCATACAATTATACAAATAGATACAGTATATAATTGCTGAATAAATTTGTCAACTACCAATTGTACATAAAATTATTTTTATACATTGTGCCTGTCATCTCTGTATAATTTAAAATTAATTATAAGTAAATAGAATTTATACGAGTTTAATGAAAATTAATTACAATACTTATATTTATTATCTTAGTTCAATATAGAAGTATGGAAAATAAAAAATATACCGAGATGTAAAGGTAAATTTACGGATAACGCAATATATCATATATTTATCAACTTCAAAATTTTAAAAGCTCAATTTTGCATAATAATATGCATTTATTATTATTTTAGCATTTTAAAATTATTTATGTGAACAGTATAAAACAAATATTTTACTTTTGATTTCTTTCTGTCCATAATAGAACTATCCCACATGACTAAACTTATCTCAAAATTTTATACATAACGTATATTTTAATATAATTATTTGGTATGATAAAATCAAAATATAAAAGGAATTTTAGTTTTACCTATATAAATAAACAATGTACACAAAATTATTTTCTAGATAAATTTGGAAAATCAGGTTATAATAGTAAGTGATTTTTTATTTTTATAAATTTACTCTGTAATATGTTAAATGAAAATTTATTAACGAGTAAAAATATTTTATGATGATTATAAAACTACATATGAATTCATGGAAAACTGGAAATATTGTATAAATTATATTTATATCATATTGATTTTAGTTACAGGCGATGCTATGACAGCACTAAGATATGGATATTTTAATATGAAAAGTGATTAAATTACATTAAATTATTTTTCTAGTTAAATTATATTTTAATATAAATTGTAATTTATATTCTTAAGCAAAGGGTAAAGAATAATAAATAATTATTAATTCAGGATAACAAATAACTTTAAAGAGACTTAACGATAATATTTTATACATATTTTGTTTAGTGGTTTTGAACGGTGAAAGCAAGGTTAAATTTATTATTAAAATTCAATTTCAGTCTTGCAATATTGGTGGAAATGGTTTTCGCATAAAAATAAGATTTGAAAAATGTATTTACGTAACTTAAATATTTTATGACTGAAAGTGGAATTAAGAACTATAAATTCATAAGTTTATTGATATCCTATTTGTAATACTTAATCATTACTAGTTAATTTTATTCGCATTCATTAAATTTGTTTTCAATATCACAAAAATGGTATTATGAATAGAATGAGTTATTCCATCAACATAATCCCATATTGAAAAATTAACGGAAAATTGTACATGCATTGTACTATATAAATTTACTTTGGTTTTTTTGAAAATAAAAAAGTAAATTCAAGGGTTTTGAATAGTAAGTAAAATTTTAAATATACTTGTCTAAAAATAATTGATTAGTTCTTTGAACTTCAATAGAGTTAATGTAGTACGTATTTTGACGAATGTAAATATGGATAATTTCATTAATAGTCTTTAGTTTTATACTGAAATTATCCAAAATTCTAATTCTAATTATATATATACTTATTTATAAATAAGAATAAAATATTATATTTTGCATAATATTTTAGAATTTGCGGAGAATTATTTTAAGTACATGATTAATACTTTTTCAAAATATCTTGGTACGTAAAATAATAAAAGACAAATATCATAAACATAAAAATTATTTCTTTATAATGCATTTATAAATTACTACGTAATTTATAAATATTTTGGAAAATTGTAATTGGTAATTGGTAATGGGCTTACCATTATTCGATCACAACCACTTTATTTATTTTCGTGTATTCTCCTGCCCAATAATAAATAAATAATTTATCATCATTAGTTCATAGCAATGGAATACCTACCTGTATATAACGAATAATATTAAATATTTGTAAATTCAGTTGGTAATTAGAATGGTTATTTATATAGACTTTATATTTATGTATTAGTTAAAGACTAACTCGTTTAATCTCCAGTCATGCGTTATTCACACTGGTAAAGTGAAATGTTCTTTTTTTTTTAGATGAATCCAGTTTAATGGGACCAATACCATATTGTAAAGAATATGCAGGTTTTACCATATAATTGACAAATACTTTTTTGCTACAATCATAAGAATATAAATTTATTACTAATAATATATTTTTTTCCATTTAGTTAAGGTTTGTTTGGGTAAGAATGTTGAATATCTTTGTTTTTTAAAACCTTAAAGCTGTATTTGTAAAATATAAGTATTTATAATAATCCATATTCCAATATGAAAGCCTAATTCGTTTGTTTACTGAAATATTATTTCATCAGCCAATTTACAAAAAAGTATATTGTAACCATCGTTTTCATATAAACGTCTATTGTGAATAAAGTATATTTTGAACCGTTGACAGTAAATCAATTGCAACTATTACCATACGTGTATATTTTACTCTTGTTAGTTAGTGTACATTTTTCTCATTACACTACTAGCCTCTATCTATATATATATATATATATATATATATTAGGGTGGTTCTTATTTTTTAACTTTTTAATTTATTGATACGTAACCCCCCCATTTTATTTAATACTACATATAAGAAAATAATTTTTGTAAAATTTGGTAACGGTAACTTACCCCTTTCACGTGCCCCAAAAGGGTTAAAATATTGTTAAAGAGGGTAGTTTTTTAGTTTTTCGAATTTAATTTAAAAAATTTAATACTTAGCGTAAAAATTTATAGAATCTAAATTGTAGAACGTAATATTAGCTACAAATAACGTTTTTACAAAATTTATTAAAAACCCATTCTATTCTAAGAAAATAAATACAATACAAAATATTAATTTTTTTGTGTAAAATTGTTTTTTAATGATTATTTAAATATATTTGACAAGAAGTTGGAGGTATGATAAATTATATCATATAAATATTATACAATATATAATTTTATAAAAAAAAGCTAATAAGTAAATATTTCATTAGTTCAACTGTTTTATTGAAATAGACAGAAATATGTAATTTTAAACTATACAAAATCAAAAATTGCGACTGTCACTGTCGTGAAATGAAGAATTACGTGAAAGGTATGTTCAGCAATATTATTTTTTATCGAATGGTTGCTAAAATAAGTGAAATGAGGAAAGTTTTGTCAGTTCCTCCAAGCGTATCAGGAAATTACAATCCACCACTTTAGCTCGCCATTTCATGCATAATTCTGTCATACGCTAGGTATGCGTTTGTCTGCAACTAATTTAAGAAGATTCGTTTGAACATATATATACATAATTCGTCGGCATAAAATCGTGTTTCTTTTCACAAATCACAATCAAAAAGATTGTTAATTTTTTTTTTACTTTTAAACTCAATAAAAATTTAAATGATCACCATGGTAACGGTTTAATGCTTAGAATCCCAAAATTTCCAATATATGTCAACACCCTCGTTGGTCCTATTTGAAATTGTTTACTACAAAAATCTTCACGAGGGTATGCACAACACCTCACCAAAGTTTTATGACAATCGGATCAACAGTTTAGGAACACATGTGGAACATACAGACAGATAGATAGACATTCATTTTTATATGATATATACAAATAGATATAATTTTTAAATAAAGACCATTAAACTTTATGGCATAAAGTAATTACAATAGCAGAAGAATTTGATAATTTTACAATTAAACATTTATATTTAATATCAGATATATTTACAGAATACGTATCGGATATTTTGTCTGTACATACAATATGCATACCAATTATGGAAGACAAAATTGGTGTGGTGGTAAATTCTTTAGGTTCTAAGTATTTTGTAACAATTAAAAATGCATTTTTGTTTTTTGGTTTTACAATTTGTTTAACAGAAACGAGAGAATTATTTAATAACATTATACATCTTTCTTTTTCATTTAAAACATTTATAGTTACGTTTGAATAATTTAAAATACTTTTCAAAGAGTTGTGCAGATATATCAAAAAAAGGATTAGGTATATTATTTTTTATCACCTTACTAAAAACATAAGGATTGGAAATAAGAAAATGATTTTGGTTATTAATTTCTTGTTTTTCTTTTATTCTATTCGATATTTCTTGTAAAGGATATTTCCCACACTTTATCATTTTTTTTATTTCTTGTAAATAGTTTTCATAAGGAAAAGCACTAAAATTATCCAGAGGTCCATGAATTTTGGTAAACATTGGGAGATGTATAAGACTATGCACATTGTATGATATATAATGTTGACCATATAAATAACCATAATCTATCACAAATTTTTTAAGTAATTCAAGAGCAATATCATTATATTCATAACAAGTATCTTGACATAACAAAATTCTTATTGCAAAAACCAATAATAACAAATGGGAATATAATTCTTTTTTAATTTTTCCTTTGAATAAAAACACACTAAAATAAACCAAAAACTTCCTCAGTTCAGTAGCTTTCCAATATTGAATGTCATCCAGAGATCTTGGTAATCGACAAAATTCAGAAGGAATATATGATCTCAAAGCTAATATTTCATTGTTAATGCTTATTCTATTTTCTTCAGTTAATCGAATATCTTTACTTCCTTTCACCCAAAATTCAATCAATCTTTTAACAACTCCTAAACACACACAATGCATATAATCTAAGCAAACACTATCCGTTATATTTATTGGTAACAATTTTAAAGGGGAATCGCCTTTATGGTAATCTTCATCGTGAGTCATTCGAAAAGAATGATCCGTGCGCAATGGTGAGTTTAAACCTAAAATACTACACGGTTTTTAAATACGTTCCTTCTTCAGTACAACTTGTACATCCAAAATAGGCATTATGACCTTTAACGTTTAATAAAAAGCTTTTGCAGGTGCATCACACACAATGTTACTAATTTGAACTTTAAATATAGATCCATTTACTAATAAGCCCTGACATAATACAACTAAAATATCTGATATAAAAGGTTTAAGAAATTCTTCAACAGATGATGGTTTTTAAACCCATGATATATACCAACAGGAAAAACATTGTTTGGAAATTCTTTAAAATTTAAAATTGATAATAAAACAGGCCAAACCTGAGACTTCGAACTTTGGAAATTGGAAGGCCATCGATATTTAAACCTATTTTCAAAATATGATCGGGTATATAAATCTGAGCATTATGTTTTATAAGAAATGGTAATAACATATTCTCTAAACCAAGATGAATATAAGAGTCAATGGGCAAATTTTGTATTTGATGTATTTTTGGTGTTTTCATTAATGTTCTCACATCACGTGGAACATCTAATCCTTCTGATTTTAAAATTTGTAATATATCATTTACACAATTATGTGAAACATTATGTTTGACAATCCAAGATCGTACTTTGTCCGATATACTAATAGTATTATTCAAATGCTCGCTCTCATCATTAAGTATGTGAGGCAAAACATTTGGTGGATTAGAGTGAGTAATTATTGCTGTAGGAGTTATATTATTATCAACATTTAAAGCGTTTATACTACTATTAACATTTAAAGAGTCTATACTATTATTAACATTTGAAGATTCTATATCATTATCAACATTTAAAGAACTTATATTTACATTTAAAGTGATGTTTTCATACGTATTTGGATTATTCAATTTAGCTGTATTTGAATTTGATAAGCATTTGATTTTCTGGTCCTTAACAATTCTTTGGAAATGTCGAACAGATATTGATCCTAAAGCCTTTTTTTTTCGAAAAATATTCTTCTGAAATAATTAATTAATTAAAAAATTATAAAAGCATTAATCAATTAAATACAAATTATTAAATAAGAAAATACTTATTGTTACCTCATTGTTCACAATATAAAATACTGCAAAATTCTTTAAATTTGAATCAATCTTTTATTATTAAATGTTTATTAATTATTAACAATAAAATATTATACTATTAAAATTATACATAGTAAAACGAAAAAAATTTAATACCTTTAGTGAGCTTTATTAAAAACAAAATAAATGTTAATGGAAAAGTCAAAATAGCTTACAATACTTAAAAAAATGTATATCTATATATTATATCAACGATTAAGATTAATTATATAGAATATGTATATTTAATATTCTTAAATACAAAAACAAATTAATTAATGTTTAAGCTATTATTAGATCTACAGTATCTGGTGTTGGCATGTCTTAACCATTCTGATACAGCGTTTTAAATTCTGAATCGGTGATACTATTGTTTTGTAACTTTCTTGAATAGACTCTATGATAATAAAAATAAGCATTTTTGAATGTGTATGAATATTTTGACACTCTAAATTTTAAATTACTTTTCATTGTTTTAATGAGTTCAGAATCTCCAATTTTTGTTATGATATTCTTTCCACGACCTGTCCATGTACACTTAATACCATATTTATCAGTAAATAATTTTGCCATGACTCGATTTATATGACTCTTAGGAGTATTGCCACCAACATTCCTGATAAAATACTCCTACAATCATAATTAAATTAATAAGAATTTAAAGTTATTCAAATGCTGTATAACATACCAATTTAGATACAAAGCCAAATTCATTTAAAATGCAACTTTGATAAAATAAAATTGTTCAGTGTCATTTATTGGAAATTTAGATAAAAAATTGTCATCAATAAGCTCTACTGACAGTGATTTATTGTCATTAGATGAGATAGCTTCAATTTTAGACAAAACACGGTTCAACAGTAATTTTATGGCCACTTGCTCCTGAAGAATATTGTTTAATTTTCCATCAACATCATCATGATGAAGCAAATTATTTGAGATCTATAACAAAAAGTACCATAATAATTAATAAGGTATTATTGTTAAAGATTTCTATTAGTATCTTTAATTATTTTATTATTGAATAATAATTTTATTAATTATAAAAGATAAAACTAAAAAGTTTAAATAGTTTTACAAAATATGAACATTTTCAATATTTTCTATTTTTTAATACCGTAGAGTACATTCAAGCTACACACACAATAGACATTATTAATACTAGTAATAATATTACTAATTTTATTACTAAAGAAATTTATTAAAAATTTATTTTGAATTAGGTATATAGTATTTGTTCTCATAAACTGGACCTACATATATAAATATATATGTAAATATAAATACCTACATAAATTAATAGAAATAAAAGAACAAAATAACCATTTATAAGTAATCGATTGATAAACATTATGGATGAATTGTAATTACTTTTTTTTTAGAACATTTAATGATCAATTCAAAGCTACCATTATTTAAAAAGATAAAATCTGTATGAATAAAATACTTTGGTAATAAATAATACACAATTTGGTAGATTTTAATAATCTAATATTATTATAATTGTTATTAGGTACCTACCTCTAATGAATGATTTTGGGACCAATTAAGTGAGTCAGTATTCCTTGGCATCAGATCAGTGTACTGCATCATTTTTTCAGTATTCTTGGTCATATTATTATATGCATCAACTGATGTAGAAGCACCAAAATTAATCAATTCTGGAATAACTGATGGAATAGTTTCTATTGCGTTATTATTTTCTGTATGTTTAGCTTGAGTTGGTGGCATTATAATATAATTTGCATCTATAAAATAATAACAAAATCGCATGTAAATTTGTTCTCAATCGTATTAGTTTTGAGGGTCAGCAGTAAGTCCTTTGTGAATTTTAAGCTTTCTCAATTGTTCAGCCAAAAAGGTAAAACGTTCTCAATCGTACTTTACCAACGGTACCACCAGTTGGGAAATACTGATTTAAATACATTAACAAAGATCAATAAATAATAGGTTGGTAATTACCTACATATAAAGTTAATTAAGAAATGAAAACATTATTACCTTCATCATTATTTTCATCTGAAGAATATGTAAGAATTCTTTTTTTAGATTTTGATGTATATTTTTCAGTATCTGTATCTGTGGAAGAATATGTTTCTTTGACTTGCTTATGCCAAGCTTTATTGAAATTATCTAAAAAAAATAATATTGAAAACAATAAAATTAGAAACTCAATTTTAATGTATGTACCAGATAGGTAGGTTATTTACCTAATAATTAAAACACTTTTTAGAACTAAGAAAACAATTTTAATATTTATGCTTCTACCTACAATCTACCTATCTATAATTTATATATTTTCTAATATAATATACCTGTATAAATAGTGGAAAAAAATATACCAATTTTTAAAAACTAAACTAAAATAGTTTTCTAAAAGTAGTTTGTTTCATGAATTAATGTTTATTATACCTACATAACTTTTAAATATTGTGAAAAATATTATTAAAATAAAAAAAAAAAATTATCCAAAATTATGCTACAAGTTCAAGATTGATTGCAGTTTTGGCAAAACACATTGTCCTAGTAGCGCGTTGGAAATTATTATATATTGTAATGAAAATTGCATGAAGAAAAAAAAAATTAAAAAATAGCGATTTATTAAAAAATGCTTACCATATATTTTGTTACCACCAATAATTTTAATTCGGAAATTTCTCCACGATGTAGTTGGGTTTTCGGGGTTTTTCAAATGATCGCTCGTGACTTTGTAAGGGGGCCATTTACAAAATATAACTTTATTTTGTGTATTATTTTTTACAAGCCAATTAGTTGGGATTACACTAAATTCATTTGAGTCCGGAAAAAATACAACGTACCATGCAATCTGAAAAAATTAATAACATTTTAGTATAGGTATTAGGTAATATTACCTAAATATATATACTTTATGAAATTTTTCAAAATTTAGATTTTATCAAACATTATTATTATTTGTATTTGGTAGTAAATACAATTTTGGGAACGATTCTAGTACTAACAATCAATTTTTACAAAATTTTTGTTGTTCTAGACAAACTTAGTTTTGATTATTATTTTAATTACTAGTTTTTTAGATTATTAATCTAGACAAACTTAGTTTGGAAGTTCCGGCTGTTAATGTACACACATTTACCATTCATTATGTGAACGCAACCATCTTATATTTTTTTATTATGACATTAGGCAATTATGTTCTTGCTTTTCAACATAATTTTTTTTATCGTACTCTCCCTCAGATATTTGAAATCGAAGATATCCTTGATTTGTTGTGAAAAAAAATGTCGAGTGAAGGAAAATAGTTGAAGTAGCAAATACTCCGGACAGTGGACCGTGGTGTAATTACACCACGGTCCACTGTCCGGAGTATTTGCTACTTCAACTACTTTCTTCATATATATATATATATATCGCACACATAATAAATGGTAAATTTGTGAACTTCAACAGCCTGTAACTTCCTAACTAGATTTGTCCAGATAGATTTGATTTAATTATAATTATTTTCATTAAAAATTACATAAGTAAAAAGAAATGCCAAATAGATTAGGTGTTAAACTAAAATTACGCTAAATTGTATAATACATAAAAAGTATAATTTATATTAAAGGACATAGGTTAACTTAAAAACTTACCTTAGTTTGAATTTCAATTTGTTCTGCACACTTTTCAGCCATAATTATAATTAATGTACTTGTATTATTATTATTATATATTTTTTTCCCTCTTAATTTTTTTAATACTGTACGGTTCTTTCTATGCACTATAATGTGTATACATAAATATGAATTAGGGGCGATTTGGATCACACTGCAAAACGTATTGACTTGAAACACGCGAATTTATGATTTGAATAAAATGAACTGATAATACGGTTCCAAGGTTTTTACCTTGAAATAACATTATACGTATATATCGCGCAATACTTTACGTTTTGAAAAATAATAATAATAAGAGAACGCTTCATATAACATTACGAATAATGTTCAGAACGTCAATTTATCGATGCGACAAAACGGTACGAGGAGAATGAAATACGATTGATAGGTATATAATTAATCCAAAAATCACCAAAACACAGGCAATATATTAGTCCGAAACATTTTACGCGTAATCAAAATGAATCGTTTCCGACATTAAATAAAGCGCTCAAAACTCAGTTCGAGTCATATAAATCAAAAAACTAAGTAAATTATTAATATTAAAAAACTACGTTATTATAAACTGAAATTACGGCGCGACGGTTTTCACGTGCTTTAACGTTGTCCGTTTACGTTTAAATAACAGGTGAAATACAGACTGTGGTAATATCCAATGGGCCCCATCCGGTCGTAGTGTTTCTATCGCATCCAGGATGTTTTTTCTATAATCTTGAACTATCTGTAAAATAGTAGATAACGTTAAATTATTTTTATAGTACCTGAATTTTTATTATTTGTTTAAATAAATCAAATCGTACCTGCAGTACAAATTGTTTTTATTCTTCATTTTTTGTAAATTTATCGTTAAATTCTTCCATCAATTTCACTCCTCTTTCGGCTGTATCATTTACTGCTTTTAGTGAATCAATTATTAATCTTCCTATGTTATAACTGTCTAGGTTATTCCAAGTTTCTGGATCGACATTTAAAAAGTCTTTTGGAATATTGAATCGATCAAACAATTTTTAGAATTATTCGTTAGTAAGTCTAACGGTAAATCTTTGCTAAGGAAATAATTTAAATCTTGCATTTTAACAATATACATTTTTTTAAATTTCGTTATTTATTTCTTCTTCATTTAATAATTTTTGTGCCATTTGTTTTCGTGTTTCCATATTTAATCTATCATCAGAAATAGAAAATACTGCACACCTTCATTTAAATACCATAAGTGGTTAATCATCTTTTTAATTTGTTAGATCATCATTTTTGTAAGCCACCAATTTTTTAAGAAAATTAATGTCATTTAGAGGAGCTGTAATTGTATTTGGACTTAAGAACCAATTTTCTGCATAACATTTAATTACAAAACAACAAATTCTTTTTAATGCTTTCTCTTCTCGTTGAGTTATTTTAAATTGCTCTCTAAATATTTTCAGGCAGTACAATGTTTTGGCCATCCATCGAGCCAGATAAAATGCACCGGGTGCTTTAAAATGTAATCCTCCTTGAGGAATACCACCAAAATATATTATTATTAGTTCTAGAAACTCATTGTAGTCATCTCGTGGTAAACCTATATTCATTTTATTTTTTGCAAATATTATAATTTCATCGGCTATATCTTTCAATATGTTTCTAACACTTTCATCTTTAATCCCTGCTGAAAACTTATTTTGGTCGATACTTTTCCATTCATTACGAAACTTTTTAAATAATTGTATATCTGGCCCAGAAGCTGTCGCTAATTTTACTTCAGTAAATACACCTGATAAAACAATTTCATAAACATGATGCCGACAGGGCAAATACAAAATATCGTGACCCGACTTTTTTTCAAGAAGACAACATGCGCCATTAAAACTACCTGTGTTACTGGCTGTTGTATCAAATACAAAAGCTTGGATTTTGTCTAACAATGTCCATTCTTGCAGAATATCATAAAGAGCTGATGATATATCATAACCTTTACCCGATGTAAGTGCCGGAACTCCTAACAACTGTTCCACATTAGGAGCTGTGGCTATTACTGGAAGTCGATCACAATGACACAACTACACACAATACGTACCTAATATACCTAAGTATCAAAGGCACAATTTGAACTTATCAATATTAGAGACGTAATGAAGTGATATCTAATGTCATACAATAATTTACAAGTATTATCATGATAAAATTACTTTATTAAATGGTATTGACATATTTAAAAACCAAATAATAATAACAACCATCATTTTAGCAATTCTTAACCCTTTTGAGGCACGTGAAAGGGGCGAGTTATCGTTACCAAATTTCACCCAAATTTTTTTCTTATAGTATTAAATATAATGGGGGGAGGGGGGTTCACGTACCAAATATATTAATCTTTTTTTTCTTCTTCTATAACTAACGACCACCCTAATATATATTATACATTACAATATTATCGTCAGAGAAATTAAAAAAATTCTATAATTTAGTGAATTTGATATTTTGAAGAGTCCTTATTTCAATATATAATGTATCATATGTTTATTGTTCATCACTAGTTATTTCTATTCATTATGTTCCACGTATTCAAGGACCAAATATATATATATATATATATAATAATTATAAAAATAGAAATATGAGCATCATTTGTCTTTAACTCAAATATTGACGAAAAGGTTATTGTTAAATCAAATAATATATTATTTAAAATGGGTAAATATTTATTTTGAATTTATAATACTTATTTTCCAAAAATATAATATATAAGTTAATCAAAATATTATTACATCATCATAAAAGATGTCCTGATATGGTTTGATAATAAAAAATGGTAGAGATCAACAATGACGTTTAAGTTTACTACAGGTGTATTTTCCTGGCACCCCCACTTTTGAATTTTGGTACCAAACCCGGAGCTTTCGATTGTTCGTCGTTTGTTCTTGTTTATTCCGAAAATCCTGTCGTTTGTTCCATCTATGTTCCTGACTTATAGCCGATTTAAGGCGGGAAAATGCTTCCGAAAATTTTATGATTGAATAACTATACTATACAAATTTAATTTACGTATCTCAATTTGGTATCAAAAATTATCTGTTGAACGTCTTTACTCCAATTCTGAACAATATGGGAAGGAAAACAATATTTTTAAATATCTACAAAATGATTAATGTTTAGTGTTTTATTTTTATATAACATATAAGACTTACGTCAATCGTACGCGATAATGGTACCAACAATAAATAGTACTAGTGGGTATTCAATCAATGGTATTTATATTTAATGCTACTGACGACGGCGACGCCCAGTGCCGCAACTACAGTTTTGGAGGCCCCAGTGCGAATTAATTTTGGAAAAATTACGTACCTAAGTCATCGCGTAATCTACAATAGTAGAACGTACAATTTGATCACTCGATATACAGAACTACACTAAAAGATAAAGTCCGAAAACATAATAGTTATAAATTATATAATGTCATTTAAAGGTACTATAATTATCAGTATGATTAGATAATGGTAAATCTATCTAAAATAAAATTTATAATCACTAAACTACAATAGTAGAACGCGCGACTGATGCAGGGTTAATTGAAAAATTCAGAATTCTGCTGGAATAAAATTTAGTGTATTATAGTTTTGCCACTTTGGTTCTCGACGTTGTCGCCACTGCATTAGACGAAAAGAGAAAAATTAATTTTGCCTAGGTTTTCACTTTTTAATTTTATCATTTCACGTTTATCTTTTATGTTTTTTTAATCGTTTATTAGAACAATAATTTTATAAAATTCATATTGAAGGTGCATGTATATAACTGCAATTTTAAAAACTAAATTACGAAATTGTAACAGACAACAGGTAATTATATTTATATTTACCTTCATATCTAATAATATATTATAATTTTTTTACGAAAATTATAAAAAAAATATTTAGCATTATAAATAATTAAATAATAGTTCTACAAGTAGTCTAATTGAGATTAGTAAGCTCACTTTTTATTTTCCTTTAAATTTTTGTTTATGTTTTAAAATTGACCATATTTAAATACTGGTAAAGTGGCTTGATCGATCTCAAGTAGACTTCTACATTTTATTAATTCGTATGGCATAAATAAATTGTAGAAGTCTACTTGAGATCGATCAGGCCAGTTTTCCAGTATTTTAATATGGTCAATTTTTTCTTTAGGTTTAGGAATTTGATTTCTACAATATACAGGTATAATAGTAGTATGTTTAAATCAAATCCGTTCTCAAAATTCTTATTGCTTTAATATATTGAAATGAATACTGAACCGTCGCGTGATTATATTGACATGTACGGACACGGTTATAGTCAATCTCCTTAATAATACGATTTTATATAAAAGTAAAAAATTATACGTGTACCATATATCGAAACAACAATCAATATAGTTCAATATATTTTATGGTCATTTAATAATTGAAATATTAAATGAAATAATAACAATCAATGTAGCTTGTACCGCACAATACATGTTAAGCAAAATTGTTTAAACCTTTCCTTCAATCATTGAACAAAAATTATGTGCTAATTGTTTAAAATCAGATACGAGACATCAAATTTGCGTGTTAGCGAATTTGCCTACCGAAAATTTAGTGTTTTTACCAGATATATTAGAAGCATATGATAAAAATCACATTCTATGTAAGCATTACAATTTAGTACTTGAAAGAAAACTGGAATTAAAAGAACATCTTATAATTGAACTAGCGGCACCAATGACAAAAGAACGATGATTTGAAAATAATTTAGATCTCAATATTGAGTTGAAAGATGTGACCAAGACCTTAAAACTTCAAGACAAAGTTTTCTATATTAGAGGCATTATTTCTTTTATTCCTCCAGTGATTAACCATGAAAACGCAATTGGACATTATATAGCGTATTGTTATAGAGATTTTAAAATATATGGGAGAAGTACGATAACCTAACGACTAAATCGAAAAGTGTTAGACCAACAACTGAAGCTCAGAATTGTCAATTTTTAATTAATACGATTTAGGGCTTATACATGTACATTTTTTTTAAAGTTTATATTATTTTATGTTCATTATATTTACTTTATATTTAACTATTTTTAACTATGAAGGATCACTTTTTTTTATTTGGTTTAAAAGAAATCAAAAAACTGTAATTTTTGGTATTACTATGTTTTTATATATTCACATTATTATATAGTTTCTATTTCGACACTTTTACTTTGTATTGTGTTAATAAAGGGTTATCTTCTAAAAATCAGACTAATTTTATACATTTGATCACAAAGCCTGTATTAAAAATCAACAATTTCACAGAAAACACTACAACAATATTGTCCACATCGCCAGGTGCATCCTAACAACGTATTTTGTATTAAATCAATCAAGTTGTTCTGATCGTTTCTGTATAAAGAGGTGTTGGTGTTTAAAATGGTCTGTTAACCAGTTAGTTAAATTTTTAAAGAAAATCTAAAGAGTTTTGTAATACTTTGAAATTTAGTTTTGTTTTATTTTAGTTTTTTACAAAAATAATGACAAAACGGCGAAGAATGGTATGGAACCAGCCAATAAAGAATTTTACATTTCTGGAAAAAATCTCCTCGAAGGTTTATATATATTCCACATTCTGAAAATGTATTATTAATAATGTTTTTTAAGTAATTATTTGATATGAATAAAATAAAACTACATTTTAAATTACTTGTTAATAAATGATTATTATTTTCTCAATGCTAATCAATTTATTAAGAAGTAGAAATAACTCATTTATATAATATTTAAAAAGATAATAAAATATATCTGGTATCTGTATAAATATTATGTAAAACGAAGAATAAAAACAAATAATTGTGTGTGAGTACTGTCTTGACCTCAATTAAGAAAAGTTGCGTTTTAACCGAAAATATTAAGAAAAAACAGTAACCATATTATAATCAGCTTATAATCTTGTCTTATATATATTGTCATGACGCTATTACAATGTATATAGAAGAACAAAATTAACAAAATAATTAACCCTTTCTCTTTCCTGAATATATTTATGATTTTTTTCCTGTATTTAAAAAGTCATAATTGATAACCATATAATATTTTAGTATCATTAGCATCAAACTGATGGCAAAAATTGACGATGAACTCAAAGAACAACTCAAATTAGTAAAACAATTCAGCGACGACATACAAATGGAGTTCGGTCTCGACAAATGCGCTAAGGCTACTTTCATCAAAGGACATCTTCAGTCAAGTGAAAACATCGAAGTAAGCGAAACTACAACAATTAAAGCACTAGAACAGCACGATGTTTACAAATACCTGGGAATAATTGAGCATGATGGCGTACAACACAAAAATATGAAAATCCAACTAACAAAAGAATATTAACGCAGAATGAGAGAAATCCTGAAGACCGAACTCAGTACTAAAAACAAAACCACAGCCATAACGTCACTCGCGGTACCTGTCATCCAATATAGCTTTGGTATAATCAAGTAGACCCACGCTGAATTAAGAAAGCTAGACAGACAAACAAGAAAGGTAATGAACATGCATGGAGCCCTCCATCCTAGAGCAGACATAAACGGGCTATACATCCCAAGAAAAGATGGAGGAAGAGGAATGCAAAACATTGAAACAAGCCATAATATTGCCAGCATAGACCTAAAGAGTTATTTAAAACTGAAACAATCAGACAAGTACCTAGGCATGGTGTATCGACAGCTACAAACACATTTAAACACAGGAAATGAAAGATCTACCCAAGAAGAACAAACAGAAAACCTCAACTCAAACCAATATGAAACAGAGAACGTCAAAATAATAAAAAGGAGGATAAAAGAACGAAAGAAAAACGAAGCAATTACAAAGTGGAAAGAGAAACCCATGCATGGGCAAATAGAAAAAGAAGTGGAAAAAGAAACAATTAACAAAGAAATTTCATGGAAGTGGCTCACCCACTCACACCTAAAGAGCGAAACTAAAACCCTCATTACTGCCTATCTATCGCAACCAACTACATGATGGCAAAAATCATGATAACCGGCAAAGACCCTAAGTGTAGACTGTGTCGGACACATAATGAAACAATCCATCATGTAGCTTCAGGCTGTCCAATCCTTGCTAAAAAAGCCTACCTAGATTGGCATAATGTGGTAGCAGCATTGTTTCACTGGAACATCTGCAAAAAATACAAAATAGTTAAAGATGAAAAATGGTACCGGCACACCCCGGACCCAGTGACTGACACTCATGAAATCACCATCATATGGGATACTCAAGTCCAAACAAACAGAGCAATAAAAGCCAATAAGACAAACGATTCCCGTACAAATGCCCGACTCCACTCGCCCGAAGCGACTGCAGCCCGAATGGACATTTGCCCGAATTGAATTTTATCCGAACTCTTTTTTCCCGAATGACTTTAACCCGAATCCATTTGCCCGAATAATCAAATACCCGAATAATTTTAAATTTATTTTTGAAATTTTATTCGCATAATTTTTAATGCGTCATATTCTTTTCAAGCCGTCTCTATGGTAACTAAGCATTGACAGTTAGTTTTTCCGTCAGTTCGAAATTTTTCGTAAACCGTAAACTACATCGATTTTTATTTTTTTAAATCATCTTTCGTAATTTTGTGTTCAATAAAAATAAAAATTATGTCGCAATGGCTCGTATAGTCGACAAAAAATTATTGTGTGATGGATATGTGTACGTACGATCTAAATTTGATAAAGGAAAAACTTATTGGGACTGCAGAAAAGTGCGCGCTGAGGAATGTAAAGCGAGAGCGATCTCTGCTGGTGATCCGGAAGATCGAGACGGAGTCATCATGCTTAAAGGTCCAATTGATTCTGAACACGCCCATCCACCGAATCAAGAAGAGTGTGAGGCCGAAATCGTGAAGCGGGCAATCAAAAGAAAGGCCGAAGATCACCCAGAACAACCTCCTGCTCAATTGATGCGTACTGCACTGGCTGGCGTTTCTAAAGGAGTTCTTAGTCAACTGCCGGAGCGCGAGAGTTTAAAAAAAGCTGTAAGACGGCAACGTTTGCGAGACCTACCAGCGAATCCTACGTCACTGGCATCCTTAGACGTTCTTCCCGATCGTTATCAAAAAACTCTTCTTGGTGAAAATTTCTTAATTTATGAAAAAAATTGAAGACGGCTCCAAAAAAAAGTGGTTGGAATTACAAAGGAGACTTCAAGTTATTACATCGAATTTCTCTAGTTACGACGACGAAGAACGTGAACTTGATTTTTTAGAAGATATCGCGTGCAATATTAATGTATCTTAACCTCAATTCCGATTTTTTTTTTTAAAAAGTTGTAAATTGAAATAATAAAGAAATTTGAAATTCGAATAATAAGAAAAAAATTTTCGGGTGTTGTGCATTCGGGTTAAAGTCATTCGGGAAAAAAGAGTTCGGGTAAAATTCAATTCGGGCAAATGTCCATTCGGTCTGCAGTCGCTTCGGGCGAGTGGATTCGGGCATTTGTCCGGGAACGAAGACAAACATCATCCTGAAAGATAAGGATCAAAAGTTATGCCTACTTATAGACGTAGCAATACCATCAGACTACAATATAACACAGAAAGAAGCAGAAAAATACCTTAAATATAAAGATCTACAAATTGAGATTCAGAGAATGTGGGAAATGAAAGCAAAGATCGTACCCATTATAATTGGAACCACAAGATTGATATCTAACGCCACCTGCGATATCATAAAAGAAGTCCCCGGTAACCACAACCTCCTCCAATTGCAGAAAGCAGTCGTGTTGAGTACGGCCCATATAGTACGAAAAGTACTATAAGTACAACATATTATAACAGAAACACCTCAGGCGCATGGTTTGCACCCGGTGTATTCTCCACAATGTAGCCATACCGTCTAGTTATGTAATGAAAGAAAATAATAATAATAATAATAATAATAATAATAATAATAATAATAATAATAATAATAATAATAATAATAATAATAATATGTAATAATAATGATAATGATAACGATAATAATGGTAACAATGACAATAATGATAATAATTAAATCTACGTACCTGTGTCCATGAATGTTATTTTATTTCGATAAGAGGGCAACGCCCTTGTCACCGTTGTTCGTGTATCTTTGTCGCGTTCATATAAAAATTATTGTTTTGTTAACAAGAACAAACGAAGAACATATGAAAGCCCCGGGTTCAGTTCCGAAATTCAAAAGTGAGAGATGCAAGAATTTCTTTGGCACCCCCATTTTAAATCGGCTATCAGTCAGGAACAGAGATGAAACAAACGACGGGATTTTCGGAACAAACAAGAACAAACGAAAGCCCCGGGTTCGGTTCCGAAATTCAAAAGTTGGGGTGCCAGGGAAATGCACCTGTTTACTACGTATACAGAGAGTTTTATTTTTACTACATTACGTATACTATGAAAGCTATAAAAAATCATTGTATTCGAAAAGCAATTCTAACCGAAGCTTCACTAAAAATTACAAAATTATTGTTATAGATTTTATATAATATTTATGTGACATTGTACAGAACTTTATGTTAGAACTCTCCATTATTTTATTTTATTCACTACGTATACTTCACGTTGTATTCATTTTTATCTATACAATTGACATAAATCGCGTATTATTTGAAGAATGTTTTTGAAAATTGTTTTCATTAACATAATAAAATGATACATATTAAATGAACATTTCAAAACTCTTGGATTTTTTTATTTAATAATTATTTTCAAAAGCAAGAAGATATAAATATATTTGATTTTTGACGTAAGCACGTTTTTAGCGCGCTTACGTAATTTATCCGTGACCCGTTAAAATACTTTTGGGAAAATAGACAACATTTTGTTTTCTTAAGTATGTATGTTTCGACCGAAGCACTGTAAACCATATTATATTATTTATAATATAATATATGTGTGGGTTTAATTAATAATTAAAAAATCATCACCTAGATAAACTCACAAAATATGGATCAATAAATAGTAAGTAAACTATATATTTATAAATATAATATATATTAGTGTACGGTCATTCGATTATAATTGTCATAACTAAAGACCGGATTCCCGTGCAACTGCATCTTTTTATGGTGTGGTCTAAATTCTATAGAAACAAGCTATAAATCCAAATCAAGAGATGTAGATTAATTTAAAGAAAGTTTTATGTTGCACAAAATTGCACGTTTTTGGGTTTTTTTTTTATAAAAATGTACTAAATAGTACTTTTGTACAAATATTTTTGTAGTTTTGTATTATTTTTATCATTGCCATATTATGTTGTTATATGAAGTATTGGACTAGTATCGATAGGATACAACGTAATTAAGATAATGACTACTAAGATAATCGATAAGGACACGCGTACTGCAGACGACGGAGACGGTTGAATTGCTTTCCTCGCCCGACACGCGTACACGACGGTCCGACCGCGACGTTTAGTTTGCAAAATCTCGCAATATATATAGCGACATATAGTTGATACTTAAGCGTAATATTATTTAACTTAAAATGCCGAAAGTTGGTAGTAGTCACTGTTCTAAAATAAAGTGTTAGATCGAAAAATATCCAGAATTGAAAACAGAAGGCAAAATTATATTTTGCACGTCGTGCAATAAGGCTATTGGTTGTGATCGTAAATCACAAGTTGACGCACATTGTAAATTTATAATTTTTAATCAAATATTGTAAAGTCAGTTATATACATATTGTCAGTTTATTATTATTTTATTTAAATTAGATTAAATTTTTTATTTTAATGTAATAGCTGGTAATTAACAGTTAATGTCAATTTATAAATAATAATGTTATATAAATAATATAATAACAAAATAAATAGTATTAAAAATAAAATTTGAAGTACCTATAATGAAAATATTGTTTTTGTTTTTGCACGATTTTGCACATTTTAACATTTTCATTGCACGTTTTTCAGATTTTAACTGCACAAAAATCCGGTCTTTAGTCATAACCTATAACTATTTCGAATGTCAACCTTAAATCAATTTTAATTCAAATTTGATTTTTGACGGGAATAAGTGATATCATATCATAAACAAATCTTCATTATGGATTTACTTAAAAGTTAAAAGTAATCATTATAGTAATTTCATTGTATTATATTCACCTTTTAGTAAACTTTAGTGGTAAAGAAGCACTCGAATATGCGTATCTTAATTGTGAGTGATTTTCTAATGATTTTTTTTGCTATTGTCTTTAAAGTTATTTTTCCATTAATAAATTGACCGACCCTAAACAATGGGATTGACATAGACTGTTGTAACATTATTATGTATTTGGAGTTTTGATCATTTAAAATTAGTATTGATTGATTTTGATAGTCGATACTGTGTTTTTTAAATTATTACTGTTATTAGCCTAAGTAAGTGGTAGAAGTTGCGATTATCGCGTGGTCGTTTGGTACGATATTATGAAGATCGAAAATACGTATAACGATGTTAGAAAAACCTGCTCATTATTGCTATACTATCTTAATTTTTATAAGTAGTTTTATAATGAAAGCTTATTATAATTTCTATATGTTAGCCAACTGATCCAAAATATCTAACTTGCATAGTATGAATGTATAATATGTTTAAAGCGTCAATAATCTTGCCAGACCGTTAGATTCTACTCGAATTTTTATTAAAACAATATTATATTTTAATCACACGTTGAATACGTTCAACAACCTTAATTCTCAAATTATTGTCATTTTATGACTTATACTTCAAGGATATAAACAATTTTTTAAAATTTTTTTTAGTCAGTATAGCTAATACTCAAAAAGTAAAATATGATGGTAATTTGTTTATACCTAATATTTATTAATAAAAACGCAATGTGAAAAAAAAAACGTTCTTATTAAAGATATGAAAATTTTCAGGTAATTTACGACAATATTACATAGAACTCTATAAAAAAGCCATTGCATGTAAGTAACATTAATGACATTTTATATACAAATTTAATGAATTCTGTAGGAGGAATATGAAATAATATTCAAGAAATAATGATCATTAAATGAAATCGTCCATGTTTAGTTTATAAAGAGGGCATGCTTCAAAATCCAATCGATTGGTGTCATCAAAACTTACCAAGTTCGCATCAATTTTTAATATTTATATTTCAAATTTATTAATTATTTTATTATAATATACACATATTATATGTATTATAATAAGATTTTTTCATATAGTGTTTTTTTTTTTGTTATATTACACAAATTCAAATTATATATTAAGATATATATCAAATGTTCATTAATCATGAAACTGACAACTGTTAAAATATAGTTTGAAATCAATAAATATATGAATAATAAAAATGTATTAAAAAATACATCTAGCAGAAAAAGAAATGTTCTTGCTTATAAAAGTGCAAAAAACATATTGTTTTATAATAGATTAATTATACATAGTAATACTGGTAGGCATGGTAACAAAATTAGCCCGGGAAAAAATAAAAATTTCATCGGCTTCTTTTAGATTTGATAAATACAGAACATCCTATATTTTACATTTTAACGACTAGACAAAAAATAAATAGAACGAAAGACACAGAAAAATTATTTATATATAATTAATTATTATTAATATATTATGTATATATATATATTTTTTTTTTTTTTGATTTCATTTGAAATTGATTAGCTAACATTTTATATACTTAATAAAATGTTGAGGCTGTGTCAGTGCCGCAACTACCGGATGTGCAAGGTGTGCAGAACTCCAAAAATTATTTAGGCCTCCAAATCGACCCACTAATGTTATTATACATATAATTATATAATATTAACAATAATTTAATAAATACGCTATTGCGGATTGCGAAAATTGTTTGCTTACAAATGATACAATAAAATTTCTTTTTTTCCCACCGGCCCTGTTCGACACTGAATACATTTCAGCTATTTCACTTAATTTAAACTAAATATAGTTTATTTTAGAACGACCTATTTTTAAAACAGATACAATATAATTTCAGGAAAAAATTTGTGAAACATAAATGGTTATATTGATTATTATCATTGTCATTATTATTATTATTATTATTATTATTATTATTATTATTATTATTATTATTATATTATCATTATCATTATCATTATCATTATCATTATCATTATCATTATCATTATTATTATTATTATTATTATCATTGATTATTGTTGATTATATTTATTGCCTATATTGAGTCTATATGAATATTTTTATCCTAGAAATGTATAGAAGCGTTATGAATAACAACATTGAATTGCTCTGTACTGGTAATGCTACGAATAATACGTATCATATATGTATCAATTTTAAAATGTTTTGGATCTCAATTATGCATATTAATTAATTATACATATATATATATATATATTAGGGTGGTACTTATATTTTTCTATAATTTCTTTAAAGGCACCCTGTCAATATATTTAACTTTATATGACCATAATAAAACACATTTTTTTAAATTGCTTTTTATAGGTCGCTACCAATAATTAAAAATTTGTAGTTCTCGAAAAACAAATTTTATTTAAATCATTTATTATAAAGTACATTTTTAACATTATACAACTATAATGATCGCCACTTCATCTATCACCGGTGCATCTTATTGTCTTAAGTGTTGACCAATAGGTGTTTTGTCTAACTACAATTTCATAGTCATCTACTGACATTCGTTCGAGGGCAATTCTGAACAGTCGAATTAATTCATTGTGTTGAATAAATAAAGTTTGTAATACAGCGTCAATATTTTTTGTTTTGAGCCTGTATTGAGTTGGCAATATTGATCAATTTGGTTATCAGTGTCTCCTAGGAAATAAATCTGCAGAAATTTGTTCTCTGCGTCCCAGCACGATGATAAATTTGCCTTTTCACTTTGAATGTTAGCACGAAATTTTCTCTCTCGATATTTGTCGCACCGAAAGATGTCATTTGAAAACACGAATTTTATATTCGTATGTTAGAGAGAAAATGTTTTGGTACGCTTGTATCTCCTGAAAACAACGTTGATAATGGTTCAGGTGGTGAATGTAATTCAATAAAAATTTTAGTGATTACCATGGGAATTGCTTAACTCCTAGAATACTAAAATGTCATGTATTATCTACCTCCCTCGTTGGTCGTATTACAAATTTTATATTACAGAATATTCTCGAGGGTATGCACAACAACTCACCAAAGTTTCATTACAATCAGATCAACAGTTAAGGAACTTATCCGGGACATAGAAACAAACATTCATTGATATATATAGATATAAGATACATGTATGTATGTATCTTATATCTATATATATATATATATATATATATATATATATATATAATATATGTACATATATAAGTTTACATCATTTATATATAAAGTATCATAAATAAATTGTTTAATTATTTAATTTAACTAAAAAATTGTTCACTGGTGATGAGGAGGGGGAAAAAAAATTTGTTCATTATCACTAGGGCTAGGATTTATATGCAATAAAAAATGATTAAATATGCATTTGGTTTATTAAAAATATGCAAAGTATGCTTAAATAAACCAAATAAATATTACTTAAAAACACATTTTTTTAAAATACCAATTAATAAAATTAAATATGTTAAACGCAAAAAAATATGATGAAATAAACACTTAAAATATAAAAACATTTTAAAAATATTTCTAAAATATTAATTGATATAAAATTGATAAAGCTACTCAAGTGAATTACATGAAACAATTACACGGTGTTTTAAATTTTCAAATATGAACGATCTTCTGTTTGACCTTAGTATGTTTTTACATTTGCTAAAACTCCGTTCGACATCACACGACGTAATTTTTGCATATCTAAATTTTGTTACTTCCCCAGGAGTTAGATTTGGAAAATCTTCATCTAGATTGTTGCCATTTAAAATATTACGTATCGTAAACATAGCTTTTAGCCCGGTACTTTTTTCTAACACATTTTTACATTTTTTGTCGATTTTTTCAGCGATCGGTCCTTTGTTTTGACCAAGTTTAGATTTGGTGTTTTCAACGATTTCCAAATTCTCATCGAGTAAAAATGATATGATGATACAAAATATACTATAAAACATGCACTTTTTATGTTTTTGTAGTCGAAATGTATACAAATATTCATTTTGTTCAAAATATGCAAAAATATGCATTTTATCCAAAATATGCAAAAATATGACAAATAAAAATACCACCATTTACCTCATTAAGAGCTAATTCGTGGACATTACTTACAAAATAAGTAATCAGAAGTTGCAAAAAAAACATACCAATGCATATAAATCCTAACCCTAATTATCACTATTATCACTGAAATAAATACATGACAAAATTTATAGTTTTATTTTGCTTATTAACTGATTTGCGATATTTTACATAAAATATTTTCTAGGGGCCTTTAGTTCATTTAAATTTAATAGTAAGTAATTTATTTGTAAACGAACACTAATATTTGTTAATCAAATAGATATTAATTAGTTTATTATATTTAATGATAATTAAAAGCTACATATTAATTCACAATATTAACAAATATATTGTATAAATCTAATTTTTAATCATTTTTGGTTTTTAGTTAGAAGCAATGCCGAGACAGCACTAAAATATGCATATGATCATTTGAGTGAGCAATTTACTTTCGATTATTTGCGTAGTTAAATTTTATTTTAATAGACATTTAGATATTATAACCCTAATCAAAGAGTGTTGCTATCATTTTGAACAATATGAGACATGTTGAAAAAATCATATTTTTTGTTATTAAAAATCACTGCAAACAAAATTCATGATAGGTATTCCAAGCACCAGTGGCATCGCTAGCGCCATAGCGTAAACCTTGTAATCCGGGCGATTTCCCGGGGCCTCCGTTTTTAACCTAAGGCGGTCCCGGTCTGCATTGTCAATAGGCAATTAATGTAATGCTGGGACGTCGTAAAACCTAGCAAAAAGCGAAATCTCTAATTTACCTCATTGATATCGTCATTTTCCAATTTATTTTTAGTTTTATTTGTGTCATATAAAAATTAAATTTATCACACAATTATAAATAAAAACTACTAAAATAATAATTTTAATTTATTTCTTATACGAGTACTTTAAATTTGTTACATATGTCATGAAAATGATAATGTGAATTGAAAAATTCATTTAATAAATACTTATCTGTGACTCTTTTAGTAATAACTAATAAACTAATAAATGCATTCCGAAATGACAGAATATATTACATATACAAATATAAAATGTATATTTGGTTTTTTCTTGTAAACAATAAAGTTAAAACAACACCCATGAGTGGTATGTATATATATATTTTTAAATTTATGATATGAAAATAATAATTTTCGTTACAAATGCTATAATATATTATTATGCGATGAACGAATTTTGGTTGGAAATCAAATTTCTGTTAAAGAGTGTTATACATTTTTAAATTAAGTAAATAAGTAAACTAACTCTGATCTTCAAATTTTACATAAATATAAAACATGTATCGATAAAATCTGTTTAATTTATTTCAATTTGAATTTTATTACACGAATTACGTTAATTGTAATTTTACATATATCTAAAGATAATTAATTAATAATAGCAACACTTGTATATGGTATGGGTTTATTCAAAATTATAAGTATTGTAATGTTTGTAATAATGGAACCTAATTTTTTACATACGAATTCAGATATAGCTAAACGATATTATACGTACATGATTGATACATTTCTAGAATTTATTGGTACGTATCTTAATTGAACACGATTATTATGAATATGAAAAATATGAAATTTTATTATAGATATTGTAGTGTATGAAAGGTTATTTATTTGCAAATTTCCAGGGGTGGAATGACTTTGTTTGACATTGCATAGGAGTATACAGAACAGTGGCGTATTTACGAGGGGGTTAGGTTAGGTTAGGTTATTTAAAACAATAATTTGATAATTGTATGAACGAAAATGAATGATATTAAATTCAATTTTGAAAAAATTTTAAATAAAGAAATCAAATTTTGTATACAAATGACAAATATTTGTTTACATACAACACGTATATAATAATATCAATATACGAGTATGTGTATAATGAATACAATAAAAATATCTGTTAAAATTTGTATATCCCCTCCCGTGAAAAAATCCTAGATACGCTACTGATACAGAAAATTTGTCGTAATCGAAACGCCCGTAGGTAATGTTGGCCACCTACTTCGTATGACTGTCACTAGATTAGTACTAACTTGTAAACTTGCAACTTATTTGTAACAAATTTCAACAAGGGTTTCAGAATTGGTAACTCGATATTATTTTGGGCGCAATAAAAAAATCATGTGATGTGGAGCCGGCTCAAATGCATATGTAGGTAATAATATGTCATTATTAAAAGACATATTTCATTTATTTTGATTTTTATACATTTAATAACTCTCAACGTAAAAAATTAACACACCTTGTGAAGTTCACAAGTTTATCATCTTTATAATTCTTTATTACTATCATTATTATTTCGTTTGATTTTTTTTATAAAACGGCGCCCGTATTACGTAATTTAAAAACCCAAAACTTTTTATAACACTCGTAAACAGGAAAAAGTGTATTACCTATAATTTAATAATATACGTATGTATATTTGTTATAAAATATTATGTACTCGTACGTATATTATAGATTATACGGTTGCAAATTTTATATTAAATATAGTACGTGGGCTTCACACGTGTAGCCCGTTACATGTGAAGGCGTCACACATTATTGTATCTAAATTTTATTCGGAGTTTGTCGTTTGCGCATCATTAACCTCACAGGTAAAAATATTGTGTGGTCGTTTGCGCATCGCACGATTTTACTGTAGAACAGGTAGTACGATGACACGATTGCCTGATAAACCAACTTTTATTTTGTTAAATGTCGGGTTATGCAATCAATGAAATAATACATAAACACCTTTTTCTCTAAAAAATTTTTCTTTATTTTCGCACATAAAAATAATTATTACGCATTATTATAAACAAAACGACGCGGTACTCGATACGGCGTCACTACATACCATTACGAGCTCGATGGTAAACTCCGGGGACTGCCCGGCTTCCTACCGATTACAAGAAGACAAGGTCCGCGATAAATACATCGATACTCAACGGTTAATGCTATCAAAAATAAAAGATAGTGACGTAACATACAAATATAATACAGTACCAAACAAATGTTAAACTAAATATTATTTTGCCACTGTAAACTCATTAGACATTTGTATGAAACATTCTATAAAATTTTTCTTATTAACTAGTAGCTTAAAATTATTGGAAAAATTATTTAAAGGTAACAATACCAAAAAAAATTATAATTTAGTATTATTACAAACAAATTTTATATTTTAATAATAAGCACATCTCACATAAGATATTTTATACAGAGTACCTACAAACTTCTTCTTGTAAATATCAGATGAGTAAAAATCCTTCGCCCATGCGTAGTTGAGAAAGGACTTACTGTTTTCTATTAAACATTTTTCAATGATAACTTCAAAAATCATGGAAACAAGTGTATAGCAAACATACTTTCTGAGCTATTCTTGGAATTTGCGATAACGATGGACTATGTAATAGTAATACCACGGTGCGGCAATTGTGAACGGATTCGCAAAGGCGACCGTCTTAATTCTAATATATATATATATATATATATATATATATATATTCTAATCTGGTTTAATATAATACTATAATAGATTTTACAAAGTTTAGGAGAAATCCCAGCGATAATTGTTCAATGTTTGCAGAAGGAACTGCCACTCGATAGTAAATAGCAATTAGTAATGAACATCATCGCATTGGGTATGTTTTTTAAATATTTTGTCGTATTGTCGTAAATTTTTATCGAGTTCAAAAATATTTTTTCAATTAAGTATACGCTTGTATTTCATTTCAATAATATTACCACGTCAAAAAGAAGTGCGGATTTCATTTTGAATTATTTAAAATAAAATAAAAGTAACCTCGCTTCCAATAAAAATAATGAAAGTAATGTAGCGGATGAACCAAGTACAAGTCATCAATCATCAGTATAGCTCAAATAGTGAGTCTGTACAAATATCTGCTGATGTTAACAATAGTTCTGTTACAAATGCTTTTGATAGTGTGGAATTGCAACCACTTGAATTGACCCAAGAATTTAATTTTGTTAATGATGTACTAGACATAGGCTTTGTTTTAAAATCAAAACTGTTATTGCTGATTTGGTAAAAAAAGAACTGCTAGAAAACTATTGGAAACCACCAAAAGATTATAACTATCCTTTTTCTACACATAATAAAAAATGGTTATATTGAAAAAAGATATGTGAAAAAGGAGCATTTAGATAAATATTTTTGGATTGTTTTACCAAAATCGGATGGAGGTTTATTTTGTATTTACTGTGCAATATTTAATCACACGAGAACAGGCACTGGGTCAAATAACGTAATGTCCTTAAAATGTTTTGTATCTGAATCTTTAAAAAAATTTGCAAAATTGCTTGGGAAAGATGGGTACCTCGATAGTCGATACACATAATAAAAATATTTATCATTAGAACGCCATTCAAGATAGAAAAATATTTTTTCATCTCTACGGCGGATAAAAACATGGATGAGGTCAAGGATTTCGGAAGATCGAGTGAATGGACTGTCTAATGTCTTTACTACACGCTCATGGTGATATTATAATAAACTCTGAGGATGTGATTGATGTGTTTGCAAAATCCAATAGACGACTAGAATTTGTAATTTAGATTTAATGATTACGTATGTTTTTATTTTCTAAATATTTGTAATCAGTATTAGTTTTAAGTTTACTATTTAGTATTTATAAATTGATTACAATGTTGTATTTAACATAATAACATAACTGTTTCATATAAGTTATTTTTGAACATACACACACACACACACACACACACACACACACACACACACACACACACACACACAATGCACACAAACTTAAGACAGGTCTTTTATTTTGAATGTGCAATATTCGCCCCTCCCCCGTAATATAAATCTGAATCCGCACCTGTATATATATATGTTACGGTAAATGACGTTATTTTGGAAAATAACGTTATTTCCCGGTAAATAACGTTATTAGCCGATATCAGTGGATATTATCGTTATTTCCTAGTAAATCACGTTATTTTCCTAATGGAATGGGCAATGTTGTTATTGAACTTTGTATCTAGACATTATCGACAATCTCTTTAAATTTTATTATAAAATAATATTATATATCTACGTATAATACAACTTTAAAAGAAAAGAAAAAGAAGTAACACTGAGAGAAGCAGCTGGTAATAATTGTGTTACAGGATCACAGGGATATCAACGCTGCCACTGTAAAAATGGGTGTAACAACAAAAGGTGTGCATGTCGTGACGCTGAAAAATTATGCAATAGCAAATGTCATGGAAGCACTTCTTGCAAAAATAAATAATATTAATAAAAATATATATTATTATTACGATAAAATATTATTGTGTTTTAAATTTGATATTTATTTATTTAACAATAATTATACGTAATTAACGTGAGTAAAATATTAAATATTAATGTCATTCTCCATCATATTTGGAGATTCACGTGAATATTCGGTAAACAACGATAATATCCACTGATATAGGCTAATAACGTTATTTACCGGGAAATAACGTTATTCTCCATTTCACGTCATTTACCGTAATATATATATATATATATATAGCTACCTATAATCCTATGAGCAAGCTGTCCATCACAAAGATGTTGATTACGCCCAAAGTATCGAGTGCAAGTAGTTACAAAAAGTTACAAAATATTGACACATGTTTGAAGTCAATCGAACCAAGGAGGTGGCCAAGTTCACGGACGTGTATTTGAAAACATTTACCTAAAATTTGTAATAACAAAATTTGTTTTAAATATGGTTTTACTATATTTCAAACTTTAATATATGAAAATTGTCTTTCTTTAATCCAAAAAATATATATAATAAAAAAACAAAATTAAAACTACGGATAAGTAAATTATAAATTACATTTATTTTTTAAAGCTCTTCAGTAACGTTCTCTATTCAATATAATTACATTTTTTTGTTTAAAATGCACCCTTTTAGTGCTAGTATTCAAATATTTCTTAAAATCATAACCTGTTTGTGGTAGGTACATATACACACAAGTCAATGACTTAAATTTTAGTTTATCTCAAATGTAATGTACCTACGTTGATATAATAATAGAACGACCGAAGAAGAAAATCAATCTATGTGGATAGGAGTGAATACGGACACAATAAAAACATAGCATATGGAAATTAGAATACACAATTCAATGGGACGGGGGAGCTTAAATACTAACAAAACAAATATTTTAAGACAGATAAATTATGATATCGCATGTGACATATACATATAACAGGAGAGACAAATAAACATAAACATATATATATTGTAGTTGAGTACGACCTGATTGTACCGGAGACGGGAGGTCGACGAGTGGCGACAAAAGACACAATTGACTGGAGACGAACGAAACCAAGACAGTCGCACGCTGGGCGACGATGGATGGTACGCGGCTCGCACGAAGGGCGGCGGTACACGGCGTAACAATACGCGGACGTCGGCGGTAACAACGCAATATACGTATAGCGCACGAGGGGCGCTAACGAATGTACAAACCAGTCGCACGCTGGGCGACGATGGACGGTACGCGGCTCGCACGAAGGGCGGCGGTACACGGCGTAACAATACGCGGACGTCGGCGGTAACGACGCAATATACGTATAGCGCACGAGGGGCGCTAACGAATGGAACAGACAGTCGCACGCTGGGCGACGATGGACGGTACGCGGCTCGCTCGAAGGGCGACGGTACACGACTCGAAAATACGCGGACACTACTAGAAAATGTAGTGTCGTTCCGCGGTGTACACAAGCGACACCATAATGTTTTCACACACGATCACGAGGCGCACGAAAAAGCGACGATTCGAACCGCATCCGAGTGCGTTATTATCACGCGATCGTAATCACGGTTGCACGTGATTACGAATGATTTAATGCGTTGTGTGTAATTACGATTATAAATAGATATGCAGTACGTTTTAAATTGTATATTTAATAATCACGGTTGTAGATCGAATGGTTGCGCGTCAGTGTTTGATATTCTTATCAAAATTATAGAAAAGATACACTATAAGTATGATAACTAATTTCCCTCGATTTCGAATGAGCCACAGTCAAAGTCGTTTTTTTATTAATTTTTATTTTATCACCCAAATAATTGAAATGCATTTCAAACGCTGTGTTTGTGACTTTAAATCATTTAAGTCTCTAATTTTCGGAGTTCCTAAAAATAATGAATAAAAAACTATGGTAAGAAGCAGAGTGCATTAAATGTAAGAAAACTCATCATGTTTTAACGATTGCGAAAACGACTCAGTAAACATAAAGCTTATATAACAGAGATATTGAAATATCTTTAATCTTCATAAAATTTGTAATATGCGTTTTCTATTATTTTTGATTAACTATATAGAATGCCTAAAAGGTTCGATTAGTTTTACAAAGAATAAAAAGCCAAAGGGGAGTTGATGAGAGGGTGTATGATATTTGTCATTCAATAAGTCTCTCATAAATCATTGAATTTATTTTATGTATTTTCAAACATAATTATAAAACTAGGTTTTATTTAACAAAATAACTAATATCTTATAGCAATAAATTAAAAAATATTTACAATTCATAAAGATAATATTTTTTTAGATCCTTCCGGTGTACCAGATCCAATAACGTTTTGTAAAAGTACCAATTCACAATGGAAAAATACATCTACCGTTGGTCAAAGCAGCAACGTTCTCTCCGCCCAATTATCTATTGATCAACAACAACCAGGTTATGATTAATAATATAATAAACACTTTTTGTTTGTATATTTGATTTTTCAATTTCGATTCGCACAATATGTCAACAACCAAATACAATTTTTCTATGGTTCTCGAAGAGACAGAAAGTGGAGAAAGATAGATTTGTCCCTAATATTTTATATATCACTTGAGCCACTAATGTAGATGTGTAATCTCTAGGAGTACATTAATCTTAAACAAATTAAAGATTAAGTCATAAATTTTGTCTTCATTTTGACCAATTCATCTAGGACGTGGGTGTCAAACTCAATTTGCTTAAGTACCATTTTTTTGAAACAGTTAAAAAAAAAACTAAATTTCTACTAATACAGAAAAATATATTGAAGCAAATCTATAAAATGTTTAAGTATGATTACAACACATAAAAATTAGGTAGGTATAGTAACTACATCTATGACCCAGATACTTGACATCGTTTCAGCTTCATTATTTAATCGATGTTTGGTGTCAAATCAAATGTGCTGATTTTGAGAATCACTTAAAGATATTCATTTATCGATTTCGAACGGTATTAAGACTTGTTTATTTTCATTGTTGTGAACACCTGTTCACATATATAAGAACTTCCAATCATACATAAAATACGAGTATCATGTTTCTTTGTTTTGGGATAATTGCCTTGACTTCTAAAATAGTTTGAGTGGAATGTCAAAATATTAATTTTGTTGAACTTGTCTTTTAGAACAGCGTGTCACATTGTAAATCTATGAGTTCCATTTGTATGTATGTTGGGGCTTTGCCAACGTTAAAGGTGAATGGATTATTAAACGGAGAAAATTTATAAGAATTCAGTTCACGAAAATCTGCGAGATGACTCTTAAACTCCACTATTACATCAAGCAAAAGATTGTAAAGCTCTGCCGGTTTTCCTGCATTGTACGTGCCACATGCTCGAATACTAGGAAAATGGTCAAGTGTTTTATCTTGCAACTGATACTTCCACAACTTTCATTGCATTTCAAAAGCCTGTACATTTGAGAACATGTGTGTGACAATTTTGTTTTTAAGTTTAACGTTCAAGTTGTTGAAATGGTCAGTTATATCCACCAAGAAAGCGCAAAGCAAGCCACCATTCGTCGAGAAAAAACGTTCCCACTTTGACTAAAATACTCGACATTCGTTATCAACGTCCCGTTCTTTAGACATTGCTACATGTGACCACAAAATTGTAATAAATACAACACGACCTCAAACACAACAAATAGAGTGAAACTAAATTTGTTTGATGAAGGCTTGACTGCTGCATGGGCTGAATCCAATTGTTATAGGGATCGATCATAGCTTACGGGCCGTATCATTGACACCCCTGATCTAGGATGTATGTATGTATGTATGTATGTATAGTTAAATGTTACCTATGTTAATGTAATATAATGCAGATCAGTAATATTTTCCTCTCTATCCTCAAATAAAAATGTCAAGAAAGGAGTAATAATAACAATTAAAATATCTCTTTTTTCTGTTAATATGATACGAACTAGGTACGAAATATTATTACTTTTTTTTATAAGTGATATCGTAAAGTTCATAAAATATACAGATGGGAATCTTAATAAAAATTAATATTAAAAATCCGATAATTTGAATTAGCGGTACATAAAATAAAATGTGCAAATATTGTAAATGTTACCAGCCATGTGCTTCAATTATAAAATATTTCGAAGGTTTATTTAATAAAAACTGAATTTAGGGTTGTCCAATATGCTTCGATTAAAGATAAGAATACTTTGATATTATAATAACTATTTATTACTATTATATTACACTTTATATTCACTTTATGCATATTATTCTATTTATGCAGATGTAATTTCGACAAAAATAATTACAAATAATATACAAATAAAATTCAGGTTGTTTTGTACCCTGTACCAATACTGCGTACGCCAATGCAACTGTTCTTTTATATAAATATGCCATTAGTATTTTAGTTATACTTGTATATAAAAACAACAATTTAAACACTATTCAATTTTGTCTATTATCAACCTTCAAATTTAAGTTGATATCCAGGATAATAATTCATTTAATCACTATTCATAGGAACACACGATCCCAATGCACAAAATGAAAACCCGAATTTGAATTTCAACCCACCACAGTGGTATACATTAGCTGGAGATCAAAACCCTGTCATTACAGACCAGGCTGGTATTGCTGTGAACCAATTAGGTAATGATGAATTGTACATTTTTAATGATTTACTTATAACAACGGGCAAAACATAGAAGAATTTAGAATTATATCAATACAAAAATTGTATTTTCAATAAAAAATTTTATACTCACTACGTCGCGTTTGCAATATAAAATATATAACTGTGATGTGATTTTATTTTTATAAAAAAAGACTATAATTCTTTAGAAGAAAATTTTAATATTATCATGAAGACCGGAACCAGCAAAAATGTTTGGGGGAGGGGGGGTGACTGAACCTGAACCCTAAACTCCCACCTGGCTACGACCTTCATTAAAGTATACGTATTGTAGTGTAGTGTATTAGATTTTCCGTTATTCTCTGACAAACCACTAATTTTATTTTCAAACTTTATAGGTAACACAAGTATGTTTTCTTATATTTAAAATTGTTATTTCATAAAAATATATTCATCAATAATTTGTCTATTCGCAATGACAATAATGATACTGTTATTTAATATTTACGATTATCCAACATGATTTTTACTGAAGCCAATTAAATCTAACTCATCGTTCCTTAATAATTGACTCTAACACATAGTAATATTGTTTGTTTAATTCGTTTTTAGATTATCCCGTTTCATACGATCCAAATCTGTATTCGAATTTTAACCCATCACAATGGTCTACATTTGCTGGAGGTCATGATCCCGTTATAATAGACCAGTCTGTCACTACCCTGGACCAATTAGGTAATGATGAATTATACATCAAAAACGATTAATTTACAACAGCTAACAAAACATAGAAGTATTTAGAATAATATCAATACAAAAATACTCTATTTGAGTTTCCTTTATTCTCTTACAAACCACTAGTTTTATTTTCAAACCTAATAATAAAACTATACATTTCATATTTAAAATTGTAATTTCATAAAAATATCATGAACATCAATAACTTTTCTATTCATAATGACAATAATGAGAATGTTATTAAATATTAACAATTATCCGACTTAATTCTTACTGAATACAGTTGAATCCAACTCATCATTTTTTAATAATTAACTCAAATAACTAATAATGTTCTTTGTTTTGTTCTTATTTTAGATTATACCGTTTCATATGACCCTAGTAAAAACTAACTCACTTAATTTTCGTTCGTAGATAATTAACTCTGACAACATATAATGTTCTTTGTTTTGTTCTCTTTTTAGACTTTTCCGCTGCACATGATCCGAATTTGTTTTTGAATTTCGACCAACCACCGTGGTCTACATATTCTGGAGATCATAATCCCATCATTACAGTCCAGTCTGGCACTGGTCTAAACAATTCAGGTAATAATAATTAATACATGTGATTTATTTATAACAACAATGGTTAATAAATAGAAATAATAAAAATCTGTTTATATTGGAGTTTTTTGCCAATATAAATGGCGCGTTTGCCATATCAAAAAAATTAACAACAAAGGTCAAAAAATATTATCTATTATGATCTTACTAATACAGGTCGCATTATACCATTAGCTTATACATTTACTGATGGCCGAATTCAACATTGACCTTTACCACACAGGTTATGATTAATAATATAATGAGGGCTTTTTTCAATACCTTCATGGTCACAATTACGATTTGCACCAACTTTTAATAATCGTAAACGATATTTCAATTTATTCTTGGTTATCTTTTAAATATGTTATACTTCTGTTGAATCACTAACGTACCTACATACACAGTGTTGTGCATTATCTAGATAATTTATCTAGATAATTTTTTTTATATTTTTATCTTATCTAGATAAAAGTAACTTGGATCATCTTTTATCTTATTTAGATAAAAAAAATGGTTATCTGCGGTATATTATCTAGATAATTATTTTAATAAAAGCTTTTTTTTAGTTCAACTTCTATTACATATATTTTTAATTTGCTTATAATTTATATAATATATTGTACATCGGGTATACAAGTGAAATTTTCAAATATTTAAAACTTAGAGATGTTTTGATATGGGGAAATTATTATTATTATAACTTACAAGGAACTGATTCACGATAACGAAAATGTTTTCAAAATTGTTTTCAACTACATAAAGCTGGTCCCACACGACTCGTGCATTCGGCTAATAGTCAGAAATCATAAAGTATTTAATCGTAAGATACGATGATTATTTTCACTCGTCGAGTTAATCGAGGTATCCTGTTGTTGGCGGGTACCTACAACAGTACAACACGACTCTTGCTGATGTGAAATTTAATCTTGGATTTTCCAAAAAATCACCTATTATCGTACATATTAAGCTAGACACGTTCCAGCCGGCTACCTTTATATAATAACGTATTAAAAACAGGCGTTTCGGAAACTGTATGACGAAACCGCATAAAAAACATCGAACGGAGTATAAAGCGCGTTTGGGACGCTTCAAAAATTCATAAACATAAATTTCGGAGGCGGTCACTGTAGAAATCTCGGTCGGCAGTGGCCGTATAGACCAGATTCACATGGCATGCATACATGCCCGTCGTTCGCGGAAATTCTCTTTCCGCGCATGATATCGCGAATTAAAATACTGTTCATTATTATGGGACCGTTCAGATGACACGCGTTTCACAGCGATTCATGTTGGGTAATTTTATTATTACACTTTTATTACTGTTTTTTTGAATGATCATTGCCTTTAAAAATAAACGCGCGATGAACTGACGCGCGCCCATGTGAACCCGGCCTAAGGGACTCGTCGGGGTTCAAGTCATTGAAAATCTTAAAGAACTCGAAAAACAAAATTCACTAATCGTCGGAAAAAAAAGGCGCGAAACGAAAAACTACGGAGGCAGTGGTCGCGACTTTTTCTTCCAACAACCGACTTTCCGACCCTTTATCCGATTGAATCGAAAAAACAAGACGTGGAAAAATTGGAAAGAGTGCGGAACAGTACGGAGATGTTCGCGCAGACCCTCGAGACACTAATCCGGAGGGAAACCACGTGATCGCGATGTAATGTTATTTTCCATAGTTATATGAATTATGTAATTATGATAATTTATAAGGAACAACAGTAGATACAAGTACGAAAAATAATCCAAACATCTCAATTTCATGTGATATAAAAATAATTATCTTTTTTTTTATCTAAATAATTTGAATTTTTTTTTATCTATTATCTAGATAAAAAACGTTAGTATTATCTATTATCTTATCTAGATAAATTTTCACTTAATTATCCGTTATCTTATCTAGATAAATTTAAAGTTATCTTTGCACAACACTGTACATACATGACTACTAATGATCATTGATATGAGCGATATAATTTTCAATGAAATAAAACATTAAACATTAATTATAAAATCATTTAAATACATTCTTATTGTTTTTATTTCATAGACTATAAAAAACTATTGATTTATTCTGCTTATTGGTTCTCTCATAGTTTTGTTAAAATGATCTCATTTTTCAAATGGTCATGAAAAGTATTTTTATCCTAATTAAGGTCATCATTCCCAATTACCTTTGGAAAATACATATTATGCCGAAGATACCAGCGTTGCATCCACACAATTCTCGGACCATTATTTAACAGGTAAAAATGAGGATTAAAATGTAGATTTTGTATATTTCTGTTTTTTTTCTTTTTATTCAAGATCTATAACAGTCTTGGAATATTCAGTTTTTTAATTGCTTTAGGGGACATTAATCCTGTCAGTACAAACCAAATTATCCCACAGCATAACCAACCAGGTAATGATCAGTAATATTAGTATTAATAATAATAATAATAATAATAATTATAACTCTTAATATAATTAAGAATATTTTATTATTATCATTATCATTATCATTATCATTATCATTATCATTATCATTATCATTATTATTATTATTATTATTATTATTATCATCATCATCATCATCATCATTATTATACGAGTAATAATAAGAAAATGTTCAGATCCAGTTTCACAAAAATAATTAGCTTTATTCTACTGATGCCATTTTTCAATCCAACATAATGGAGTCCCTTTCACCACTGGAAGGAATTTTTAAGTTTTAAGTATTCATAGAATTTCGTTTTACGTAATTAAAGTATGATTCGTAAATACCATTAGAATACAAGAACTAAGGAGTGAAATCATTTTCGTAAAGATAATAATTAAAAATCATTGAAATATTTTCCTATTTGCATTTATTTTTATATAGCTTTCATGAACTATATAATTAATTTTTAAATCATATTTTATTAGATTTATTACAGTGTATGATTTTTTTTTTTTAAGATCTTCACAATCCAGAGAATTTTTCAAGTGCCTCTGAAGTCCCTTTTACACCATCTACATTTATTTCTGAACCAGATCAAAGCTATTTTGATGATTCCAATTATTATAAACCCCCGGTTTTTTAGAACCATTAAATTATTGTTAAATTATATTTTTAAGTGTTAATTATACACATTATATATTTATGTGAAAGTAATCTTTTACATATAAAAAATAAATAAATAAATAAATAAAAGTTAATAGTTTGTTTTGATTAATAATATTACAGAAAAACTTATGATTTATATGTTTTTTTTCAATGCAATTAATGGTAATATAATTTTGTTCACAACAACAACTCCTCCATGCAAGAACTGACTCTTGCGTCCTTTATTATTTGGCTAATGTACCTCGTTCTGGAATTTCCACTCGGTCGTGTTCCTTTTATCATTATTTCAGTTTTGAATCTCATTAATTTGTCACCATGTCTTAACGTGTAATCTATCTCTTGTTCTTTGGAGTATCTATTAATATTCGTTTTTCTTTTATTATTTTTAAGATACTCTTTTTTTGTTCATCATTCAGTCCAACTTATTTTTGGCTTACCTCTACATGAATCTGTTTTTATGCTGTTTGTGTTTTTGAAAATAAACGAGATTTTTCTAGAAAATGCGAGAGAATATTAAGTGCAGTTTGTGTATATCGTATTTTTAATCAATTCGTGGAAAAATTTATGTCTTTTTTCCTTAATTTCGCAACCAATTGATGGAATTCACATTTTTTTTTATGAGTCAACGTTCTTGTCGGTCTGTTTGTTCATTATAATGTGCAAAAATATATTGTTTCATTTTTCTTGGCTAATTTTCCTCCTCAGTCTACCACTGGCAATAATTTACGCACAGAGTCAGATTTAACATACAGCGATGAAATAATTCGAGAATTCAGTGAGGAAAAATTCAAGGCGTAAAATATAAAACTCACATTGTTATATTATAAAATTATAAATAACTTTAGTTAAAAATCGATCGTAATGTCGATAAAAGTGATTGTGTCGTTTTATATCGATTTTTTATTCACATATTTTTTTAAGCGAAAGATATTAATAGGGGCGGCGTTAAATCTTATTACTTAGGGCAAGGGTTCCAAACTTTTATAAAACCGAGTATCATTAGACATTTTACGATGAATACGCATACCACCTTAATTCTAATTCTATAATTTTGGAGAGTCAAATTGTCTTTTAAGCATGTATTTTATTATAAATTCATGTAATGACATTTTTCATTGTATGGTATTCATAAAAGTAAAAAAAAAATCTTATTTTTTAGGTAAATCTTAATATTTAAATCACAAATTTTAAATTAAATGTGAAGTTCGTTGTTGTTCATTTTGTACAATAACATCGAGATCAGGCTGAATGGATATTATTTTCACTCTCGTAAATCATTTTGACTATATCGAGCCTACTTCTGTTTCCTTACTTATTTTTCAAATATAGCTGTTCAGAACACTCTCACACAAATAATAGTAGTGACGAATGGAATCAAACATTGTTGTTACGGACCCGTCCACATTTAAAATAAAAATACAAATTATATGGAAATAGGTACCGTACAAATTAATATATATAAATGTTCGGTAGGGTTACAAAATACGTTCATTAAATCGTTTATACAATGATTGTATGCTCCGCAATAACATAATATAATACTGTTTCCTATAACTAAATTAATAACACACGATTACGAATATGACAGAAAATTAATGACTCACGACAATACGACATATAATACACGTAATTGATGCCTGGCGCTGATGACCATTCTGTTGGTGTCGACCGAATATCTCAGTGATTGGTTGTTGAGGAGATGCTGAAGAAGCCTTGCAGCATCCAAGACGAAACCGTCCCACAACGACTAATGACGAAACCGTCATAAACCAAGAATTGGTAACACACAAACTAATTGCGGTCGTTTTCTCGTGTAATGACACAGCGGAGCGTTGTACTTTGGCGTCGCACGGTGGCGTCTCGGGGCGGAGTGATTTTATCGGCACATAATAAATTCATATATGGATAAATTTACTTAAAGCGCGAATTTCCATACGCTCATTAATCGGGGTCGATTATTTAATGTAATACATATTGTATCAGAAGTATAGGTATTGTACATTGTAACGCTTGCTTGAAAAGAGACGAGTATTCAAGTTTTGTTGGCATCCAAAACGAAACCAACGTTTTGTCTTTAAATGTGACGTTTATTGAGATGTCCACCTATCATATCAATGAACAATTCTTTGTCTTATATGTGTAAATACGATAACAAATTATATCAAGAAATTTCTTCGAGTATACTACCTACGAGCATTCTGTGTACCACAGATTGGGAACAGCTGATCCGAAGCGTCTAAATCCTAAATAATTCTGCATATTATCTCATCGCGTCCTGATGGTTGCTTCAACAACTGTAACTGTAATGATTATTGCTGGTGTATCGACATTATTAATCGTTATTATTTATCTATAATAATATAGATAAATATTTATATTTATTTAAATAAATAACGAATATAAAATAATAATAATAATAATATACGCGTGTTCTGTATAATAGAACTAAATACAGTCTTGTCGAAAAAAAAAAACGTATACCGTCGAAAAAATGCATCCGCATAAGACGATAATACGTACAGATCATTTCATTTTCCATGATCGAAATAGACCGTATATATATATATATATATATATATGTATATATATTAATCGAAATCACGATCTTGCGCAACATCTGATTTCCTCGTCTCTCGTTCTCGTTTATATAGCTTTCCCTTGCGACGAATTTTCCGTTACGGACGGTTAACAACGAGACTGCGCAGTGTTGTGGTAGCCGAAAAACGGTAAAATATATAGCATTAATAGTAAAAGAAAATCGTATCCTGCACAATGCGTATTATTCGCACTACATATTCCAGCGACTGCTGGACCGTTTAACGTGTCTCGTCGTCGATTAGTTAATCGGAACAGATCGTTTTCTTATGTTCTAATACTCTTGGCCCAAATACGAGGCGTTAAGTTTTTTTTTTATTACGTTATTATTTTATTCGAGATTTATAATAGGCTTAAGTTTAAATTTAGGGGCCTAGTAAAATCGTGCGCACTCCGACTCCTGAATACGCCACTGCGTCTATGATACCTTAAGTAGTTTATCTATGACATTCCGTTATTGGCTTATAATTGGAGTTATGGTTTTGGTGACCTAAAAAACACGCAATAATTCTCTAAAAAAAAAAATACTAAATACCATAAAAACTTTAAAAAGTGAAATTATATTATATTTACCAAAAAAAAAAATGTACTTAAATAGGTAAGTGAAAAAAAATTTTAATTTTAAAATAATAATTATTAATCTGTATATATATAAACAAGACTCTCCTGAGTGACTGATTCATAATCAACGCACAGCCGAACCTATTAGAGCTATCGATTTGAAATTTTGTAGGTAGATTAGTATTATAATTTCACCGTGTACTAAGAAAGGATTTTGAAAAATTTTGATTTTAAGGGTTGAAATGGGGAAAAAACCAATTTTCTGTGTAAATTGTATTAAAAAAACGAATTAAAATTTGTGATGTTGCTACGGTTACAATAACATGATAAACATACAACATACAAAAACAATGATGTTATTATTATCTATCCTCCTTGACTGCCTTAATATCAATAATTGAAACGTTTGGTGCACGTGTTCCGGGGAAATGTCGTGGAAATATTCTTATTGTTCATTATTATTATTTATTTTCATTATCAATAAAATATAAAAACCAGTCGTACGTTTTTTTTCTTTTCTGCATAATCTCGCAACCCACGGGCAATTAACTTTATAAACGTCTACAGATTCAGCTGTGTGATTTCGTTGCGAGAACGGGAAAAATAAATATTTAACAATTAATTTAATTTTTTTAATTTTATTAAATTTGTTCACAAATATAATATTTATTATATTAAATATAATAATATTTCGGAGTATTTACATTTAAAAAGGCATTGTCTCCATAGCGAGTAACACCAAAAAGGAGTTGAACACTCACCTAACCTAACAACCTAACCTAACGAGCTGTGGGATTTTGTGAATGTCGCTTAAGTGAATAACTTGGAGAAAGATTTTAGAGTGTACTGTTATCACTATAAATTTGAAAGCAATGATAAATCATTGCATTCGATAAAACGATTCTGAGCGAAGCTTCGGCGCAATATTTTAGGCGTATAACAAAAACGAACTCTTTTTATGAATTAAATACCTCAAAACCTATAATTGCTATAAATAGTCCAAAATTAAAAGAAAGGTTTTAAGAAATTTTTTTTTCCTTAATATAATATACAATTACATATTTGATGAATATTTCAAATTTCTATACCCATTACTCATTAGTATCAAAATTACGAAGAAATAACGATAATCGATTTTGACGAAATCGCGTTTTCATCGTTTTTTATGAAAATTTTCGGTAATTTTTTGTTATATTTTCAGTCGCTTTTGAGAAAATCCAAAAATGACCCTTCTAAAGTACCGACTTGATGCAATTTGCTACCGGAAACAAACAAGCTCCGCTCAGAATCTAAAGAAAAAAAATCCAAAAACCGTCACGTCCGTATTCATATATTTTGTGTTCCGCGCAGGCCGAGCAAGAGATCCGCCATATGACGTACATGTAAAAAAACGAATTTTTTTTTTTTTATTATTATTCTACATAAATAGTTACGTATAGTATACGAGCGTTGTAGCAAAAATATCGCAAACTCCGAGTCATCGAAAAATCTCTAAATAAATCGCTGGAAAACGAACCGTTTATCATTATATTATTTACGCGCGTTTCACTACGACTCGCAATTGCGGAGTTTTACACGTATTGCAAAATTCGGTACGGTTTTTTCGTTTTTTTTTTTTTTTTTATCGGCCCGATTTATGTACACGGGTGCCTGATTTTTTTTTTTTGTTTTTTTAATATCGCGTATATAATACGCGTATATACGGAACGTTTTCTCTCAGACATTCCAAACATCCCGTACGATTTATACAAAATAATATATTTTAGACACTCGCCTGTGTGACGTAATTGCACGCCTTTTTATAAAATATATATAACCGTAATGATAATAATAATAATGATAATAACGCCGTGTCGTTAAATAACACAATGCGATCCGGGTTATAGGTTAAACGGCCAACGTCGAAAGTAGCTTATAATGTCATAATCGTATATTAGCCGAAAACGAATCGTATGAGCAGCGTACATAATACGGTTTTCTAAACATATTACAAAACCAAAAAAAAAACCATGTATTTGCTGTTTGATTATTTGAATTCAACCCTGTTTTAGAACATTCAATAGAAAAGTCCCCCAGTGCTTCGACGAATTCACAGTAACTGATCACCACGTTAACGAGAGAGCAATATAACACTATTTTATGTCATATACTGCACTATACAGTGTCGTAGATAGAATTTTTATATGGGGAGAGGTCCAATGCTATAGATAGGGATTTAATATGGCCAATGTGAGGTCATTATTAGGAATGATACTGAGTTAAACATCAAGAAAGTGTGAATGATTTCTATTATTTTAAATAGACCAAGTTATACGTAATAATATTATTATACACATTGTTATTTTTCATAAATAACAAATCTACTTAACATCAAGACGTTGGTAAAATCTAAATATGAACATACATTTTACTGTAACATCTGCAATGTTGTTGTGCGTAAAAAAAAAAAATTGAAATTTCTACTTTTCTACTTTTTCGATGTTCAAGGGGGGTCAACGGCCCTCGTTATATATAATATGATGCCCAGACTTGGGTAAAATACTTTTAAAAAGTATTCGGAATATGTATATTCGAGTAATTCATGACAATAGTAAATTCTTTAAGTATTTTCAAAATACACTCAGAAAAAGTATTCCGAATACTTTTAGCATACTTTTTTTTTTTTTACTGCTTTTCAGTAGTATATGAATATCAAATATAGTTATTATATTAGTATTTAATCGAATATAAACACTCGCCAATATGTATTTCGGAGGAATTAATTTTTTTTTTTAAATTCTGTGTTTATAAATAAACACAAATATAGCAAACAATTAATATAAACAAACACAAAATATAGCAAAATTATTTATAAAATAATTTATGTTGTGTTAAATACCCACTGCTGTTGGTTACTACCTACTCGTATTTTTTTTTTCTAAAATAATTAATTTTTATATTTAAGTAATAAAATTTTACAATTTTTTTTAACCCAAAATAGCTGTTTTATAATTTTGTTTTTAATAAAATATTTTTGTTAGAAATTTGTATTATTATTATGATTAGACGTTAATTTTCTACAGTTTTTTAAAAGTTTACAAAAATGTCAATTTCCGTCATTATTATGTTATGACTCGTTTCGTTGAAAAGATAGGAACTTTCAAAAACTTAAAAAAATTGTAGAAAATTAACGACTAATCATAAGCAAACATTTCTAATACCAAAAACGTGTCACGTCTTTGTGAGAAAGCCTGGCATAGCCACTTTATTGATATCGATCTTTGCGTGAAAATTTGACCGTTACGTGAAATGGAAATCTACTATTTACACTTTGTGAAAAAATCCGAAGAAATTCATTAAAAGCGATTACTTCTTCACGAAATGGTCAGCCGAATTTGACATCGCGTCATATGTTTTATCGTGTGGCCGGCACCCAATTTGTGAAATAAAATATTTATCCTTTTAATTTATTTATAATTGTATTAAATGTTACATTTAAAGGCTAGACCGGAAAGCTACACGAAAAAATTACACAACGTCAATTTCGGTTGACCGTTTCGCGAAGAAGTATTTGTTTAATGAATTCTTTCGGCTTATTTCGCAAAGCGTAAATAATCGAATTCGATTTCATGAAACGGTCAATTTTTTATATGAAAAGAACGATTTCACTGAGTGACTACAACATACTGTTACGGTTAACGTCGAAAAAACCGATACCATTACGTAATTTCCCGGCGGATTGTCGTAAATTAATATTCAAAATGGAAACTGCAGCCGATATTTAATACATACCCTGCCTGCAGCGGTAATTTACAATATATTTTACAATGTGAATTGGTTAACGTTGTGAATTCGTATAAAATAGGTACCTAGCTGCAGTATACAGAAAAAAGTTATGCATATAGTAATAAGTTGTGCAGAGACAAGTGATAAGTGAACATTATACTTATTGTAAGAAGTGTTCGCTCGCGTGTGTTTCCAACACGGATGAAAACAATATAATATTTAAAAATATAATCGTGAAATTCGTGCTACGTAGAACGATGTGAAAATCGTATCCACTGCAGCCCATCTGTGATCGAGATACAGGGTACGACCGTCTATAAACGCGATTCGAATTACATTGAAAAAAACACAAAATTAAAAAATAAAGGCTGAAGGCTAATTGAAAAAGAAAAAAATTGATTGGAAATAGATTGACTGATAAAAAATATTTTTCTAATTTTTATTTTATCAATATACTACGATTTAAAAAAAAAAAAAGATGTTATTTTATAGGCATATATTTTGATCTATTTCAGCTCCTGTATATCCTATATAGGATCCCTATAGGCTATAATTATTAATAAAATACATAAATAACCAAAAAAATATTGTAAATGTACGTAATATAATATTGGTTCTCCGTACATTTTGATTTTTACTTTTTGGCGTTTTATTTGAAAACTTTTGCCCGTCTTTGTATATCATATGATACGAATTCGTCTATTGCGACTAATGAACGCGCAATATTCATATTTTATGTTTAACATATTTATTACGTTCTACACGCTTGTGTGCGTGTAATTATGCGATATTTGAATAATTATGTGTAATAATATATGCATCTATTTCACTGTATAGTGTATACATATATACATAATATTGTCCGTTGGGTAAAAAACATGTTGGAGTCGATACTATACACGAGTATTAATGAGTAAAATAAATGAATAATTATACCTTCGTAATATACATATATAAATGTATACGAATTTACTCTGAAGAAGAAAACAACTTCAACAGGTTTGTGATATAAATAATAAGTTAAACTAAATAAATATTATTATTAATCACTGCGCGTGTAACGTAATTAAGTAGCATATACGATGACCTTAGAATGATGTATGCTCGACTGAATATCAATTGCTGTAATTAGCGATTTCCAATCAGAAAAGACCGGCACGCCGACCAACTACAGATTTATACTCATATAATATAATAATAGACTCTGTTTACTATTACACATTGGCGTAAAAATTATACCTATATATCATTTTAGAACACCAACACCGGAATACAAATAGAAAAATCATAAATTTTTAATTTTATAACGATTTTGACGAGTAACTAATAATTAATTAAGTTTTCCGAAATTGCCATAGTATTTGAAAAAATGTAGTGTCTAATCCGAATTGAAATTGTAGAAGCTTTCCACGTGATCAAACCCCTACCCGAAAGCGTTTTAGCATTCTGGAGTCGGTCTCGGCACCGGTGTTCAACTATACGCTCTACAATTGGTTGATTTTAAATTCCCGCCGAATTTTCTTTCTTATCAAACCATCGTCATAATTAAAACATTATTATCATTATTTTTACGAAAATCCACTCGCTTTTTAGCATATATTTTACGCATTTCAATTAGCTCATGACGAATGTCCTCCACACTCGTTCGCTTCAAAAATATCCCCCGTTTTGTTATGAATAACCACCTCACAGGTAAACCGCAGATCTTAAATACAAATACAGTAATAATAATCAGAGGCATCAAAATTAATTTGGCGCATATTTATATTGTGTGGGTAAATTGTAAAACAGTTGAAAAAATAAAAATGAAACACCCATAGTCGCAACTATACTATATTCAGTTTGAGATTATACCGGGCGGCGGACGAAAATTGGTTCATGTTCGCACAGGCGAGATTCCATCGGTATTCTGATTGTCGAAAACCGTCGTGTGCCGACTGCCGCTGACAGAAACAGCCAATGTCAGAATAGCTACTAGCCGCCTAGGGGTCTAACATTGCTCCGGTGTTCATTCATCGTGCGCGTTCCGGTATAATCTTAAACTGAATACAGTATAGACCTACATTTTAGAGGGTGCTAAAATTATGTAACACATAAATTTCAAAACTATTAATGACATATTTTTTTTAACATAACTTCAACATTATTATTTATTCGTATATTTACTTAATACATTACTTTTGGAAAGAAAATAATCGTCTTATAATTACAATTTAATATTTTACAAGTCACATATACAAATAACATTATGCGTTTGATATTGGTCAATAAAAATTTAAAATGTATTATTTCAAAAATATTTTTATTGTATTTGTACTGCACTTATTTAACACTGATTCTGTTTTTATGTTATTTGCAATATCCTTCAGAATATTTTTGAAATGGGTAAGTCAGAAAACCGTTAAATTTGAAATTTCTACATCTTAGGAAAATTCTCTTTTTAATGTCATCAAATTTGAAATGTGAATTTTTTGGTGGCGCTAAAGTTCCCTTATTGTTGCGCCTATGGAAACACCACACAAGGTCCTATAACCATTAGACTAAACACTTGGTTTTTCACTATTCAGTCAGCTACGATCACACTTTTAAATAAATTTTAAAAAATATCGTGTATTTAATGGATGCTGAACTAATAAACACGGTATAAGCGGTGCAGAGACCAACCACAGAATGCCAAAATGATATCCGAAACGGGTGATTTATTCGTTTTATGAATACATGCGTGTAGATTGTATATAAAAAAAATAAATAAATTTGACAATATTGTTTTATCGTCATATAAAATATTGTATTATTCGTTTAAACCGTTCGAATATACGATTGGAAAACTATATGTTACAATAATATGTATTCGTGAAAGATATAAATATATATGATATGAATTATTATCGACCGTATATGCGTGGTGGTGCAATATTTAAAATGCGATATAATAGCAATAATTTGTAATAATGTTTTGAGTTAATTTCAGAAAATATGGTCATGTTCCTGACGTATTTTATATCTGTCCGGGGACATAATATTACAAATACCGACGCCAACATGTTCGTGTCGTTTTAAATTTGCCCACAACTATTATACGCACTATATGTATGGCGGTGTACGACCGTTATTAGTGGTCTGTGTGCTCGTAAACTTTTGTGCGCAAGCTGTAAGTATAGTGTACTTGAATGATACTCGTCGAGATGCAGCGGACGGTAAACGGTACGAGGAGAATTAATATCGAATAAATTCAAAGACGAGGGCGGGGAAAACAAAATAAAAACGATGGTTACCTACATGTTCAGAGTAGAAAACGTCCTACGCCGATCACTTCATAACATAATAGGTACGTGTATTTTTTTAAAAATAAAAATCGCGCTGAGCATAAATACAGCTAATAATATACATAAACTGCGATGTGTTTGAAGTGAATAAAACGAGTGATTCCGAATGTATTATTATTACTATTATTATTACTTTTATTAACATCATCAGCATAATGTGCGCATATTCTGAATTATGATAAAGTTAGACGAGGGCAGTTCATAACGCACAGCAGCAGTAAGTTTTACAAAAAAAAAACATATATAGATATACTCGTATATATATTTGTATACAAGGTATACCGTAACCAGTCGCATATTATCATTCTGTGCACACAGAATAAAACTCATGATTCATGGGACTCTGAATGTCTTATAATTCTATATTCATTTCAAAAAAATATATTATTATCAATGCAAATATTTCATGTATTAATTTTTGGGCAAAGCTAAGAAGATATTGGTTTAACAATGATATTTATCATGCGTAACGTTCGGGTAACAGATTGTAATTAAGTGCTACTTATACTTGAAAAGTTTTTCGATTTTCTCAAAAATTGTTTGAGAAAATCGAAAAACTTATGTTTAATTTTAAAAACCTAAAAATAGGATAAAAACCAATTTTTTTTTTATAGTTTTTTAAAGCGGCACAAAAAACTACTAAAACAATGGTTCTGGAATCTTGAATTTTACACCGAAAATGTAATTTCACACTAAATATATATATATATATATAAGTAAAAAATTACCTGCGACTTTTTCCTAATTATAGCAAATATTAGATGTTAAATTATTTAAGTTGTAAATAGGGTAATTTTTGGTTTTTAAAGGCTGAAAATGTTATACAATACACTCGGATGTTCTATGTTACTATACGAGTATTACTATATTTAATAAAATTTAAAAATCTAAAATCACAGTTATTTTTTATTACCGCTTTTAAAATTTTATAATGCAACTTTATTACATTTTAAATATGAAATCTTTCTCTTTCTTGAGCTGAGATCAAGAAATGAATGAGGAGAAAGAGAATGAGAGAAAAATTGAATCTTCCTTACTCAATAATAAATAATAAAAAATTATTTATCATTATTATAATAATAATAAATAATAACAAATATTAATGATAATTTACATAGAAATGAAATAAAAATTGTTCCACGTGAAGTACGGCTATTGAATTACATAAAACTTGCTTGCTCGTACTATAATATACAATACGCATAGCCGTCCCAAGGGGGGCAAATGGGGCAAGTGCCCTAGGGCGTCCAAAGTATTATGAATGCAGGGGGTGTCATAAAAATGGATGACAAAAAGAAAAAAATTTGTTGTTTTATTTTAGATATTAATTTGTCTTATATCTATATGATGATTTCGAGTATGAGTGTATTTACTATTAAAATATATAAAATTATGTACATAATTAGATATAACGTTAGTTGTAATTTTTTTTTGGGGCGGGGGGGGCCTCAAATATTATTGCCCTAGGGCGTTATTGTTGGTAAGGACGGCACTGACAATACGATAACAATAACAATAATAATAATAATAATAATAATAATAATAATAATAATAATAATAATAATAATAATAATAATAATAATAATAATAATAATAATAATAATAATAATAATAATAATAATAATAATAATAATAATTTACAATCGTTTAATAATGACTAATGTGTATTATATTTTTCGTCGGAAAATGGTACAGACTCCGACTTAAATATTGTACATTTCAAACATTTTTTTCTGAATTCTAAAACTTCTTTAAATTATATTTAAGAAAAAAGGAACGAAAAAATAAAAAAACGTTTTATGTTCCTCCTAAAATGGAACAAAATTCCAATGACGTTCCTTCGCACAAAAAAGGAACTTCGTTCCCGATACGTTCCTGTAAAAGGAACGAATTCATAAGGAACGACTTTTAACGCGTTCATTCCAAACACTGGACATAATATAATATACACCGGTTTGAATTACACGGTACGGCGGGGCTGCGTCATAATGTTTTTATTCGGTTTTTAGCGACCGGCAACAAGTGCAAGACACACACGGCTCGCGACCGAGTCGGCGGCGACGGGTCAGCGCGCGTGTCGCACGCGCATTTACACGAGTATTTTATTGTTGCGCAGTACATTATGTTATTACACACCACCGAAGAACGTGTGACGACGCGGACCGGGGTACGGTTATAATTTTATTTTTTATTTTTAACCTCCTACGACTCAACCACATTCTGTGCTCGAATAACTATACACATTATAATATGTTACGTGTCTGTGTGTATTACAAGTATATAGGTAATACCATATCCGAGGTGTATATTATACAGAGTGATCGAACGACTAGGAATACATAATTTTTATATTATTTTCGATATCGTACTATAATAATAATAATAATATAATAATATCGTTCGCGATACCGGGGGCGGACGAATTTCTATACGGTTATTTTTTTTTTCTCCACGTTAAAATTGCACCGTATAAAGAGCCGTATTAAGATTATGCGAGGAGGCCCAAGGGCCTAAAATATTTGGGGCCTTGAAATGCTTTTTTTTTTTTTAAACACACAGGGCCGGTTTCACCAACTGACTACACACTAACACCGCGTTAGTTAACGATTTGTTTAACATCTGGTTAAATTATACAAGTTTCGCCGTTATATTTTATTATTGTTAGATTATATTTGTTATAACGCGTATTTAAATAAAGGAATTCGTCCTGGTGTTAAATTACAACTGAAATTGTCCTCGTCCGATTCGCCGTTTAATATTTTATTTATTGATTGTAGAATTTTAAATCCTTAATTTTTTTGTAAAACCATTAATATTTTGTTCTTAACTTTATCCGCGACTCTTCCGTTACACTCAAGAAGTCGATCCCTAGCATTTATTATAATCTGTAGACTTTCACGAAGTGTTAAATTCTGGTTTTGTAGTTTAATTATGACTTGGGGTAAAAAGCAAACATTGCTTTTAATACGTGCTATATCATTCTCTAAATTTTCATTATCAAACAATTCTTTAGCTATTTTTATCGAATCTGATTCGTCATCTAATTCTGAGATCACAGATTTAATTGAATCGAAATTATCTACATAATACGTTACTGCATTCAACCACATTGCCCATCGTGTCAACACTGGTTCACGTAGTTTAAGTATTCGACTTGGAGCTTTTAAAATTTTTTTTTTTACATGGGCTATCATTTTATCAGCTGTAGTGTATTCGACTGTAATAATCTCGCAAACTCCGTGAATTCCGTGGGCTAAACATGTTAAATGTATTCGATTTGGAAGTAGCATAGTTAAAGAGTCAGCTGCCTTCACCATATACGATGCAGCGTCGGTTACAAACAAAAGAACATTTTCACACTTGACTCCGGACGGCCATAATAATTGCATCGCATCGTTAAATAATTTACCAACAGTTTGAAAATTACATTTAAAAAGTTCCTCACTCATTAATAGCCATGGCTCTGAGTAATGTTTTCCGCGAAGAAGACCAATTATAACATTACATACAAAACGATCGTCAAAACCTGTTGTCTCATCTAGTGATACCCAAAATCGGTCCATCACCAATTTCTAAACAAATACGTGAAATAGTGTTTTCATATATGGTAGAAACGTAATTTTTACGTATTGTTGACTGGTCGGGAACACATTTTTCGGTATATTTCTCTAAAAAACGAATGGTTTAATTTCCATAGAGGTATCGTTATAATTGAGATAACAACGTGTTGAGCAGGGCCGTGTTTAAGCACAAGCTTTATAGGCTGCAACCTGGGGGCCCCCTCAAAAAAAAAAATTAGTATACATTAAAATATATTTTGTGTACTGTATAAAAAAAAATTTGTTTGGTTCTAGTTCTAGCTTTACTCCCATACGAACTTTAATAGCTATTTTATTCCACATTAAGTGAAAGTATTAATTATAAAAGTTGACGACAAAAATACTATTGATGTCGTATACCAACAATATTACCAACAATATTTAGACATACAATTAATTTACTTAAAAATTATTTATATTAATTGATACCCTATCTCTGAAAATTGTTTTAATAGAATTAACATTAACATTATATTTTAATATATTACGCGTAATCAATTTGGCCGTCTTTACAAAAAAGGTGGAAAAAGGGTGGCTAATTTCCCTCAATTGTTGTACTTTTATGTCTTTTAAATATATAATTAATTTTTATCCGCCAATTTTTGCCAATACTGAAACAATTTGTGTTAATATTTAGATAATTCGATAAAAAATCAAGATTTATTCACGGTCTTAAGAAATAACAAAATATTTACAGCCTTGTTCAGCAGAATCAAAAAAAGTGCTGATCGATTTTATGAAATCAAAAATACCTAACTGGGATACACTTGAAGATAGTTATGATAAGGATTTAGAAAATAAAATTACAGGATTTTGTACTTCATTGTATAAAAAATGGATTTTATCCAAAAGAACATTTAATGTGTTTAAGAAAAAAAATGAAGATTGGTTGAATCTACATTTTAATACACCATCTCCACTAAATAATTTTATCATTATCAAAGCGGTAACTAATTTTATTTTGAATACTGGCCTTCAGATTTAACTTCAAATTTAGAATATATGTGTATGTATATGCATATGTTTTATGTTACTATAATATAATTGTTTGATTTGCTGTTTTTTTCTCAAACGTAGTTGTATCTTAATTTTATAATTTTTTTTTATATTTCTTTTGTGCCTATCTAACCTTTTTAGACTTTATTAGAATTGTAGAAATATATTACTTAATTTCAATAAAAAAATAAATAAAATTTTATTTTAAATTTTTTTATTTTTTATTTTAGAACGGGGGAGTTTAAATACAAACAATTTATAAAATGTAAAATTGTTTATTTTATTTTATTTTACATAATAATATAAAACGATTAAGAAAAAAAAAAGTTTTGTCCATCAAAAGTCCAATTTCTCCCACTGTGCGTCGCTTAAGCGAACTACGCTTGGACAATGATTTGAATTCGTTATTTGTTATTGCTAGGGTTCGGGACTTATGTTTTTATTTTATCGACCAAAAAATTACCGCGTAAGATAAAAATATGTTTTGAGTTGTAACGAATTTAAAAACAATATCTTTTTTTTTACATATTTATGCATACCTGTATATATATTGAGAATTTTATGAAAACACGCGTATTTTTATGGATAACATTTTTTTCTTCTTATTTTGCGTATTTACTACGTTTGGGACGATGTGAAATATATTTAGTTTGTTTACATGAGTAATCTCATAATATTATTAATATACGGGTATAGTTTCTATAATATTTTTACGTCGATTTTTACTGAAAATGCAATTTTCAAGGTAAAAATGTTTTAATACAAAGTGTACCGTCAAAATATGCGTGAATATTTTTCGAATTTTTTTACAGAGCCATTAAGAGAAGGCTGGCGATTATCAAATAATACGATGATTTATTTATTTTTTAAATTTTATAATCACGTTTTTATTAAACAATTAGAACGTAAAAATTTATTTAGTCGCATATTTGCATGCATACAACGATTTCGTGCATATTTTATGAAATTTCAATGCGTTTTTGCATGCATATTTTCATGATTTTCAATGCGATATGTGCCGAGCTTTAGTTATTACTATACAAATTTGAAATAGCAATATAGTAATTGCAGTACAAAAGCAAAAAAAAAACGATTCCGATCGGAGCTCCGTCAGTGTACTTATTATTAATAATATAGTTTGTACGTACATAGAATACGATTGACCTTACACAATACATTTCAATTACTTTCAGTTTCAATTACGATTCTCTATATACCAATAAACCTAGCTAAAAACTATTAAAATGAAATTAATTAAATTAACAGTATAAAATTGGTAAAGGTAAAATTTTTCATAAAAACTTTTTTTCGAATACAATATTGGAGCAACGTCCGACATTGTGTGGTAAATTTTTAAGCGTTAAAACTTGCGAAAATTACAAAAAAAATTATGAACTATAAATACATCGAAATCTAAATAATTGCTATAAAAAACAGCACAAAATTGAAAGAAATTTTTCTTTTTCCCAAATAAAAATATAAAGTTACGTGTTTTTGGTGAATACGTATAGAAGAAATAATACGACCATTTTATGGTTTCGAAATAACGCGATAACGATTTCGACGAAATTATATCATTTTTCGGTATAGTTTTTTTTTTTTTTTGTCTTCAGCGCTTTTGAGAAAATCGACAAATGACCTCTCTAAAGTACGCCTGCGATCAGATGCGATTTGCTACCGAGAAAAAGAGTTACGACCGCGTATAGTAAAGATCGGATGAGCCCTAGCCACCTCTGCAGGTATAGAGAATTTTTGAGTAGAGACAAAAAGATAAAAAAAACACATCAATACATTCCTCTGACATCCGCTCAGAATCTAAAAACGTAAATTATTATTATTGCCGATATACTGCACCCTGTACGCCTGCACTATATAATATATCAAGTATATATATATATATATATACGTTCGAGCGAGGGTATCGTACTCTCAGCGGTTGTCTGCGCTCCGATAAAGCACCGGCCGGCGCGTTTGTGATTTATGTACCGTCACGACGACGGTTCTCGTTCACAATACGAAAACGCCGGAGAAACAAAACGTTTTTCCGATTTGTCGGCCCCGATTTGTGTGGGCGTACAAAGGCGTTAGCTGGTTAGTTCTCTTGCGCAAAACTCGCACCTCTCTCGTATACGCGGCAATAAATTTCAAAATAATATACTCGTCGACCGCACGATCGTGTACGCCGTCTCTTTTCTCTCTCTCTCTCTCTCTCTCTCTCTCTCGCTGTTATAAGCGTATACAAAGGTTATGGGAAAAAATTTCCTTAGTTAAATGCTTTCAGTTGAAAGTTAACGAAAAATAGATTTAATCGATTAAATAGTTCAAGTGGAAAGAAATATTAACTAGGTACTTTTAAAAAAAAAAAATTTATTTTTTTATTTTTCAATTTAGGACTGAAATCTCGAGATTTTTTGTTTTTTTTTTTAGAATTATTAAAAAAAATAACTTATATACTATTCACTTATAAAAAAAAAAAATATTAGACGTAATCTAAATCATTATTATTTGATTTATTTGACCATCAGACAGCGTATTAATGAAAACGCGCATATAGTTTACTGTTCTATAATATATTAAAATCCACGAAAATGTTAAAACAAAATGACTTTCAACTATTGTAATAAAATGCAGAGCCAAAACCAAACAAGACCGGAATTTCCCGCAGCTTCACGCTCATAAAATTTTTTTTAAATCGGACAAGCCTCAATCACTTCGTAATAAATTGCCGGATTCGTTTCGTTTTTGCGTATAAATGTAAAGAAACAAAAATATATTTGAGAATCTATCGAAAAGCGATTTTCTGAGAAAGTAAATGGATTCGTCTAGTTTTGGACAGGGAGCCCTTCAATTAATAATATATTTATTAAATATAGCCGCCAATGGCCAATGTATACCTTATACAATACGCCAAATTGCGGACAACCCGTTATTGGGCGATGCGAGATGGGTTGTACATAATATTAAATAGTTGTACACGCAGCTAAAACGTATACAGCGGCCTATAATGCATCTCCCTTCTTGACCTTACATTTCACCCTTTTTTCATTCATTACCGATTCTATATTATAGGTAGGCACCTACAAAAACGTATCTAATAGGAACTCATCGAAGTGAAGCTTGAATACACAAATAATCTATTTATTAGTCGACTCGGATTTCAAATTTCGGGCAGTTTGATATTGGACTAGAGAGAGATGTAACACAATTTGCATGTTGGCGATTTAAGAATAATCGACAAACTATTTATAGCGAGGAAAAACAGTGATTTATATAAAACAATAAATTGACTTGAAATCCTATCGAATAAAAAGTGTATATTTTTTCAAATAACGTATACAAGTATATCTGTAATAGAATATTGTGTTTTGTGTTTACGTACTATACATCCAAGCCAATTTTCAAAATCGAAATCTCTTGTCTCGGATAAAATCTTAAATACACCAAAAGAAGTATATAATACGTGTCTATACCCGTACTCCGTAGTCGAGATTTTCGAATTGAAGCGAACAAACAAACAAAATATACATAAATAATAATAAAATATATATACGTGTGGTGTAGTGTGCGTAGTATATAGAAAAAAAAACGATATTGCGCTCGTTATTACATAGGTACATACATTTCCGTAGCCGATTTGCATACGAGTTGAAATTTGTGTTTCATACACACACGCTATAAATATATAACGCGTGTCACCAATAGTAGAGTAAAAAGAAAAAAGCAATCCGATCCGATATATGCACATGTAGGTTCGGCCAAAGTCGTGTAATAAACATTTTAAGTCACGCGATGTCAAAAACCTAACCTATTAATGCGGTTTTCGATAAAATATCATCGCCGTATGAATTTTTAACGAAAACAAATAAATAAATAAAAAAATTTACCTTTACCGTCTCAATAATTTCGTATCACTTTTTATATCTTTTTATACATAAGTGTATACGAATAGTACTGTTAAGTTATGCAAAACACGACGTGAGCGTTCAACGCCCGTTCTTGTGCTGCTGCAGTGAATAACCTTTTGCCAATTGGTTTTTTTTTTTTAAATACATTACTATTATCAGTTGTAAGCAGGGCTCGGATTTTATAGCGCTAAAAAATACTAAAAAAAAATGCGTACTTTAATATGACCGAGAAAATCATTAAATACGCCAAAAAAACAGTAAAAAAACAAAAAAAAAATGTTTTATTTGTGAATTAATTATTATAGTAGAGGCCCGCGCCGCACACGGCCAATAGTATCGCTATAATTTAATACATAAAAACAGAGTATATATTCTATATATTCTATAAGGAAACGGCAAAGCGTGGGTATTTTTTTACCTTCTTAAAATTACCCACGAGATTTATAAATAACACAAAATAATTTAAATTTAACAAAAAAAAAAGCACTGTAACTGAGAAAATAGCGCTAAAAACGCTTAAAATAATAGAAATATATGCAATATAGAATTTTATACCTAGAATGTTCGATGCACAAAACAAGTTTATAGCCAATATCTCTGCTATTTTTATCTGTATTCAACAATAATTAGCAAATGCTTTGAATCCTAATCCTGCACTTTATAAATATCGATCAATGTTCTTCTATTGTATACATACCTATTCGTCCGATGCTCCGTCGAGATCCGCGTATTAAGATCGAGTACATCAGAAAATACGCGTGTATTTGTATTTTTTTTTTTCGAAAAACTTATATTTACAATGATTCAATATGTTTTTTATTACAGTTATTTTCTGTGTAATTGCATAACGTGACTCAATTATTAAAGGTACAGGGTTGTGAATTTCTAAAAAAAACGCTTTGTTAGACGTATAGATTTCCTAATCATATAATATTGTACATATAATATTCACTTTTATCACTTTTATCTCGCACTTTCATTTCTCTTAATTTCATTGCACTTTATTTACTATACACAAACTCCTAGATTAATATATATATATATTTTTTTTCTAATAAAAGTATTAGTGCATTAATATTCTATATATATATATATTTGTTATATTCGTATGCAGGCCGATGACAATGTCAATATTCGATTTTGTTAAACGGTGTGAAATATGGGCGCAAGACATTTCAGACTTTTAAAAAGAAAAATAATAGAATTAAAATTATAAAAAACACTTAACCCGTATGGGTTACTAAGACAATCATATAGAAACATTAATTGTAATATTATCTGTGAGATCATTAAAATAAAACTTATTTTTTAAATTTATTTCTCTTGGTACCTTTTTCATATAATTAGGTAAACTAATTATTTTCGTTGATATATGAATGATCAGTACGAGTGTTGAACGGTAACAGTAATACAGTCTGCGCTGTACTATAGTTAATTGACTACATTTCTGCTCGCCAGAAACGTTTAACTTATTTCACCCATTCGATAAAAAGTAATTTAATCATTTCGGTGTGGCCTGATTAACTCGCGCGTCGTTGACATCACGCGTGAGTACTGGGCGATATACCAAAAAAAACAAAACTATTATATATATATATAAGAATGCATCATAGTGGAAAAAAACTATTATAATAAATAATATTGTCGTAAATAAACGTAGGAGGACGACTTTCATCAGCGCGCGAACGACCACGTTTTCAGTGTTTAAAATTGTGTGCACCACGACACACAATGTGCAGTGACATCAGTCAAATGTGTAGTACGAAATTGGGAAGTGTGTTGTATAAAATTTATCGCGTATTAATCAAATGTCTCGGGTTTATCGAATTTACATTTTCGAATTGATCTAATAGGATTTATTACTCGGAAAAATAATAATTTTTCTGTACCTCTACTGTATATTATAACGTTTATAGTATACCGTTGATTTCTATCGTTTCACGCGTGTTCTCGAATAATATAATTCAATAAATTCAATAAATAAATGTTATTCTTAACAAATTCAATTTAAAAATATCGATAGTCAAAATATATACGTGTCGTGTGTTTGCGCGAGCAATACGACAAGAACAAAAATCACTGGTGTGTGCAGTGTCGTAGCCAAAGAGGAGACATTGGTTAAACGTGTCCTCCCGCGAAATTTTTAATTACATTTAATCAGTTTAACAATAATACATAAGTTTATACTTGTATATTATACGAAAACCATTTAGAGTTTATAAATAATAATAAATTATAAATTCGTGCCATTTTTTTTTTTACATTTTTTTCTGAGTCCTATATTATGTAAGCGCATTAGGATATACATTAATTAATTAATATCTGCGTATTATTACATTTATTGAAATTTACGGGTTATTCGTTTCCAGCGCACAACTTTAAAATTTCGTCCTTGTGAAAATTGTAATCGTACATTTTGTGTACTAAATTATGTATAAAACGGATATTAAAATTTTTATTTTTTTTTATAACACACGACACACACACACACTCTAAACCTCGTGGCATCTACGTTTTGTATTTAAATTATTTTAAAACAACATTTTATTCATTTATTTACCAACACTAGTAAAAAATACTGTAGAAATCAACGAACTCACAGATAAAATAAACGTTCAATGTGGTGTATACGAAAATCATCGTTATTATATATATATATATATATCAGAGCTACGACCTAGGAGTATTCCAGCTAAAAAAATAATACACGTGATATATTAAATATTTATTCAATATATTGTAAGAATCATTTTATTTTTGTACCTTTTATTTAAGTTTAGTTAATCATTTAAAATGCGATATTTAATTGACGTTAAAAACTAAAAAAAAATGTCCAATTAAGAAATAACAATATTTAGATATTAACGACCCCTAGCCATATGAGTGCCATGGATATGGCTTAACAGTTACAGACATTTTATTGTTCATTATTATCATTATCATTATCATTATTACTATTATTATTGTGTATTTTAAAGTAATGATAAATCAGTGTATTCGAAAAACGATTTCCAACGGAATTTTAGGGTTTAAATTTACAAAACTATTGCTATCAGTTTTATAAGTATTTTTAGAGTTATTTTTTCTCGTTGATATAGTACTGCTTCAAAACTCTGACATGACAATATTATTTTCGAAATTACGATGATGTAATTCTATATATGATTTTGAAGAAATTTCGAATTTTTAATAAGTGAAATTTCCTAACTATTTTTAAGAATATGTAATAAGATTCGCCAGAGATATAGATGAGTCATTATCAGCATATTGAATTGTTTTTTTTCGACATAAAGTTAATATTAAGTAGTTTCGTATTCCTATCATGAATGCTTACGAGGATATTTGAAATCGATACGGCGGGTTATCGGATTTAAATTAAAGAATTTTCCACTGGAGGAACTCCACATGTTTTAAACTTAAATTCGCCTTGCTATAGTTGCGTCATAATGCCTTCTTGACGCCTAACGGTAAAAAAAATGTCAAAAATATATAGCTACCATTGATTATATATTACTATAGATTGCTCACTGCAATATAAAATTTGTTGCGCGATAAATGGCGGGTGCCGCTATGCAGCACTCCGCGCTGTATTTTAGTTATGGCGGGTGCCGCAATAATCGCTAGTGAGGAACTAATAGACTGTATGTTGTTACCACGGTAGATAATTTACCATTAAAACCCAAGTTTTTAATATTTATAATTATCTTTAAATAATAACATTGATTATATATAATCTCACTGATATAATCAATGATAATTACATTGCACGAAGCACAGTTACTTATGACTACGGAATATAGTGTGTTTACTATTTAATATTAATATAAAAAATAAAATTTGTTTTATACATAATTTTACGCTGCTAAAAATAACGTTCGGTTAAATCACAGAATATACTAAATCAGAAAGGACACTTCATGTAAACAAAGAAAACTGACGGCCATCTTCTCATTTAGCAATCGTTATCAGTTATGTTGTGATATGATTATCATATCCGTTTTTTCATCACTCGTGTTTTTCGTGCTTGTGGTAATTTATAGTGTTGTACTATATAGTGTATTATTTTTATTGAACTGCCACGAAAGTTGTAAAAATGATGCAACCTAATATTAGGTACGGCATCAAATGCGCCAACCCAATTTGTGGTAGTAAAATGGCTCATGACCGTTGTGTAAGCTATTTTTCTTTCCCTAAAGATCCAGCCAGGTTTGTGTATAATATTTTTCATCAGTAAGTAAATAGATAAATTAGTTATATATATTATATTATATTAATTTTAGGTGTACTGTATGGATCAAACATTGTGGCCTTACTGTTCCATTGGCTACTGTGGTCCAAAAACAGTATAAACTTTGTGGCAAACATTTTGAAACAAAAATGTTTTTAAATGATTTGCGTAATAGGCTTCAGCCTAATGAAATTCCAACTCTTTTTGCTAGTAAGTGTAATAAACAGTATAATATTAGTTCTTAATAACTAGGGCTAGGATTTATATGCATTGGTATGTTTTTTTGCAACTTCTGATTACTTATTTTGTAAGTATAATGTCCACGAATTAGCTCTTGCTGAGGTAAATGGACCTCTATATCAAAAAATATTTTGGATAAAATGCATATTTTTGCATATTTTGAACAAAATGAATATTTGTATACATTTCGACCACAAAAACACAAAAAGTGCATGTTTTATAGTATATTTCGTTACAATTCATTTCATCGCTGTACAAAAATACCCAAATGTAATTTTATCTTATCGTACTGTCATATACTCATACGCTTACTTATGATTTATTACGATACGTAATATTTTAAATGGCAATAATCTAGATGATGATTTTCTGATATTTTTGCATATTTTTAATAAACCAAATGCATATTTAATCATTTTTTATTGCATATAAATCCTAGCCCTATTAATAACTTATTTCAAAAATAATATTATTTTATTAATTTTAGATGATATACCACCTAGCGCATCTCGGCAATTACTATTTGACAATCGTGATGGATCTTCCATTGACGGTGATATGCCAGATGTATTAGCTCAGCCTTTAGATTTGGAAATTTCAGGTAGTTACTTATTTAATTAATACTATTATTATGCTACCTCTAAGAGCATATTTTCAACAAAAATAAAAAGCATATTTTGTAAAATTTGAAGATAATATTAAGTGCATATTTCAAATTGTTTTGATATATGAATTCATACTTATGTATTTTTAAAATTATTTACATAATTTTTCAGTTTTGAACACACCATCTACTAGTTCCTCACCTGGTGTAGGACGCAATATAATTGTTCCAATTACCCCAACTTCCGACACAGACAGCTTGTGCAGTTTATCAATGAGTACTAATCAATGGAAAATTTATTTGGGATGTTTCGTTTGCAAAATGGGAATAATCGAAATCCGACTCCAGTTCAGTTTTACTGTGCATTCAAAAAACTTTTTTGCTTGAATTATTTTCAACATTCACCCGATGCAAATTGCTTAAAAGACATGGATAACATTTTATGTCATTCAAATCCAGAACAACGTGTCACTCAAATAGTACTTCCGAAGCAGGCAAAGACTCCAATTAACTTTTTATCTTACATAAAGGTTGGTCATGTCGACTACAGAGACCTTAATATACCTGAAAGTAATGCATTAAGTTATATTTGTGGATATTTGTATGGTAAATGTCTATCACAGCATACTTGTGATAGATGTGTACGTTATGGTCATAGTCAAACATATTTAGATAAATCATTTCTCTTATGTTATTTTAAAGCATATGAAAACAAAAATAAAACTCTATTTGGAAATCTTCAAATGCCTCAGGATAGTTTTCACAATTATATTTTTGAATTAGAAAACATATTTATAGAACGTTTACCAACTTTAGCATTAGAAAAAAACGTTGGCCTTAAACTTAAAGAAGCTTTTTTTAATATACCTTTTATTCGTCCGTGTCCAGATTTTGATTTAGTATTTTTATTAAGATTGTATGTTAGATTTAGAGTATTTTCTGCCTTAAAATTTTTAAATGGAGAACTTATATCAGAAAGAAAATTAAAAAATAGAAAACTGACAATCATTAAACATTTATAATGTTTAAATAACCTTTTTTGTTTTATATTTTGTATTATTAAATTGTACAATCATTATTAATTTTTTTAATTGTATATATATATATATATATATAGCTATACTTATTTTTAACCATGTAAATTATTATTATATATTCATGTATAAGTTATTTTGTATCAGTGTATAAATTATTATTTTATTATATATATAAAATTATTATATAAAACATGTAAATACTATTTTATTCATTAATATAAGATATATCAAAAAAAATTTTACACAATTATTTAAATCGAGTACAATAATTATTAAATACCAGTTCGATGGTCATACTGATGCTAAATAAGAAGATGGCCGACACGATTTTTGTTCGGTCCTATGCTACACATTATAATTCTTATCAGTGTCCGGGCTGTGATTAAATCATACGTTAATATATTTAATTCTCGTAAGAGATAAAAAACATCATTATTTGAAAACCTCAAACGTTCTTTTTTCGCCATAATAATATTAATAAATATAATATTATAGTATAATAGTATATATTATTATATAATAGTAAAAATGTGTAATGAGTCAATTAAATAAAAAGATTCCTAATTTCGAAGAATTAAAGTGTAAGGAACATTTTTATATTTAGTAAAGCTTTTACTAACGACACAAATTTACAAAGAATGCAATGGGTGAATTCAATTCAAGCTATGCAAGTACCGCAAAAATAAAAATATTTGAAAATGAATAATAATGGTTTTATTATGTTTTAGTGTTTCAAAAATTTGTTCTCTTATAAATAGGAATATAATTCATTTCTTATACAAGTATGTAATAATTTATTTTATTTACTATAATATTCATACTCTCCCAAAGAAATTTGTGTAAATTGTAAAATATAACAATTTTTTTTTTCAAATGTTTGTCATACCGCTTTACAGCTTTATAATACTCTTTCTTTAATATTTATTTAAAAATTTTAGTTTTATTGCTAAAATAACGTGTTCAGTAAATTCAGTGTGTTTTGTAAGTCATTAAACTTATTTCATTCCAACCCCGTATTCCCGCGTAGCAAGTACTTTTGCGTTATCTGTGTTTATGAACAGTAAGGACGATACATGTATGACGACAGTCAACAAAAATAGGTTTTGGTTATCCCAAATATACCTATAAACACTACGGTCGGCTGGCCTTCGGAAATAAAATAATATACTATATTATTATGTACTATTATCGCCACCTATCGGTCGTCGATTATCGCACAACAAATTTTATATTGCAGTGAGCAATCTATAGATACCGTGCAGCCGCCATAAAACAGCGCGCCCTAGTGGATAACATGAGCAGTTTTTGGGTTACTTATTTGAATTACTATAATATATTATTTTCGTAGACATTTAAAATGCGTACGTTAATAATAGTAATTATTATAAAGTATAAACTAAACTAAGATTATAATTGATATCAATAAATCTCATTCAAAATTCTAATAAACAACAAAAAATAAAATTGAAAATTTCTTCAACATCATAGTCATACATATTTTAGTTTTATACAATAATGATTCAGCCTGATGTTATATTAAATTGTGGTTTTAGAACTATTAATTATAATTGTATTATAGTACCCATTATAAATTATTACGTAGCATCATAATATGTAATATACTCACACAAAAACTGCGCGCGTAGTCCACCCAGAGCGCTAGAGTAGGTTTGCACGGTGTCTATAGTAATATATAATCAATGATAGCTACAAATAGATTATGAAAACTTATATGCGTATTAATATATTAATTACATTACAGGAAACTGTCGACGAAACGACAACAATGATTACTGGTTTAGAATACAGAAAACAGTTAATAGATATTGCCTAAATTGATGCCCCAACGTTTTTAAACTAAAAGAAAAATAAACACGTAGATTTGTAAAATTAAAAATATACTTGTATTTGTATTCAAATACTTAGCGAGTATTCGTAAAATACTTTTTTCTAGAAGTATTATAAAAGTATTTTTAATACTTTTTATGCGAATACTAGTATTAGTATTTTAATACTTTTTTAAAAGTATTTTTTACAAGACTGAGAATATATTATAATAGTTTAAGATAAATGTTAAGAAATAATGTGTTGAGCAGTAATTTTCTTTTTTTTTTTTAGTTTAAAGAAAGATAAAAAAAGAGAAGAAAAAAACTTGTAAAATCTATTACTGTGCACGACATGTATGTTAATTGTTAATAGCCATTGCCCATTAGGCCGTCTAAATAAATAACAAAATAATTTAATGACAATATATTTTTTATTAAGTGTTTTAAATCGTGGGTTGTACTCTTGTTTCCGGTAGTATTACCGACCCGATCCACATATTACACAAACACACACGTACACTGGGATAATTAAATACTTCTGACGATAATTTCGTGTACAAACACACACACACACACTTTCACTTGGAAGCCAGTGAAATTTGACCGGAGGGTACGCAGCACTTTATATACTTCGTCTCGGTTATAGAATTTGTATTTTCTTTTAATTTTTTCCACTCGACGTTTCACGACCTCGATCGTTTAATTCGTTTCTATTTTTTAACGCGGGTGCATAAAATTACCCGTCCACCTATGGCGGCGAGTGTATAGAATTTTCGTCTATAACGAGACAAACGCGCGCGTTACGAGGCAAAAAAATAACACTAATATTATAGCGCGTTTAAATCGAAAAAAGTTACTTGGCGGACCAGAAAACAACGAGAGGCAAAAATAATTTTTTTTTTGCCGAATTAAAATATCATTTTCCATTTTTTTTTTCTATATAAACACAGTGTTCGTTACGAATTATGAAACGAAAATTTTTCAAATATTTACTATAATAATTAACACGTTAATTTAGAAACGGGAATAGAAACTATTATTCTTATACGTGACGCAAGTAAAATTAATTTTTGTCCTCTCTTAGAAAACGATTTTGCATCCTTCTGAGTTCAAGCAAGCGCGTAGCCACGCCCATCGCGGACATATTATATACTCAATTCAGTTTAAGAATATGCCGGGCGGCGGACGAAAATTGGTTCATATTCGTTCGCACAGGCGAAATTCCATCGGTATTCTGATTGTCGCAAATCGTCGTGTGCCGACTGCCGCCAACAGCAACAGCTAAGGACAGAGCAGCTTAAACATTTAAAATTTTTCGAAAAATTGTATTTGATATTTTTACTGGATAATAACGTTTGTTCAAAACTTACGGTCCTAGAATCTTGACGTTTTTACCAAATATGTAACAACATTAACGAAAACAATTTTTAAACATTTTTACCTACCTATAGGTTTATTGTAAGAAATCATTTGAAACTGATGTACCATAACCATAAGTATAAGATGTACCATGTACATATTGGTTTTTTTTTTGCGACTTGTATCGTATGAAAAATGATTAAATAACCAAATTTATTAATTATTACATATTTTATTTATAATGAAAAGAAATAGTGATCAACCATCATTATTCAGTTTAGGTGTAAAAAAAATTAAAAATAACGAAGAAACTGAAAGTGAATCGAGTAATATTAAAAATATCGCAACCGAAATTGATATACCAAACGCTGTGCAGACACAACTTGATACAAATATAGACAATGAATCGTTAAAAAATTATTCTTTAGCTATTGGATAATATTTATCAACTTCTAATAATATAAATGATGCGAAAAACATATACAAAAAATATATATAATATATATATACAAATTACTTGAAACGTATAGTACGTATAAAACGAATAAAACGTATAGTACATATAAAACCCATATTTATCTAGCGTATAAAAATAAAATTCATAATAAATAAAAATACATTTAGGATTAAAATTAACAATAAAATAGGCGAATATTAAATTCGATATTTGTAACCAAGTATAACGTGTCGCGCGATAGATTCGTTATTGCTAGGGCCCGGACTTCAATGCAAAATGCATCTTTTTTTGGTTAATCTTGACAATGTTTTCCAAGTATATAATTTGATTCGTGTAACAGAGACTTCAAAGGTGACATTTTTATTTTGCATTTTTTTGCTTTTTTTGCATATTTCAGTATTTTCTCATTTTTAGAACATATTTTAGCATATTTTGGTCATTTTTTTCGTTTTTAATGCATATTTGTACAATATACGAGTATATTATATAGTATTTATACATATTACGACCATAGATTAAATATACTTAGAATATTAAGTCTATGATACATTGATACGATTAATGTAAATGTAGCTAATTCAAAATATTACTTATGTTTTTCGGGTTATTTCTTACAATTTATAAATCATTCTATAAATACAATAATGTCTATCTTATCTTTATTTATTATCGCCCGGACTCGGAAAATATTAAGTAATATTATTGATTGGGTAGTTCGTGTCACATCGTGGTTTAACCAAAAATTTATGTCATTTTTTATAAGGAAATTTTCCGGGTAAAATGCGTTTTTTAAAGGCATTTTTAGCTTTTTTTTAGAGCATTTTTCAATGATTTTAGTGCATTAAAATCCGGGCCGTATTTATTACGTATCCTGCGCACAACGACGAGAACGAAAAAAAGGAAAAAAATAGCGTAGGAAATAGATAGAGTCTATAATAATTATAATATTATTATTGAAATGCGGCTGTGGCCGCGTGTATCGCGTGGCGGCGGGGAAATGTGCAGCACGCCGGGGCCGTAAATTAATAAGTGACAGCTCGCGGTATATATTATTATAACCGCCGCCGTGGTCAGCAGCAGCTCTCAATCAATTCCGAATGATTTACGGACGGCGATCGAGCGTCTTGTCGTTGTCGTCGCCGCAGCCGTCCTCGTAATAGAATATTTTTTTATTATTATTTTTAAACACACACACACACACACACACACACACACTCGATATAACGTTATTTTCGTGCGCCGTATATTATTATGTTTTATACGCGCACGCGATTTCAGCCGAGTCGCTCGTCTCGATAGGTCTCGATGTCGACATAATGGCCACGGGATGTTTTCTATATTCTATTATCCGATTATATTATTATTACTATTATTATTTTAGATTCTGAGCAGAACGAGGAATCTATTGGTTTTACAAAGCTTTGTTTTTTTTTTTTTTTTTATGTCTGTACCCAAAAATTCTGCCTGGAGTACTCCAATCTTTACCGTCACAGTTTGTTTCCAGTAGCAAATTGCGTCTAGTTGGTACTTTAGAGTGGTCATTTTTTTGATTTTCTCAAAGACGCCTAAAAATAAAACTCAAACACTATCGAAAAATCGCATAAAAACGGTAAAAACGCGATTTCGTCAAAATCGATTATCGTTGTTTCTTCGTAATTTTGAAACTATAATGGGTGTAGAAATTTGAAATATTCATCTGATGTGTAACTGTTTATTGTATTAACTATTAAGGCAAAAAAATTCTCCGAAACTTTCTTTTAATTTTGGACTATTTATAGTAATTATAGGTTTTGAGGTATTTAATTCATAAAAAGAGTTCGTTTTTCTTATATATACCTAAAATATTACACCGAAGCTCCGATCAGAATCGTTTTATCGAATGCAATGATTTATTATTGCTTTCAAATGTATAGTGATAACAATACACTCTATAATCTTTAACCAAGTAATTCACTTAAGCGATATTCACAACACCCCACGGTTCGACACATTTTATTATTATCATTATCATTATCATTATTATCATTATCATTATCATTTATTATTATTATTATTATTATTATTATTATTATTATTATCATTATCATTATCATTATTATTTATTTATTTATTTATTTATTTTTGTTGTTGTTACTACAAATACGACATCTTATTTAATTAATGATAAAAATTTATTTTTATTTTTAATTTTATTTATTAATAAATTAATAAATAAAAAGATACAACACACGAAAATAAAAAAAAAACTTATCTGCTTAATTAGTGGGATTGTTGAGACTGAATTCCATAGCGCAGCTTATTTAAATCTGAAGAGTATAATTTGTAGTTGTCGACTTCAAACAAGTGTCAAGGCTGATATCGTTCAGTTGGCTTCTGAATTTATTTTAAATAAAGTTGGTATTCGAAAACCTTCGCTCGCAGATCCAAAAATGGTCAAAATTCCGAAAACGATCATCTTCAACTGGCTGAAGCTTTTGGAAACACCGTTGCATAAGTCAAAATATATAATCGAAATTGTATTTATATTTTACGGGTCTCGATATTGATGCATACTCCAAAGAGCCGCGGATCGCAGGTTCCCGACCCCTGACTTATACAATATACGAAGGATTTAAGTTCCTTTTAAATTTTTGCCACATCAATAATATTAAAAAAAATGAAGACTGTGATGACATGATGACCATTTATTAGCAACAAAAAAAAATTTTTTTGTGAGACAACACAGCTCCAACCTCCTCGTGGTGTCTCCTGGGTGACGCTAATACACTGATACATTGTATAGTGGTAATACAATTATTATGTGGCCGCAATTTATACTTTCTACTCATAAACCACCGGGCCGCAATTCATAAGTCCGCATCTAATAAACCAGGGCCGCAACTCACGCGCCATTCAGGGATCGGGCCGCGATTCAACACCAACGCCGGTACGACGAAAACGCGGTGACAGCGAGTATTTTATAGAGTACAAGACTGGTTTTCGATTTTTTTTTACATTTTCTCGTCGTAAATAAATTATAATGTCCTGCAGGCGAACTGTGCGTGAATATAATGTCTATATATATTTACATCAGCGATTCCCGCGTGTTATTATATATAATACGTTTAATAGACGAAAAAAGTAAAAATAAATAAATAAAAGCAGTAATAACTCCGATAGGTTTTACGGTGTACGGGCGCGGGAGAGAGGTATATATATAGGAAAAAAGAAATTTCGTTACCCGCCGTGCGTCGTAATTTATATAATACGCCATCCGGAGGCCTCCTCTCTAACCATAATATATAATATATATATATATATCGTTCGAAAGCGCGATCCCTTATCTGCTGCTGCCGCTGCTGGCAGTGTCTCCGAGGCCGTCGACATTTTCGCAGCAGCCGTTTCTTCGGTATTCGTACGAAGAACGCGCGGTTTTTTTTTTTAATCTCATTAGCGCGCGCGGTCGAACGTTGAAATGAGAGAGGAAAAGAAAGAAAAAAAAACGTGTTTTTTTTCTCCCCTGAGGTTTTGTGTTCGAATGGCACGCGGGCCGCCTCGTGTACCTATGTATATACGTTCCGTTTTCGCGGACGGTATACACGTATAAACGCACAACACTATACGCGCGTTTACGCCATAACGTGAGCGCATTTTTTTTTTCTGTTACGTCGTCGTGTAAAAAATAAAGAGAGAAAAAAAAAAGAAAGAAAAACCGGAGATATACACGAGTAAAATAATATGTGCGGCGGCGGATAAATCACGCGAATCCGTCGCGCTACACTCTCCGAGCGCTTTTGGGACGGCGGCGCGCAATAAATCCAAAGGCGGCGTATCTGCGCCATGGGTCTCGTCACGCATTGGCGCGACTCGGCGATCGCCCGAGCTTGTTATTCGATACCGTTTCCGTCGCGTCACCGGGTCGCCGGCAGGAGGTGTACGTTACACGTGTAACTCGTGCTAAGTACGAACGCTTACACAATAATAGTCCAAACATAAACGATATCTGTTTATATTTGTACATACTTTGGCGCATGTACCTATTGTAATTTTCTAGAAACGCGCGTATATCGCGCGGTACAATCGAGAGGGCGTCCGTTGGTGGAAAACTCGGGAGGGTGGTGGGGGAGCGCACAGTGGTCTGAAAAGACACTTTAGCTAGTCAAAATCCAAATTATTGAATTCAACAAAATTATATTTGTTGTTCTTATTTATATTAAGAATAACCCGGACAAGTCGATAAGTAAACTGCCTGTAGTTAAAAACGGCCATAAACAGAATCAACGTTTAATATTATCGGTTCGAGTTGATAAAGTATTATCTGAAATTTACCCGAACGCGTGTTGTGTTACTTTGTATTTCACTGTAATTTGTGAACACACCTTTAAAGCCAAAAGAATTTTTTTTTTTTCAATTTTCACAATGGATCATTTAAATCAAGGTAAGTATTTAAAATTAGATAATTATATACGTTTTACCTTAAAATGTTTAACAATATCGTTCAAAATAAAGCAAATTACTGATAAATACTAGTTTTATTTTAAATAAAAAGACTAGAACTAAAAATTAACAAATTTTAACAAGTTATGGGGGTTCATGGAACTAACAGTAAATACATATATATATTGTGGTTTAAATATTATGTAATTTCCATTTGCCACAATTTGCCCTAATTGATTACTTGATCTTTTTTTTAGCTGGATGTAATCGAGAAAATAAGCCAAAAATTACTTATTATGAACTTTTTGAAATATTACGTAAAAAAGGACCTCTTAAACCAACAAATGTTGAATCAAGACAAATTTTATTGAATAAAATATTAGAAATATATAATAAGCAACTGTGTGATGACGCAAGTCTTAAGAAAATTAAGTCAAAATTATTAAGTTTCACGGTTATATTTTTTTGTTTGTTTTATGTGATCATATTTTTACTACCAATAATTATTTAAAAGTTTGTGATATTCCTTATTTTTAATTTCAATTTGTTACTTTTGTTACAGATCTATGTATCCCTATTCAACCATTCATTATTGTAATTGGTCAATTGTTTGAGCCAAAAAATATCATAGTTTACTTTGATGATGTGAAATATAAAGTGTTAACAATCCAAAGAGCTGTGGATATAGTATTTAAATTATTCCATGTATTTAATTTATTATATATCCATGCGAATCATACATTTTATGGTTATTTATACAAAAAAAATTTTATAATATTATTAGTAAGTCTGACCAATCGCATCCAATTATAAGTAGTGTCATTAGTACATTAAATAAATAAAATAATTTCAAAACATTTAATTTAATTTGTTCGTATGTTATTTATTTTTCAATAAGTTCATATTTTATGTACGTATACATTGTATACTAGTATTTATGTCTGTATACTAAAATAAGCGTTTTATATATTTTTTAAATTTCCAGTAAGTTCATTTATAATGTAATAAAAACCAGTGTTATATTTTTTTATGTAGCCATATTGCATCATGTTGCGTTGCACAAAATAAAAAGAGTTGTAAATTTTCTTTTTTTCATAATAAATAATTATTCAAGGTAATACTAATGTTGTTAATTTATTATATATATTATAAGTATATAACTATATCTGTCTAAGCATGAATATTATACTATTTGTAATTGCAAAGTTGTGTATTAAATAAGCATTAATAGGGATGTTCTATAAGTAATTAAACCCTTAATGCGTCTAATAATTGTCATTTTACCTAAAATGGTATACTAAAAAATATTAAGATAAAATAATAAAATTTCAAATTAATATAACAATATATTTGTTAATCTTGAGCCAACAAAGAAATTGTTATTTCAACATGAACAGTGTGGTACTATAATATAAACAATGTTAAACATTTGTTAAATATAAAAAAAACTTGTTATTTATACAACATAATATCATCAATTTGAATTATGGTAAATTGTTGTTTTAACCTTATTAGTTTTGTAATAACAAATTACTTTATTAAATTAATTTACTTGAGTAATTCAATTTAACAATGTTTTTTTATTTCGATTAACAAAATATTTGTAGTCTTAACGTGTGATTTATTATTTTAATTACCTTCATATATTTAACAATATTATTCGTGTTGGAATAACAATTTCTTTGTCGGCTCAGGAGTAACAAAGATATTGTAAAATTAGTATAAAATTTCATTATTTTTACCTCAATATTTTTTTCAGTGTATGCTTGATAAAAAATGGACAGAAAATAAATGAACGTATGATAGATTTATTGAAAAAAATCGAGAATGGATAAAAAAGGATTTTATGTTACCACCAGAAAACGAAAATAATTGCGCCAGTGGTTTATCAAATAATGTATAGGTCGATCGAAAATTAAATTCAGTGAGTGTGCGGAAATAACGAAAAAGAAAAAAAGTGAAACATTTAGTAAGATCGTATACTTCCCCAGAACTCTATTATGTGGCCTCCGCTAAATACCAAATATCAGGAAAGAAGAGTGTTAGCCAGCTTTTGAATGAGAGTATTAAAAGTCCAAATAGAGCAAAAAAAATTATGGAATCATATACATGTTTTGAAGATGCAAAACCCATTCCATACACTACTGATGAAACCTTAGCATTTTTAGTAGAAAATAAATTAACTAAACAGCAGTATGTTAATATACGAATTGAATCGAAAAATCGGAATTGTGATATATATCCTCCGTACGACGATATAATCGATGGAAAAAAAGATGTTATCCGAATAACGTAGAAATTATGGAATCTGGTTGCAAAATTCCATTACAAGATCTCTTAGACCACAGAACTAATCGCGTCATACAAATACCAAATATTAGACCGATTGAATCACATATGAGCAATTTAGAAATGTTATATAAGTGGGGGTGCGATGGAAGCAGTGGTCAATCTCAATATAGAATAAATTTTAATCAATCACATTCGCCATCATCTACTGATTATGACCTTTTTATGTTCTCAATAGTACCACTTCAATTACGCTTTTTAACAGGAGATGAAATAAATTATATTATTTGGGAAAATCCTCGACCATCATCCACCAGATTTTGCCGGCCAATCAAATACCTATTTAAAAAAGAAACCAAGGAAAATACTAAAGAAGAAATGGAGGATATAGAAACGCAAATTGATAAATTACTAGCAACAAATGTAACACACAATGACATAAATCTAAATATTCAGCATAAACTTATATTTTCAGTGGTCGACGGAAAGGTATAATTATAACAATAATAAGTTTTTTCTCTCTCTGCGACTCATACTATTTTTTTAACTTAGACATTTTTATATTTAATGACTAATTCAGTTACGTAATTCAATGACAAATACAAAAGCATAAAATACGAATATCAATCACTTTGATACTAATGCAGGAGCCTGGAAGGATTGTTACAATTATGGGTTATCCGATGATACATTTTACATCCCCTCCCATAATATAACATTCGTAATTACGCCTCTGCGTGTATGGAATATTATATAATATGTATAGGTACGTATATAGGTACACGAAATACGCTCGAGCGTGTATGCGTATTTTTGCTGTATATTATTTTATCCGGAAACGCATTCTAGTAGTGTTCCGGATGGTCCCTCCGGGTGCCTTTTTTTTATTACGAATAATACTTTTTTTTCTTCTTCTTGCACCGCACTCCAATTCTTGTACACACATTCAGCGCGTACCTTCCGGCTGCTGTCAAGGATACCGCTGCGCGTACGCGGGTGGACACGTCGGCGGATAAGGTCGACGGCAGCGGGGCAGGCACGCGCGCGCGCACTGTGACAATTCCGTCAGCGCGTGTAACGTTTCCGAACGGGCTCTGCAATTACACGGGCGCGCGCGCGCGCGGAATAAAATATGAAGAATTACTACTACTGGCGGCGCGCGCGTGTACACAAGTCGTGACCGCGCGCGCGCGCGCGCTTCTCCTCCACACACCGCGCGCCACGGTCACATTCGTCGGCGAGAAACGGCGCGCGAAGGGTGTCCGAGGAACGCCGTTCTCCTCCGCGCTCGTGTGCCGGTATAGATCCCCGCCGACATTGATTAATGATTTATCGAACCATGGGTGTGTGTGTGTGTGTGTGTGTGTGTGTGTGTGTGTGTGTGTGTGGACGCGTGAAGGACGGCGCACGGTGTTTCAAAAAGGATTTTTAGCATAGGACAAAATTATTTTATTTTTCGGATACTTAGTTCATTTTCGAACAGAGTTTTTACATTGTGCATTCACAAAGTCCTTAAACCAATTTCTGAATTCCGACGATATGTATTATTATTAATTTTTTTTTTTAATTGAGAATTTTTTTTTTTTTTGAGAATTAAAAAACAATCTGTATGAAATATGTAATATACATTCCAAAAATCGTATGTAAGCACGTAGTGTAGATAGTCCAAATGAAAATGTTTCTGGATTGACAGGATATATTTTATCCATATTATCAAGCTTATTCATATCCTTTGGAGTACGTAACCGCATATGAAACATCATAATAGGTTATGAAACATAATTGATGCTATGTATTGTGCATTTGTGCCGCAACCAAATTATATAATATCGTTTAGAGGACAAGTTAAACTAACAGAAAACACAAAGTTCAAACCACTATACCAGCCATTAATCTTTATTCCGTATCCGTTAATAATTAAAAATAATATATTTTTTACATATTTATATATATATATATATATATATATATATATATTACTTGAATTGTACATGTAAAACTAAATACGAAAGAAAAACAAAAAAAATATATGTGTACTTTCTACTATAGTGTATCCACGATATTGAAGTAAAATGAACTTTAACGAACAACGCTAACCATATAATAACTAGATATACGTTCAAACAATTTAGCTTGTTATTATATTGAACTTGCGCTTGCTGTAATAAACAAGTGGCCAGATCGTTTGTAGAAGTGTGTAAAGGCAAAAGGTGAGCAATTTGAATAACATTAATATTTTTTAGTTACTACGTTGATAAATAATAAATAGCATCAAATTTTTTACATTTACTTATTCTGTTAATTATATATATACACATTTGAATAAGGGACAGAACTTATGGCACGACTAAGTATATATATATATATATATATATGTATATGTTTTTCTTTTGTGAAAGGAAATTCATTACTTTGTTAGTAATAAATGTATCATAAATGACTATATAGTACATAAATATTACCTGTGATTCAAGTTTTGAAGTATCTCTTGTCATAAAACATTTCTAGAAATAACGTTTTGTGACCAGCTCTGAGCAGCTTGTTCAAAATTTTTTCCTCTTTTTCTCGCTGTCTTCGCCACAACACCTTTAGCTTTTTTCATTTTTATTCTTTACACTTGCCACTCACAATATATATATATATATATATATATATATATATATATATATATATATATATACATAAAATATACGTTTGAAACGTTAAACAACAACTAAACAAATTCGTTTATGTCGTACGCGATATACGTTCGTCAACCGTCAAAAGTACATCATATTCTTCGAATTAGGTAACGTCAATAATTTACGCAACGCCTTTAACGATAACCATGTTTATCGAAAAAAAACCCAGGACCGCGGTAAGTTGTAACCACGAATTAATCATGGTTTAATCGTGGTTATAACCTACATACCTACTTTTTTATTTTATTATTAATTTAATTTTAATCCAGTGTTTGCCACGCGATTTGTAACTCATTACTATAGATTTGGTTAGAATAATTTATATTAACACCATATCATCACGAATCATGTCGGCCCACTGTTAACAAGTGAGGGGGGGGGCAAATTCTCACCCTGCCCCCCACCAAATAACGCCACTGTCTTCAACAGCGTGTTCTATGACACTGTATCACCTAACACACGCATGTCAAACACGCGGCCCGCGGCTACCAATAGTAATGGACAAAATAAAAAAAGGGGCGAGCCACTCAGTCGCTCCGCTCAGAATCTAAAAATAATAATAAAAATTATAAAATATTAATGCCGTGTTACTACTATCTTAGATTAATGGAGAATGGTATATTTGATATACATTATTTGACTGTCTTATCTTCTGATAAAATGTAGTCGAATCGAATAAGTATATATAATGATAACAATAATAATAATAATAATAAACCTTTAGAATATTGAAAACATATAACGATTTGACGGATACAAAAAAACTGACCCTCGGAAGATGTGAAAACATATATATGACCTTAGAAATATAGATTTATTATGTAGAATTTGAAGTAAAAATATTCTTGACCCAACTGACCGTTTTCTCTGTCTCCAAAATATATAACTTATTTGATTATATTACATATTATATATAAAATGTGAGGGTTATACAAATTATGTTGAATTATGTATATTATATACAATATATACATATAGTATTTATATTACGGTATGTATGCATGTAGGTTTATATTCACGAGTAGAAATGTGTTGCATGACTTGCATATTTATTTTAGATTTTATTAATTAGTACCTAGGTGGCTAGGTATTAGATTAGTATAAGGAGATAGCATGTAAGATAAGTAGATCTACTCATACTTTTCTTAAATTTAATTAATTAATTAAACTATTACTGTTTTCTTAGGAAACATATCCTTAGACGGATTAAGCCCTGGGAAATTAAGAAAAAAGGAAATATGTCAAAATCATTTTGATACAGAAATGTTTATGAATCCATTGAATCCTGTTAAACTGAAACCTTTAGCTGTTCTAAAAAAATTTAATGAAGAATGTGAGTTAGACAATTTAAGTAATTTTTAAATTTCAGTTAATTTATTTTGACCAGTATTGACTGGATTTTTAATGAAATATTATTTTTTTTTTAACAAAACCAATACTATTAGATTCTTTAAGTATCATTAAAAAAAGTCCTAGTTAGAGACCTATAAAACCTGTTGTTAGAGGTAACAATCAATAATTAATATTTAATTATACTTATATTCATTTTAATTGTATTATTAAAAAAATTTATATATATATTTTATTTATTTATAAAAGGTAGTCAAGACATTCTTCGAGGTACAAAATGAAAATTATTTTATCATCTAGACCCAAAATTGACTCAACACACTCAACCTTCTGTGTCTGGTTCCCAAAATGTCAATAGTCAATATGTTGGATCTCCTGAAATATTGAAATCACATAATTCTTCAAAAAAGTATATAGCAGTTAAAAGAAGTCCATTATCATTTTCACCTGATAATTATAGTCCTAAGAGTTCATTTATTTCGCCACAGACTAAAACTTATGTACAAGATCTTATAGACTTACCTAGCCCTAAATCCAAAAAATTATATACAAAAAATGCTGACCAAAATCTAATTAGACATAATGTGAAGTTGGAAAGAATTATTGAAAAACAGAAAAAAATAATAAATAATAAAAATTCACAAATACTTTATTTAAAGCGGTTAAATTCAAAACATAATGTATTAAATAATAAAAGTAATATTCATTTTTTTTTTAAGAACACTAAATTTATTTTAAATAATTCCAAAGCTTTAGTCACTATGCAGCTGATTCATAAAACTAGAAACCCATTGAACAAAGATGAAAAGAATTTAGCTCATTCATTATATTATAAGTCACCAGCCGCGTACAAATATCTTAAACGTAATCGAGTCAACTTACCCGGTGAGAGCACAGTAAAAAGCTGGTTAAAATCCATACATTATCATCCTGGATTTCCTATAGACTACGTGTCACAGATACAATTAAAAGTACGTACAATGAATGATAACGATAAGAAATGTGTTATTTTTACTCGATGAAGTTGCATTGAAAAAATGTCTGGAATATAATAAGATTCTAGACCTAGTTGAAGGTTATGAGGATTTAGGATTTCTTGGTCGTCAAAATAAGTGTGCAAAGTATGCTTTGGTAATAGTGGTTCGTGGTTTATACACAAATTGGAAATTTCCATTATCTTACTTTTTAAGTACCTAGCACTGGTGTTAAAGGCTTAGAACTCTTTAGCATTGTACAAGAATGTGTTAAATAATTAATGCTTGCTGGTTTGTCACCTGTTGCTGTAACATGTGATCAAAGAACACAAAACAGAAAAACATTCTCACTTTTTGGAGCAAATGAAGAAAAACCACCTGCACAATTTAATGGACAAAAAATAATATTTATTTATGACGTTCCACATTTACTGAAAAGTGTCAGAAATAATCTTCTCACTGGTGATCTAATATTTGATGGAAAAACAATTTCTTTTAATGATATAAGAAAAACATATGAAATAGACTGTAAAAGTGATTCAATCAGAGCAATGCCAAAAATGTCTCCAGCTCATATTCATCCTAATCCGTTCCAAAAAATGTCGGTGAAGTTAGCTGTTCAAGTGCTTAGTGGTAGTGTTGCTGCAGCAATTAAAACATGTTTAAAAACAAAACAGTTAAAATCAAACACTACTTTAAATACTACAGAGTTTTTAAATGATCTTAACAATTGCGTTGATTCTCTTAACAGCAGAAACTTACACGACATAAATTCAAATCGCAAACCACTAAGTAATAAATCCACGAGTTTTTCAAAATTTAATTAAAATTCGGGACATATTTCTTAAAGCAGAAAAGGTAAATTATAAATCTAAAAAGAACACCAGACCACCATGCTTTAACGGATTTGTTTGGAGCATAAATGCAATATTAGAACTATATAATAATGAAAAAACAGAATATGATAAAAATCAAAATAAGAATAAATCTTATTTCCTTCTCACGACACGCCTACAACAAGATCCACTTAAAAATTATTCTCAATTATAAGACAAAAAAATGGATATAATCGCAACCCAACATGTAGGACTTTTAGAAATTGTTTTTCATGTATTTGTTATTATAGTATTATGAAAGCTTATGATAAAGATACGTCCGCTAAATCGAAAGAATGTGTTTTGTGCGTAAACGAAATGTCTATTAAATCCTTTCTATTTTATCATTTAAAAAGAGACGTAATAATAGGTTTTCCTGACACAGGTACAATAAAATCTAGTGAAATGGCCAAATCTGTTATGGTTGCTATGATACGTGGTCTTCATGATTCTTGGAAACAACCTATAGCATATTTTTTTGTTGCAACTTCATGTAGTGGGAATGAACTGACAAATATAATTTTAAATTGCATTGCTCGTTTGTACTCTATTTCTTTTAATGTCAAAGTTATGATTTTTGACTTAGGTTCTAATTTCAAGAAATTTGCAGATAACATGAATGTAGCTCCTGAAACTCCATACTTTAATGTTCTAGATAAAGAAATTGTTTATATGTTTGATCCACCTCATTTATTAAAAGCAACGAGAAATAACTTTTTTAAATATAGATTTCAATCAAAAGATCAAATTGCAGAAAAAATTGTATGATTCTGATAAATCCCGGCAATATAGATTAGCGCCAAAACTAACTGATATCCATATGAATCCAAATTCTTTCCAAAAAATGCGAGTTAAATACGCTGCACAAATTTTCAGCCGATCTGTCGTTGCGGGTATGGGAACACTTGTTACCTGTGAAGACCAAAATAGTAATACCATTTCTACCATAAATTTTATTGATTCAATGGACAAACTTTTGATATTTTTAATTCACGTTCTTTATCTAAAGACTCTTTTGAAGTAAATGAAGATTGTTTAAAACCATTTCGTTTACCTTTCATAAATTCTGTTTCCCAAATAAATTTCTTAAATTCAATGACAAATTATTTCAAAAATTTACAACGTAAACATTTTAATGTAGGTAAAAATGAATGGATCAACATAAATACAAGTTTTAATATTAAATTTATACATGGATGGCTAGTATCAATATCTGGTTTAAAACGTTTGTATCAAAATCTTTCATATGAAAATGACCCTAATTTACAACTTTGTACACATAAATTAAATCAGGATTGTTTAGAAAACTTTTTTGGAACTATAATAAATCAAAATGGCAATTGTTTTAATCCTTCTCCTATTCAGTTCCAACGAGCATTTAAAAAACTATTTTGTATGAATTGTTTTGAGTATGCAAAAGGAGCGAATTGCTCAGACCTCGATATGGATACAGTTTTAATAACTATACGAAATGATGAAGAATCTATTGATGAAATTAAACATATCTTTCCGGAACGAAATCCAATTCATTTACCAGTTGATGAAAATATAAATTATAGATCTTTTGATTTACCTGAACAAAATGCATTAACTTACGTTTATGGTTATTTAATTAGTCAGTGTTTAAAAATACACGAATGTTCAAAATGTTTAGATTTTGCCCACTCTTTAACAAATTTATGTAGTACAAATTTTTTTAGTTATTTTAAAGCAAATTCAAACAAATCAACATCAAATTTCGGTAGTCTAAAGATTCCAAATACAATATTTTATAATTATATTTTACAATTAGGAACATAATGAAAATGTAGAACAAGAACTGGAATTTTGTATATGAATGATGGGCAATTATTTTTAAAAAAGGAACGACAGTAGTTGGTAATAATTTGTCTAAGAATATGAGTATTATATTATGGTTATGCAATGCTTTTGACTGTTAACGCTTAAAATTTTAAAATTATATTCACATAACATTAGTAAAAGTGTATATTAGTCTGGCACTTGTCTGATGAATGTAGAGTTTGGGTCAAATATAATTAATAGATAATACGTACAGTGTACAGTGTGCTTTCAGTTAAAAAATGAATGTATCATATGTGTAAAAGAAATATTGTTTTGTTGATTTGGTTCATTACGTGTACAATAAAATTCATGATAGAAATATTTGAAAAAAAAAAAAACAAGAACAGAGCTTAAACATTTAAATCTATATAGTATATGATATTATGATAACAATGAAAATGTTATCAAATATTCATGTTTTCTAACCACTGATGTTGTATGTTTTGAACCACTAAAATTTCAAGGTCATAGACACTGTTGGCCGTAAACTGTAGAGTTTCGTAGGCCTGATTATAGCGTTTTCCATATGCCTACACTCGTGTACACTCTTTTGTGATGATGATTATTATCAGCTGTTATCAATAGTGCTGTGGCGACTGCGCATGCGCTTCCGTGATTGCCTCCACGGCGTCATGCGACTGTCGCGGCGCGCGCGCGCTCGCCTCGTGCTGTCGTCGCGTCTCGTACCGAAAACCGCGAAGTTTTCTTCGGAACGACAATAAAAATATTCGACGTGCCGTTTTATTTGTTTCGCGCTGCAGTTATCCGTTTTATTTGTTTCGCGCTGCAATTATTGTATTCCGCGCATTTGCGCTCTTGTATGATTTGTAACATTATACATTCTGATTCTTTAAACAAACGTGTCTGTTATTTAATTCTCTTCCTTGGAGTTATATTGACGGTATAACCTCCAAAGTGCAGTAGATAATGCGAATTCCACATGAAAGCACGTTGTGTTTATTATCTACACGAGTGCAGAAAAATGACACCGTCAAATTATCATTTAATTGATAAGTACCTTTCGTGAGAAGATAATACGTTAACCACGCATTCATTTGTGTTCTTGTTGTTATTAACATCCTTGTAAAACCAATAGCAATAGTAATTGTCTAAGTTTTATTACTATAGAGAAAAAAAAAATCAAATAGTTATTTGTATGCATACGTATAATGTGTAAAAGTAACGTCCAGGGGGGCGATCGCCCCGTGTGTGTTCTTGTTGTTACACGCGTGTAGACGTGTAGTGTGGTACAATACACACGGGAGTAGTGTGATACAGTACACACGGGTGTAGTGTAAATAATGAAATAGGTGGAAAACGCTATTAGATATATGTACTTATTTTTGTATCATTTTCATCTATGGACTATGGCCTATGGGGGTTTACAGTATGAAATGTTTATGACGTACATCAGTGTACTGTACAGTATACGTATACGGTATACCGTATATTATTATAATATATACCAACTTATTGTTTTTGGTCGTGATGAATAATAAGTACGCGCTCTTTTTTTAGTGGAATAAAATGCCACAGATCACCCTATTTCAAATCGGGTCACGTTATGTATAACCGCCATTGTCGGACGTCAACTCCTGTTGAAACGGATGGCATCGGACACAGACGGACGCGCGGCCGTCTGAACAAGTTTTCAGGAGTCGACGACGACGATATTTTGTTGTGGAAAAAAAACAAAAAAATTTTCGGCAAGGCGTTTTGGGCCGGGCGCACACGTACGGTTTCCGTGTTCGATTTCCGATTCGGACACCCGAATGCAGGCATTTCGTAGGAATAAATAAAATTAGCGCACACGTTCTTAAAGTTTCCGTTCGGAAATAATTCCGAAAGTACGGAAAAAATTCGTTCCGGAAATCAGGCCGTGCGTTCGGAATGCCCGAACGGAAATAAACCGAATGACGTTATTCCGAACGCAGCACTCGCCTTCATTTTGTGTTGAACGCCGCACAACGGACGGAAATTTCTATTCGGTATTTTTCAGCGTTGTGTCTACTGTCGAGTGAACGTTTGCTCTTCATTTTACGTACATACATATACATAATATACCAAAATGTGCGAATCCGAAAATTTAATAAATAATTAATTACCCATCATCTCGTCGTCGTCCATGGCCGTGTTTTTACGAAAACGTCACCGTACGTACTGGCAGAAATCCCAATAGAAATATCAGAACGTGTGCGCTAGGCTTACGGATTTCCGAGTCGGAATTCCGTATTCGGAAATCGAACACCGTACGTGTGCGCCCGGCCTTGAAGAATCGGATGGTCCCCGCCATAGGCGGATATTTGGTCACATCCGTGGGGGGCTTAACATTTTTTTTTTTATTTATATTGAAACACACAATTTTTTATTTTGACGTCTGGTGCGGTCTGATTGCGTTCTGAGCCCCTCCCCCTCCAAGTCCCTACCGATATCCGCCTATGGTCCGCGCGCTACAAACGCCTTAAACGCCGCCGAATTTCGGCACACTTTCGGTTCGGGAAACGTCCCCCCGCGGTCGATGAGACAATAATAACAGAGCGTACGCTCGGCAACGTATACGGGTTCGGCGCCTGGAAACGACTTGTCGTCGACAGCACCGGGTCGGAATAGTAACGACTCGCGGCGCCGTTGAATATCGCGAGACGACGGCTGTATTGGGTTTTAGCGTACCTAACGCGGACGTTCGACGAACACGGAAACGCGGGCGCCGCGTTCGAATAATAATAACAGTTCCCCGACTGGCCGCGTGGACTGCGAATAAATTTTCAAATCGTCGCACCGTGCAGTGGCGCAACCAGGATTTTTTTAAAGGGGGGGTCCAAAAATATAATTATTTTAAATTAACATGCAAATTTAATTATTATTTTATTGTTTGTTTAATGTAAATATTGTAATTATAATGCAAAATTGAATGATAGTTAAATGTAAAAAATAAAGGTAGGTATGTACAATGTTGTAGAGTTTATAAAATGAAATCTAAGCGATGTTTTTTACTGCTTAAATGATTTATTACTTCCTCAGGTGTTACGCTGACTTCGTAGTGGACATTGAGAGCAGCTAACCCATTGAGTCTTCTTTCTGATGTGGTATTTCTCAAGTAACTTTTGATTCTTTTAAGTGTGGAAAATGATCTCTCCGCCTCACATGAAGTAATTGGAAGTGTGATAAGTATTTGCAATAGCTTATATATATTTGGGAAGAAATCGGAATTGCATTCATTAAGTATTTGAATTACACTATTATATTGGATATTACTGTCAGTCAAATAACGATTCCATAAAATGGTTTCTGATTTAACTCGATCAAAATCATCAACATCGTTAGCATAAAACTCAACAAGTTCTCTAAGTTTTTCTTCATCAAACGCTGAACTTTTAAGTAACATTTGAAATCCACATATTATATTTTGATGATTAACAAAACGATCATTTAATTGTTGTACAAACAAATCAAGAAATGGTAGAAACAAAGTAATTCTAAAATATTCTTCGGGATCTTTTGTTGGAATATTAGCTCGGTTTTGTTGACGCTTAGCTATCCTAGGCATTTCAATAGAAAGTTCAAAATCGTTTAATCTTTTATTAATCTCAACATATAGTTTGTTAAATTCAGTAGTGGCGTTTACCCTAATAAAACTCAATTGATTTTTTACTAGATTAATATGTCTAACAGCTTCCACCAAATCAATATTTTTATTTTGTAAATATTTACAAAGAGACTGTGTATATTGAAAAATGTAATTGAGAATACCGAGGGCTACATTAAATTCAGAAGATTGCAATGCCAAAAGCAGTTGATTAGCTTTACTCGATGTATCAATATCTTTCCACGTAATCATTTCTTCCAAACAATAAATTATTGCAGGGAAAAATTCATTAAACGTTTCTATTGAATTATAACGTTCAACCCACCTAGTTGGGCAAAGTCTTTTAAGTTTTTCCTTTTTAGAAGCAGATTCTTTTTTTTTCAACTCGGCCAGATGTATATTAAAAAATTTTTGTCGTTTTGGAGTATTTAAAAAGTTATAGCACGCTTCTACAGTACCCATAGTGTTTCTTATTCCTTGAATATTGCAAGCATATGATACGGACAGATTGAGATTATGGGCACTACAATGTATGTACAACGCACTCGGATATTCTTTTCTAATTAAAGCTGCAACACCATTTAATTTTCCACTCATACTTGCGGCACCGTCATAACCTTGGCCCCGTAGATTTCTTATCTCAATATTTAAGCCTTTTAACTCGGTAATAATATGATTTGCTAAGCTTTGACCACTAACATCATCCACTGGGACAAATTTTAAAAAACTCTCACACATTTTTTTTCGTTCACGTCATAATATCGAGCACATAAAGCGAATTGTTCAACACCTGATATATCTGCCGTTTCATCGGCTATTATTGAAAAAAACGTACTATCATTTATTTTTTTTACAATTTTTGAAGTAATAATATCATAACAAATATGAACTATTTCATTTTGAATTTTCCAGCTGATGTATTGAGCATTTTTAGAACAATTTTCTCTGGCTAACTTAAAACTTTCATCACCAGATAAAGCAGTAGCCTTAAGAAAAAATCTTAGCAATGACCTAAAATTGCCTTCGTTTATTAATGGTTCATCTATATTTAGTGGTCCAGAGTCGCGGTGACCTCTTAGAGCTAAGCCTTGCCTACCACACAAGATTACCGAATTAATCACAGGGATTATTATTTTTCGATTATCTTCTTTCTGGATTTTTTCCGCTTTGTTTAGTTGATGGTAAACAGAATCCACTTTTCCTGTAATAATTGACGAAATTTGTTGAAAATCGATTACACTATTTTGATGGTAGTTAGTTTTTTCGTGCGTAGAAAACTTTTCTAAAGCGTGTTTCCATTTGCTAAAACCTTCGGTGCAAAGCTGGCCTAATAGCTGACTACCCTTTCCACCTCTACATTTGGAAAAAATCACACAATATTTGCAGTAAGCACCGTCTTCTATATTACTATAAGCTAGCCAATTCCATTTTTCTAACCATCCAAATTGAAATTTTAATTGTTTTTTGCCATGCAGAGTAGAAGGAAATACTGAGTTCTTACCTGGTGTCCATAGATTTTCTAGATGTTGAATTTTTTCAGCATCAGTTAATTTTTTACCAACCAACAGCTTTATGTCAAAACACTATGCACATTTGAAGTGTCTAGACCAGATTGTATTTCTGAAGTTTGGATTTCAGTAGTTCTTCGGGTTCTTCCACCCTAGGGAGCTTATCCGGTACATTTGATGTTGTGAAATAACTACTTATGCTTCGTTTACTCATATTGTATTTAATTAGTAAAATTAAATTTATATATATTAAGCCAAAAAAAAATATAAAAATTACGAGTGGTAGACGACAACCGATTTGTTAACAGTAAACAAATAATACATGATAGCGAATTGCGTCATAGCGATAATGTGGCGATAACACCAATTATTATCTATGCAAGCGTGTGACTGTATGGTGAATGGTGATACTCAGAACAGGTACATGGTATATGGTAATCATCTGCAACGGTGACTTCTCGATCCGAGCTTGCACGTTTATTCTTATCAACTACCTATCATCCGTTTTTATTATCACAATATCACAGAAGCTCAGTAGTCAGTACTGAATCGAATCAATTATTCATTTTTGTCAAACATTTTTATTACTTTAAAAAGATACGACACGGTTCAAGGGGGGGGTCCGGACCCGGGGACCCCCCCCTGGTTGCGCCACTGGCACCGTGTGTTCATCATCGAGAATGGGACAGCCGTTGTGTACGATATAACGCGCGACGAAGACAAGAAGAAAAGAAACGCGAGAGGTATTTTTATAATATTATATTAATCGGTGGGAAGGAGAGGAGGCCGTTGGTGCCACCACTAATCACCGTCACCGTCGGCGCGCCGAGACGATTCAGACGGCTAGGGAAAAAAAAAGGACTGTCGCGCGCGCAATACCACCGCGAACGGCGGCGTGCCCGTCGGCGACGGAGAAACAATGAGAACGCCGTCGTTACGACTTCATTAACGACGAACGGACGGACGCACGCCGTTCATCCGGTGTGGCTTCTTAGGTCCCGCGCGCCGTTTATGGTCGTCGCAAATGGGGACGTCGGCAAATCTTTTACAACGATATATTATATTATATAAATAATATTATATATACGGCCCCGCCGCGCGTCCTCTCCCGTGTTCCGTGACGTCTGTCGTCGTTTTTCTCTCTCTCTCTCTCACGGCCGCCGCGCTCGTGTGTGTACCGCGGCTTGTCACCGCGCTGATAACCTAATTAAATCGGTTTACCGAGCGCGTCTTTATTATATCAATATCCCGGTGGACGAACGACGCGTAGAAAACAATACGACGTAACAAACGAATGGATCATTGTAGGAACGATTGAAATGATCCATGACGTTATTATTTGTTGTTACCGAATTTGGTCGTTATCAAAAAACGCGGTTGTTATCAACCGTTCTTATTTAATTCGTATTTGAATGGCTAAATATATAACTCGCTTGAAATCATCACATAATCGCCGAAAAATTGACATTTCCTTTAATATTTTATAAATCGCCACGATTTGTTTCTTATTGGTAACCGTTTTTAAATCAATTTAAACAGAGTGAACTAGTTATTGCAAGAGAAAGACCAAGAACAGAATACATGACACAGATAATGCAGGATACGAATAAGGGAAGTTACAAGGACCTGAAAGAATTGTGCTACGATAGAGAAGCATGGAGAGCTGCAACAAACAAATCTACGGATTTATAACAAAAAAAAAAAGAACTAGTTATTAATATGAACATACTACTAGGATTTTGATTTAATTAAATAGGACCACTTTGAAATCCAAAATTTTCACACGACAAAGAGCCAATTATTAATCATGATAAAAAACATAAAATATATACGCATAGGACTATGTTTCGTACGCTTGTTTATTGAATCCACAAGTACGTATAAGCATAAGTTAAATCACAAAACTCACAAATACACAAAATTATAAATTTATAAATGCCTATAACACCGATTAGATGAATATTCATCTAATCTGTGCCTATAATATAAACATGGGTTTTTTTTGTACATACATGTCATTGATTATATATTACAATTAATATTATAATTATTATTAATATTATAATATAATTATTATTATATAATCAATGATACATGTGCATAAACAAGCAAATTTAATGACGTCATTTTGTACACGCGTGCGCACAAATAAGTAAATTTGATAACAACAAATAATGACGTCATGGATCATTTCAATCGTTCCTACAATGATCCATTCGTCGTAACAACGACCGTTGCCCGAGGAGAATTACCGGGCGGCTATTATCGGACCGCGCGTAGCGCGGCGATCCGATTGCGGCGACGCGCCGCGCGCGAGCCCCGGCGACCGAGTATTGTTATCGTTAGAGAGAGGCTATAAAGTATCCGAAAATATTATAGCCGACAATAGTTTATCCGAAAGTATTTTGTCCGAACCATATTTTTTAACCCGTAAAATATTTTATCCGAACAATATTTAGGTCGAAAAATATATACGCCGAAAGCAATACTGTAGAAAATATTTTGTCCGAAAAATATATCGTAAGAAAATATATTTCATCCGAAAATAAGTGTGACCAACTGTTCAGACACCATTATTGATAAGAATAGATGCACTATGCACCACAAAATTGTTGTTTTTATCTTGTCGTTTTTCGTAATTTGTACATAAAAATAAAATAAAATTACAATTTATAATTATTTGATAACAACATTGTACCATTTTATCTATTCTGTGGTACCACCAAGGTGGATTATATTGCAGGTCACCCTTATGTTTATAAATTTTCGGATGAAATACGGTTCGGATGGAATATTTTTCTGATAAAATATTTTCCACAGTTTTATTTTCGGCGTAAATAATTTCGTCTTGAATATGGGTCGGATAAAATGTTTTTCGGCTTAAATACGGTTCGGAAAAAATACTTTTCTATTGATATATTTTTCGGATAAAATATTTTTCGTCCAAAATACTGTTCGGAAAAAATATTTTCGGACATTTTACGCGTCTCCGTTATTATTAGATGGCTCGGACGTTATTGCACTAAAAATGTTATACAAAATTGATTGCATTAAGGTCGATTCACACACATATCAGTCACGAGACGGTTCAGTTCCGTGAAATTGGGTCCGTCTCGGTCACGAAAAATATCAATTCGTTGAATTCAGCTATCTACACGAATCAGTTATTTATCCCCGAATCCGGTCCGTCAATTCAGTTCAAGGCGGTCTCCATCCACCTCGTCTTACGTTTTCATGTTTTTTTTTTTTTTTTGTTATTTTAAACATTAACAATAATTACATTTATTTGTGTATCAAAACACATTATTTTCCACGATTAAAATTTAACGATGTTTATAGTATAAAATTTAACATTTTCAATTCTTGTGTTTTTAAACACTTTTTAAATATCCATATGTACTTAGAACAATACAATTGAGAATTGGAAGACTATCTACACATAATAAAGCCATTTTATAATTACAATTATTATGCTGCATTAATGCCAGCCATTATAATGGTGCGGTGGTGGGCTCACTAAACAAACAACGACAACATATTATATTAGAGACGTATATGTCTCTAAACGAATGTTTTCAATCCGCCATCTCTTAGAAAACAATTAGTGTGTATTGTTTTATAGTTTATACCAGCGGTTCTTAAACTGTGGTACGTGGAAAACTGCATGGTGATACGCGGAAAATAAAAAACAAATAAATAAAAACGCGTATACATTTCCACCAACTTCAAGTGGAAGATGGATGATCTCATAAAAAAAACATAAAACACCATTGTAAAATGCTAAAAATAACGTTTGAAGAATATTTTAAAGAAGATTGTTTTGATTTTTTTTTTAATATTATAAAATTAGAATTGAGTGAGTTTTGGATAAAGATTAAAAACGAATATCCGTCGCTGTCTAGAAAAGCACTGTTATTTTTAATACCATTCACAACAACTTATTTTTGTGAAATTGGTTTCTCCTCAATGCTTGTAGTAAAAAACCAATTTTGAAATAAACTGAATCTCGATCCAAATTTATACTTAAAATTAAGTACTACTGAACCGCTGATATCATAACTACAAATTGATGGATCTGATTGAAAATTTGTTAATTAATTCATATCTTATTAAAAAAAAAAAAAACTAATAAATTTGTATTAATAAATATAAAATAAATTTATTTAACTATATAAAATTTGGATCTTTCTATTTTTAATCATTAGTGGTGCGCGACTGATAGATGCTTCAGTGGTTTTAAATGTTTGACCTCCTCTTTAAATCGTTGGCCGTATGATTGCTTGCCTGAGTACAAACCGCCACCACTGATTAAAACCACAATAAAAAGCGAGTAAAACGTTATATTGTGAGAATCACAAAAAAAAAAAATGTCTAATACGAGACTTACTTACACATAAAGTATTGTCGGTCAGAGACTTCTTATTATAACAATTCTCATATTAATTTCGAAAATTCCCATTTGTTTTTACACAATATTTCCCGTCTCGTTTTCTCACACTAATTATCCACTGAGCTCCCTCATTACCCGCAGCGGTTAACGCGCGTTGTCATCGAAGATACCTCATTTTATGTCCAACTTTTTCGCGCGCATCCGACTCGCTTTTTTTTAATAATAATTATTAATTAATAATAATTTGTTTTAAAATGAAAACGGCACTTTGTGTTTTTTATTTTCAGCTCGAATACACGAGACTGAACGATAAAACGAAAAAAGATTATTCAAAATTCGAAAAACAATTATAATAATTAATAACACGACGAGTATGATGTTTCTTGGTTGAGGTTGGGATTAGCATAACTGGGAGTCTTATGTGAATACTATATTGTACGTTTGTAAACGAAATTTGATTTAATGTATCGATGTAATAACGCGTGGGGAATCGATGAATTTTGCCGTAAACTAAATTTGAATGTACTTAAAAAATATATTTATACAAGTCGATTTTCGTGAATTTCGGAAATCAATAACTATACGGCTCTTAAGCGCATCAGAAATTGACAAATATTAATTTCCGATTGATCTTCAAACATGAAATAACTGCACAGAAATCGTTGACAATTTTATTCACCCCGAAATCAGTTCGTTTTTTTAATTAACCGTTAAAAATTATTTTACATTATTATATACCGGAAAAAGACGAAATCAATCGTTGACAATTTATTATTTTACCACCAGTGTAGTTTCGGTGATTTTTTTTTTTCGTTTTCCATAAGAAAACCGCTGGGAAAATCGAAAAACTTAGCGAATAGTGTACCAGATGCTGAGGGACACGACATTGACTACACGAACGAAACGTGTTCAACGATAAAAATAAAAGTAAAAATTATTACAATAAACAAACTTCATGACCGGTAATTTTAAAACTAATACCACAGATTAGATGAATACAGATGGATCACTCGCGATGTAAACAAAAAAAATTACGTCATTCGAATCCCCCCTATATCAGTGTGACCGCATGGTAGCACAATATATTTACCTAAAATTTAAACATTACTCCCATGAGGTAATCTATTTGTGTTGTTTACATAGTGATTCTGGTTCGGCGATCGTGTCGTATAATGTCTCATGTTAAATATATTCGTTTTATACACACAGTTGAAAAAAAATCTGTGCTTAATCTGCGTTAAATTTTTACCGACACGTGATAACCATTATTATGATAACATTATTTGAGATAATAAAGAAATTGTACTATAATATTGTAAAATACCAACACAATAATTTATATCGTCGTGTGTGCCTACATTGATATGCGGGGGACCAATCAGAAGAGCGTATTTGCAATTCTTTTGTTCTCGGGCCGAGTGATCCATCTGTATTCATCTAATCTGTGCTAATACTGTGGTAATATTTTATTGATTATGTGATAATATTTTTATGATTACCGTATTACCGTTACCGTGTTAACGTTACCGTGGTTGTCGGTACTTGCGATAACAGTACTGGCGACGACAACGCCGCTTTTGATGATGTAATCTTTTTTTTTTTTTTCGTTTTTTTTGTCGTATACGCGCAGCCATCGCGAGCGGTCGTTCATTCCGCGTATATAAGTATTTTTTTTCCCCTTGTGTAAAATCGTGTTCAAAATTAAACGCCGTTTAAGAAATAAAATCGTTCTTTTCTTTTCCTATCATTTTCTCGCGACTCACGATTAAACCTTGCCGTAGGCAAAAACGTCCACAGTACGTTTTTCGTTTCGCTTGCAGAGTCTAAAATAAAACACTCAACGTGTAATATGATGATCAAAAAAAAAAAAAGTAATTATAATAATAAATAAAATAAAAATTACTTACCTATCAAGTATAGTACTTCAGACTCAAAATATATTTGTAGCAGATGTATCTCCCCCTCCCCCTCTCGATCGGTTTTGAATTTAAGAACACTTCATTCTCTTTGTTATATCATTACCGTATATTTTATACCCCGCACGAATTATCGTCCGAATAATATTAATATTGATTATTGGTTTCGACAAATCGAACGAATTTTTCCGATATTCCAAAATATTTCCATTTGTAAATTGTATAAATGTATACCGTACAATTTTCCTCATATCATGACTGAAAATTCGCAACGGGCATCGTAAGTTGAACCGTACGGATTTCTTTGAATAAAAATTCAAACAAATTTTCTTTTTTCCCTAGAAAAAAAAAATTATCAAACTATTAAGCCGATTTGTATATATATATATATATATATATATATATATATATATATATTAAAATTTACTCGTATACATGTGAATACTAAATATCGTCTATACAACAATCAAAATCTAATTGACTACGCGGTTCAGTAGTTTTTCGCAAAAAAATATTAACAATCTTAAAAGAACAGACTAAATAACAAACGTCACTTTTGTTTTTGAATTGAAAACTGAATGGAAAACTGTCCGTTTGGATTTCGTAAAGTTTAAAATTTCAGTAATAATAGGCAAAGACCTATTTTCAACGAGATGCTATGAAACAGTTTGTATTAAAAATGAATTTGAATTAGGTAATCGGCGGGGTTTTTTTTTTTGCTAACGTGTAACGAAAATTCAAAACATAAAAATACTGTAGCCTCTAATTCAAAACGACCAGCGTTTTTCTTTACATTCGGTATTACTTTTTGTCACTGTTGTTTAGTATTGTTAATACGCATTTTTAAATATTATATACGAGTAATTTTCTGTTTTTTTTTTAAATATATATATATATATATATATATATGAAAAAAAATTTGCATAATTGTGGTCGATTACGCGTTTCGATACTGATATTGGATATTGGACTTATAGGTAAAGAAAGTAAAGGAAAAGTCCTTAAATTTCATGATTGATATTGGCTAAAAATCGTGGTACCTCTAAACGCGCCTGATATAAAACCTAAATCGGTTCCCGAGGCTATGCGGCGATAATGTGTATAACGACTAACGCGGAATAAAATGTATTATCCTTAAGGGGATTGAAAGCGGGTATTTTCTTTCTTTGTCTTACACACATGAAACATAGCAAAATAGACGTTTCGTACTTCCAACGTACCGATCGATCTATTGGTGCGATAAGAAATTTGAAAACAGATTTGAATTCCTCGTGAATTTTACTACAAAACGACTTTCCCACTTTTTTTATTTCTTTTTTTTAAGACCTTCAAAAATGAATTATTAACAATTTTTTTAAAAATTTGTTCGGTTAATTTTTTAAAGGGTTTATGAAAAAAAAATGAAAAAAGTGAAAAGCCGTTTTGTAGTAAAATTCACGAGGAATTCAAATCTGTTTTCAAATTTCTTATCGCACCAATAGATCGATCGGTACGTTGGAAGTACGAAACGTCTATTTTGCTATGTTTCATGTGTGTATAAGACAAAGAGAGAAAATACCCGCTTTCAATCCCCTTAACAGATTTTTTTTTTTTTTTTTTTTTTGTAAAAACAATAATGTAGAATATTTTCGATACGATTTGTAAGATTGATACGTGGTTATTTTTGTTTTCTCTTTTTTTTCCCCCTTCCAGAGGCCGTAAAATTCCAAAACAACAATCATAACCGTTATCAATTTCATCTATATATATAGGCTTTCAAAGTTCATGACCCCGTTTCGGATAGTGTATACGCGCACGGTATATAAAAGCGATACACCGCCTTTTTATCCCCGTTTTATCGGTCACGATTATAATAACGTTATGACGTTCGCGATTTTTATCCGAGACAAACGTCGTCTGGATCACGAATCGAAATCGCGCAGCGTCAAATAATAATAACTGCAATACCCAGTCGTCGTTGGCAGATAACGCGTAAACGATATAACGATATTTATTTATTTCAACTGCTCGGACCGAGTCCGTTTCTATGCCACAGTTATATTATCATTATACACAACCTGATGGATATTGCCTGCGGCGCGGACACAGTAAAACACTAAAGAATCAACGATTTACCGCTCAATTTTTATGTTTGTGCACGAACCCGTGCTCGGCGACACGTACAGTTCTGAACAGTGACGTTCCCATCAAATTTGTTGAGGGTATACAGTTTTAAAAATTTTTCAATGAAAAAGTTTGGGGCGCTAATAAATCAGTGGCGTCATTTCGAAAGGGGAGGCAAAAGATTTAACCGGCCCATTTAACTATTTCCCACTTATATTTAGCTCAATGAGTTTTACGTAATTCTGATATTTTCGTTATCATCATGGGCACGAATCGACCGATATTTATTTTATATTTTTTGGACGGGTGTGATGGGAGGAAATTCATTACTTTGTCAGCCATAATAAATGTATCATAAATGACTACATATAGTGCATAATATGAGATTGAAGTTTTGAAGTTTCCCTTGTCGTGACACGTTAGAAATGACGTTTTGTGACCAGTTCTGAGCAGCTCGTTCAGGTTTTTTCCTCTCTTTTGTCACCCACACACACACACACACACACACACACACACACACTTTAGCTTTTTTCATTTTTCTTTTTTCTTTTTTACATTTGCCACTCATAAATTATAATATATTATACACATAAAACATACGTTCAAAACCTTAAAGAACGGCTAAACAAATTCGTTTATGCCGTACGCGATACAGGTATACGTCAACCGTCAAACGTAAATCTTATATACATATTCTTCGAATTAACGTTAATAATTTGTGCACTGCCTTTATAGGTAACGATAATCATGTTTATCGAAAAAAAAATCCATTACCGCGGTAAGTTGTAACCACGAATTAATCGCCTTAAATTTAATTTTAATCCACTGTTTGCCACGCTATTTGTTATTATTACTCCATAACTCGTTTGTCATTACTGCAGATTTGGTTAGAATAACTATTATTACTTATATTTCCATCATCGTCTCGGCACAAATCACGTCGGCCCGCTGTTAACAAGGGGGGGGGGAGGCAAATGCCCACCCTGCCACCCACCAAATGACACCACTGTAATAAATACAAAAAAAAAAAAAAAATTTTCCATATGCCAGTTCCAGTTCGTGCAGATTATGACCTTGGTATAATACTGTAATGAGGAAGGAGTGCGTTAATAATAACAAACAATTTTTCATTTTCATTATTTTTTTATTACTTTAAAAAAATTCAACGAATCAAATATATTTACTTAAATATATATATAAAAAATTGTTTCTTATCCCTCGTCCTACCTGGTTAATGATATGTTATCGTCAATTCTATTCGATGATAAACAATAAATGTCGTCGTAGTGCATTTCCATATCAGAAATATATATTATTTGGTTTTCAATAAAAACACGAACTGCCCGATGCAAAAATAATAACTATTTTTTTTTTTTTAAGTTCATTATAATTTGAGAGTATACGCAGTATACTCACGATTTAAAAAAAAAAAATCTTCAAAGTGTACGGCGTATATGGAGTATACTCAATGGGAACACCACTGGTTCTGAAACAGTTTTTCTTCAATTCGACACGATTTTATAAAATCGGAACGTATGCTATATAGAAAGACGGATGGATACCTCGGAGAGAAACGAATCGATATTGAGCATAATTAGATCTAAAACGAAATATTTAGGGTTTAGGTTTGGAGAGGAGAGAGACTGCTGCAGTGTTTGTGATACTGGTGGAGTATTTAGGATTTCGGCGCCTTAGGTACACAATAATTAACTGACCGATTATGGTCCATACATAACTCCCCAAAAATTTGTTAAATGTTCACGGTTCATCAAAAAAACGGTTCTCTTTTCATTAAACTATTTTGATTTTGATTTTATTCGTTGATAATAATTTAGAGCTCGTATTATTAATATAACGTCGATAATATATAGAAAAAACTAAATTTAGTTATAACGGAAAAAGATCTACTTACTTCCAAAATATATCGTTACGGGTTTCAATTCCGGTTAAAGAAGAACATTTGGGTAGCTGATAGGTTCCGTTACTGACATTATCAAAGGGTTTTCGGTTCGAAATTGTAATTCTTTTCATTTCGGTTCCAGTGTCCGTGCTCCAATGATTAAACACGGAGTTTATATAATAATAATAATAATAATAATAATTATAATAATAATAATAATAATAATAATAATAATAATAATAATAATAATAATAATAATAATTTCATGTACGCAGAAATATTGTATACGATTAGCCAGTGGCCCATATTTATAATATTTATACGAGGGGAGGGGATGTTTGTTTGGAACCCAAAAAGTCGAATTAAAATCAAAACTTAAATTTAAATACGTTTAACATTACTGTCGACAGGTAATCGACAAAAAACACATAACTCCATTTCTCTTTTCAAACTTAAAAAAAAATATGGTTATGGTGAAAATGTTATCAGTTTCACAAAAGAGTATAGCGATGATCTGCAGGAAATCGAAAAGGTTTTCATGAAGTATTCTACATTCGAGTTATCGCTATATTTAATATTTATTCTTTATTATTAAATAAAAAAATTAATTCAGAAATTTGTCATTATTTATAACGGGGAAGGCTTAATGGTTTAGTCATACGAACATAACAGTTGGCGGAAACAAAGCAATAAAACTTGAAATCCTCAACGAACTCTCCAATAAAAATAGACGTTTGAAAATTTTATTATAATTTTCTTCTTTCTAAAATATTCTAATAAATATATCAAAATAACCAAGTTCTATTACTTGGTGAGGCACCTTTAATTTATTACTAAAAAAAAAATATTTGAATTAAAAATATTATACGAATTCGTTTATATGGTAGGCGCAAAGTTCCTACGTTTTATTTTAAACACCGACCCCTAGGAGATAAATTAGAAGTACGATTGGCTGTCACCACCTCCACGAACAGGTCTATATGACATAATATTTTAAACCCGTTTAGTATATTATTATATATCCTTTTATACATCCCTCCCCACCCCCCAAAAAAAACAATATTTCGAACAGTATCGTTCCTACAAAACATATAAATTGTCTGAATTCGAATTACAAGATTAATATTTTTTTCTCTTTCCGATTCTAATCGACGCGTTTCTCAATGACAATTTACTTTTTTTTAAACCTGAATAATCAATAATCATCCATCAATTTCCCCTTCCCTCCACACACACACTATTCTGTATAATGAGTATAATATATTATCGGTTATTATATTATTTCGTCGGAAATACGTAACGGTCAAACTTGATTTTCGCAGGCAAAATAATTTATTATAATATATTATAATCCTACTATAATTTCCTATTATAATAATTTACCGTTCACAATGATTTGTTCGATTTATCTAACGCTATTTTCCGGCAACTGCAGCAGCGTTACATTAATCACAAGTCCTTTTATGGTTCATCTTCCTCGGGGTGTTACACGTTTGTTGCTAATGTGTGTATAATTCATACAATGTTACCTCGTCGGAGCCAACCGAAATTGATTCATTTTTTCCCGTCGGAGTCATCACTATATATAATATTACGATCATTAATCTGTCAGTTCGTGCAGATCGCCAAGAATATTATACGAGTATTATAGAGTGTTAGACGAATATTAGACGTCTCAGACGAGAGATTTTAACCGACACACTTCAATGATCCGCATTGTATGTGTATTACTCATACTAGCGCATATGATTCAGTCAAGGTCTAAAAGTAGCGTAATCCGTTTTTACTTTTAATATACGCATTAATTATTATATATTTCGATCCATTATGGGCATTATGTCACTACGTGTATATATATATATTATAAACACGCAGTTATTGCGCGTATATAATATAAATATTTATAAATTCTCTCGAGTATATTATATACCTACTTTAAACTTATAATATACCTTTATAATAAATATTTATTACATTTTGTATAAACGGTGTTATTTACTATCTTTTATTGGAAATGTAAAAAAAATATAATTAATTATTAAATTTCCAAGATATCTATATTAACACAAAAAGTAAGCGAAAATTATGTTTAATTGATTTAAACGTTATATATATATATATATATATATATATATATATATATATATATATAGAGTGGTCCTTATTTATAGGAAAAAAAATTATTCATATTTTTCATGATGCTGGACCTTACCATTTTTTTACTACCAAAAAAAATTAAACCGTGTTAAATTTGGTCATGATGACTCACCCTCTTCCCGTGCCACAAGAGGGTTAAAGATTGGCCGAAATCGGTAATTTTGTGGTTTTTTAAATTTTATTTGAAAAATATAAAACTTATCACAAAAATGTAGAGAACTTTAATTGTAGAATCAAATATGTTCTATAAAAAACTTATTTATACAATTTCACGTAAATCTATTATTTTCCAAGAAAAACACAGTATAAAGTATTTTGTTTATTTAGTGATTTTTTTTTTTTTTTATAGTTATTTAAATATATTTGTAATTTAGTTGAAGATACGATAATATATATTACAATGAATTATGAATAACTTAATTTAATTTATATTAATACATTATATTTACTCAGTTAAAAGATCCATTGGATTATGTAAACGTTTTATTGTCAAGTGGGATTTATTTTGGATTTACGTCGTTGGGTTATAACAATTTATAATGTGGTGCATGCTAATAATTCATTTATAGATATTTACCTATTTACCAATTTCAGTTTGAAATACGCTTTTGGTGATAATTACTATCGATTTTTATTTTATGAAGTGTACAACGAATTTATTATGTCAGTTTTGTTGTCTGTTATTACGATATATCATATTATCCTATAATTGTATATTTCTGTTGGGTAATAAACCTGTGAACGTCGGTTTTGTGTTCCAAAAAATTACTAAAACCATCCTAGAGACGATTATAAAGAGTTTATTGAACTAGTTATTATTATACCTGGAGGAACTCCATCCGTTTGGGTCAAAATTCGTCAACCCGGAGCATACCACCAGGCAAGGTGGATGGCAAAATGTACATCGCGTGTAAGAATAACGGTTAAGATATTTTTCTGGAATATAAAATGTCATCGCTATATTATATACTGATGGTTCTGTTTCTCCTTTTACTGCTAGTCATTCATTGTAGACTTAAGTAGTAATCCGAATACGACATGTTGGCGCGTCAGAACAGAAATCATTACTTAAAATACAGACCCGCGGGGGTATGTTGCGCTTTTTCGTGACGGTTTTTCGCGGTTCGTTCTCCTCCGCGACCTTACGTAAGAAGGCTTAACTTAAAATAATAATCTATATATATATATATAAATGGAGCCAAAAATGTATAATAATTCATCAATTGAGAACGGCTGGGCCGATTTGGTTCAAATTTTTTTTAATTGTTCGTAACTGCCAGGAGAAGGTTTTTACGAAAAAAATTTTTGGAAAAACCCTTTTTTAAACATTTTTTTTGATGATTGTTTTTTTTGGCAAAACAACGTTTGCCGGGTCAGCTACAGTCGGGTGAATGAAAAGTGGCCGCTGGCCAATATGTTAGCAACCTTTTTCCTAGGGATCCTCAAAATCAGTAAGAAATTAAAAATCTTAAATGCGTTATCATTTTGTTGTTATCACGTAATATACGGCTATTATAACCTATCGCGTAAGAGTATTAGCACATATAATATATTCTGTGATTATAATATCAATGTTATCACGATTTTAGCACGTATAACTGAACTATTTTACCCCAACCTGACGTGTTTTCGCCACCGGGAGCGTAAAGATCAGCGGCCATTTTTCATTCACCCGACTATAGTAATAATAATAATAATAATAACCGCGGCTAACAAATCCATCTCTTTTAAACGCGCGCGCCTCGTGTACCTGAATGCTGTGGACAATACGCGCACGACGAAACACTCGACGTTCGTACGCGGTGAGCGGCGCGCGCCAAGCCGTTGTGTCGGTCCAATCAAGACGACATAAACGCATTCGCGCGTGTTCTGACGGTCGTTTTTTATTCATTTTTTTTTTTTTTATATCTTCTACGACGTCGGCGAGTATATTATCGCGTATTATCTGCCGATCGAATAATGTACTCGTGTAACAGTATACGCGCGCAAATTTATTTTACAATATGCGCAGTGCGCGTGTATAATAATAATAATAATAATAATAATAATAATACGTTGCGCGTGTAGGTACTGCGAACGCGGCGTGTATGGGTACCGCGAATATACGCATTGGAATTCTTTCACGAAAATAATAAATCTAAAACGTGCGCGCGAACGCGGAAAGGACGCGGGACGTGCGCCGCGAGTATTGCTGCGCGCGGCGGCGCTGTTGTTACACATCCGTAAGCGCTGTTGGTTACATGACGACCGCGACGATGTCGCGCGGCTTTCGTATACAAAACGACAGACTCGGGTGTTCCACTTGAAAACAAATATATACTTTGAATAATTTTTTTTTTTTATGTATTCTGAACAAGGCCGTAGCCTGCAGGGGCTGGAGGGGGTTTCAGGGTTCAACCCCCAAATTTTTTCTTAAAATAAAATTTAATGATTTGTATTCTATTATTAGTTTATTATTTTTATTTTATTTCATATTTATACTCTCAACCACCCAACTCCCCCAGAAAAAAAAATCAAAGGAGTATCTTACACTGCGTGCAGATACGTCGGTACATGTATATATGTCTTGTGACTTGTATATATCTTATTTATTTTTACACGTGACAAAAAGTCACCTATAGCTTAGTCTTAGTCTCCTAAAAAGTAAAACTAAGTATTTTAAAAGTATTTGGAATATACTTTGTGAAGTATTCGGAATATGTATTCCAATAATACTTTTAAATAGTATTTTTTTTTACCTGTGTCTGTCTTCCTGCACTACGTGTTTTTATTTTTTTGCAAACAACCTCTGCCCTCTTCGTCTTCTTCCTTTACTTCCGAAGGTTATACCATATAATTGAAGCCCTGTTATTATAAACACTAAATTTCTTTCCGAACGAGTGCCTATTAAATAGCTTTTGCTTGAACGGGCGGCTGTGGGCTCGTAAACAAATGTCGGGCGTTTCGCCTCTATAATGTGTGGTGTGATTCGTTCTTGATTAATTTTCATTTGTTATATGTCTGTTGGAAAGAGGACGTGGTGGAACGGGTTCACAGTTTTTTGGCCTATGACGCGGTTATGTCCGTGCCTTGAGTATGAGTTTTTGTAAACTCAGAGTACTTCTATAGCATTCGATTCCATGTCAATCCACCTAATACCTAATTCCATCAACTCCCCGCGGGTATCATCCACTCTAATGCTTCCGATCGAATTCACAATTTTCCGTCTTCACCAATCGAAAAACACTGTCGGCCATTGCACGGCATTGAGATTGCAGCTGACGACTCGCGGCCAAACTCTCTCATTTAATCTCCAGCCACACGCCTCTCCTCCTCTGCGTATCGTCCGGGAGTTGACTTTCTTAATTCAACAACATACCCGTAGTCACGTTGAATTGGAGAATACAAAAAAAAAAAAAAATTTTTCTAATACCGCGTCGATAGAAATCTTAGAAATACATTTTATGGATCACTTTCTTTACAGTGTAACGAATGCCGCCGTTCCGAATGTTTCCCTCCGCTCTAGACACGCAGTGCTTGGCTCGCCCTCGGCCCTGCTCGTCGCAAAAAAGGACTTGTATCCACCGATACTGCACCTACTCCTACGCCGCGTACCGCGTCCGCGGGGTGGGTGTTCGTCTGCCGGAGGTCGTGGCGGCTGTTGTAGTGTTGCAACACAACGCGTTACAAGCGCGGCGGTTTCGAAACGTTTCGTGGCCGCGGTCGATTTATCATCGGGTTCGCGTGTCTTAAATTAAATTGAAAACGTGTGGCGCGCGCGCGTTACGACCCGATGTGACCTGATATTGTAAAAAAAAAAATAATAATAATATCACACCGGCAGCGTTTTCTCGTCCGTAGAATCTCATAAAACACGCGACTGCCTTACATATAAATAAATATATATATATAGAATATATATAAAAAACAAGAAAAAAAACCGCGGGCATCGTATTATTTTTGTACGAGCCCGCGTGCGTGTTTCTCGAGAAGACCGCTTCGCGCGCGGTTGCCGCATAATCCATATAGTGGTTGACGGCAGGAGAAGCGCGAAACCGAATTAAAAAAAAAAAACGAAAAAAAATCTCACTATATTTATATTCTATTTCAACTGTATTATAATTTGTAGACATAAAACCATAAATAAATGTATGAGAATTTTTTTTTTTTGAACTGGTTCGTTTCGATTTATATCGAGACGGAAAAACGAGTACCGAAAGTTAATTTAAAATTAGAAATACGTTTAACCGATTACAATATTAAACTATATATAATCATAAATGACGAAATTTTTTTTTATATACATGTATACTGCAGCTGGTCATATCCTCTTAACTTATATGAATCTATTTTGTGTTATAAAATATATATTTTAGATTTTGAGCGTAGCGAGGGATCTATTGGTTATACAATGATGTGTTTTTTTTTACGTCTGTACCCAAAAAATCTACCTTGAGGAGTTCTCCGATCTTTACGGTTACAATTTCTTACAGGTATAGGAAATTGCATCTAGATGATACTGCAAAGAGGTCATTTTTCGATTTTCTCAAAAGCGCCTAAAAATTGAACTCAAAAACTACCAAGAAAAAACAATTTCTTTTTTTATATCCGTACCCAAAAATTTTACCAAATTATTATTACCAAAAATTATTCACGAATTTACAAATAACGATCACGTTATTTCTTGTTATAATAAATTACACGATGATGACGGTGCAGTTAATAATGCTGTACACTTTTATATTCCTAAGTTTATCGCAAGAAATCATATTAAATTACTATTATAAATTATATGCTCTATATACACTCTATTATTATACAGTATTAATAATAAATAATATAACACCGAAGTTCCGCTCAAAATCGTTTTATCGAATGCAATGATTTATCGTTGCTTTTCAAATATTTATAGTGATAACATTATTATAAACTCTAAAATCTTTATTCAAGTAATTCACTTAAACGACATTCACAACAACCCGCGGCTCGTTACCTTTTTTATTTTTATTGTTACAAAAAACCGATTTCATTAAGTATATTAAAACGAATATATTTTTTTTTTTTTTTACCATGCCGAAAACGTTGTTTGTTACCCGAGTTTAAATAATTTTTCTATCCGTAACCGTAAACTGTCACGTTCACGAAAATATCTTGTAGCCGTTTTTTTTTTATCACTCGGATGGCGAACATTAAATTTTTTACAATATTTTATTAGTGTATTATTGTTTTTGTCACGAAGAAATAATAATATTAGGTACACATTTGCTAATTGATTTTTATTCAAATATATGTCTTGTAGGAAATAATTTCGTATACACGTTTTTTTTTTCGGGTGCAGCAATTTAAATAGTTTTGTTTATTTTTCGGCACGGCTCTGTTTAGTCTTATTCGAACGCGCTAAACTCTGGAACGATCAGACGGATTTGAAAAATTCTCTTCGCGTTCCACAGCCCGAATCTTGAGGAATGTTATGGGCTATTTAACATCACGGTACGATCACTAGGAGCCGAGCAAAAAGCAAAAAACAAAAAGAGTCAAACCGAACGCTAAGCGAAAACGAAAGGTAATAATAATCGGCCGACGGGCGGGCGATGCGATGCAGTCGGTCGACAACGTCCACAGTGCCGGTTAATGATGTCAAATAAGTTTTAAAAAGTCAGTGAAGTTTTTATTCGTCAGTTTTGGATCGACGCTTTACCTTCGCCGAGCTATACAAAAAAGGTTATTATATATTTTTCATAGGCATTTTATAAAATACGCGAATAAAAACTATTTAATTCGTGTTAAATAAGTGAAACGCGCAAAACATAATTATTATTGCGTTGAAAAAAAAAAAGATCTCCGATTTTTATTTTACAGTTTTGTACCATTCGCACGCCGAATCGAACGAAATTCGATTCGTATATAAGAGATGGCGTACTTACGGGAATTCGTAAGAAATCTCTTCCCCCAAGACCAAAAAAAAGAAAAAGACTTAAAATTATATAGTTTTTACTATACAAATATTATTTGTTTTTGATTTATTATATTATATAACACGGCTAAACAACAGATTGACACGATAATGCGAGTACAATAATTATATATAGTATATACTTTTCAATCTGTATAAATCTAATCGAATCGATAAAGAAAATTCCTATAGTATTACCGTTAGGCGATAGCACATTACGTTTGTTTCTTGGTCGAAAAATTACCAGTTTTATTCACAAAACTTAATTTATATTCGTGTAATCGTGTGGATGCGTTATAATTTGTGACGCTATTATATTATTTTTATACAACAGCAATTTTATTTGATGTATTTTAATAATATGATTGGATTTGAAACATTATGGGGACAAAGTTTCAATGTCTTATATAAAATTATGAACTGGGGAATCTGGCCCCCCAGAGAGAAATTGAAAGTACGCCACAAGAGGTGGCATTTTTTTTTTTTTTTATATGGGCAACGAAGCGCACGGGGACAGGTAGTAATATAATAAAATATAAATATTATATATTTATGTCCGGTTTTTTTTTTCTCTCCAAATCAACAATTTATTATTAACCTACCGGCTATTCGTCCGCGCCAGCTGCGACGATCGGTATCGGCTCACCGCCGTCGACCATCACGATTGCCGGACGGCGTGAAAATAACACGCGTAGAGCAAAAATAATATAAATCGCTGGTGCGATTCGCGCGTGCTGCAGCTGCTACGCCGCGCGTTGGATAGCCCCGCAACGAAGTGTTTGTAAGTCGCGCGCACGACACGCGTTTGTACGCGGATATATTATATAATTATATTATTATTTAATGATGCAATACTAGTACGTCTTCTGTGTGTATAAAATATTTATTTATTTATTTTTTTTAATTATACAATCTGTACAAATAAGTATAATAAGTATAAGTGTTAATAATTACGAGTAGAATATTAACACACGGTGTTAGCTTGAAAAGAGAAGCCGCCCTCCCCCCACTGACGACACTCTTATTAATTTGATTTTTTAATTATGAGAGAGGAGGTCTCTGCACCACTTCCTTTTTAAACGTCTGGGTGGATTGTTGGGCATATGGGGTAATGAATGAGATCTTTTACAACAGGGTTTGGATGGTTTTGCAGAGAGTTATGAAAGCGACTGTAGTACTCCTTGGCAACTTGTGTTACAGTTTTCATTTGTATGTCTGTGTGTAACGTGTGATTTGATATATAAGGTGGTGCACTGGTGATAAGACGGAATAATATTTTATTTTGAGGTTTGAATTTTTAGCTGAGCCCCAAATTTGGACTCCATATATTATGTCCATAGCGGTTTAAGTAAGAGATTATACATGGTCAGTTTTGTGTGAAGGGGCAATTTAGATTTAGAATGGAGAGAAATCGTCTTAGAACGCTAAGACGTGCATTCAATTTAATTTTAGTGGAGTGTATGCGGTGTGCCCAGTTTAGTTTTTGGTCAAAGTGTACCCCCCAAGGTATTTGATAGTGTTTGATGACGACGGTATTTGGACATCATTTAGTGTGACGTTAGGGGAGATTCCTTGTCTGAGAGTGAACGTAATATGGCAAGGGATTTGGTTTCATTAATTTTGATTTTCCAGTCATGGTAACAGGTTTGAAGAATATTGAGGTGGGATTGTAAATTACGCGAAGCAATTAGGGGGGTCATTGTGCGCAGAAAGGATTGCTTTATCGTCGGCGAATTCGGCTACAGTTGTATTTGGATGGGTAGGTTGATCGGCTGTAAATATATATATATATATAAAATCGCTTCTGGTGTTCGCGCGCAAAAAAAAAAAACTACTGAAAAATATCGAGACGCTGTTTTTTTTCTTTTTTTAGTTCGTATTGGGAGGCCCCTTTACACGGACGTTCTCGGACGTTGCTTGCAGTGAACGCTCCCGGAGCGCGTTTTTTGCGTGTGGAGCGCAAATACTGTGATGAAAATGGCAACACGCGCCAATCGTGCGTGCTTTGCCTTTCCCGTAACACCCACGTACTGTAAGCGCGTCCGTGTAAAGGCCAAAACTGTTTGTTTTGACACGAGTTTGGAATGGCGCGTGGCGGCGTGTCTGCATTGCACACAGTTTTTCACACGGTTTTATGGAGTTTGTTAGACCTGTAGATTTCTTGTATTCACTATAGTCACAGTACCGTATAGAACAGCGGTCGCCTAACCTTTTTGACCTCTCACGGACCACAAAATCCATAACTCTAAATTCTACGGATCACATGTTATACTATATATGTTTTTAGGGTGGGGGGCTACAAGCAAAAAAAAAAAAAGGTCATCAACTTTCAATTAACCCACTTACTACACTAATCTAGGAATATTTTTTTGGGGGGGGGGCTAAGCCCACCTAGTAGCGCCTATGATTGTTATTTTGAACCGAAAGCTTTTTTTTTTTTTTACAAATACTGTTCTACTGATAAGTTGTATACCAAATTACAAAAAAAAATACATTTAAAAAATAATAATAAAGAATTTATGAACATATTCATAATATGAATTTACGAATTGTTATTCCAATAATAATAATAATCGCATGTAGAGACTACCGTAGTGCTTACGTTATCGAAATAATATGTACGCGCTGTCGTCCGCGTTTGTGCGGAAGAGCCTTAAGGTATGATTGCCAAGAACGCGTCTGGAGACGCGCGACCGGCGCGGCTGACGCGGCGCGTCTCTAATTTTGGCCGCGCTGGGACATCTTTACCTATTTTTAAATGTAACCGATTCCCCCAACACATGTTGCTGCGATTTGATTTTAAGTCTTCTTCTATTAAGTTTAGAACACAGTTAAATTGTTCCCAACTTAATCTGAAAAATTCTCGGAATTTTTTTTCATCTCTAAACAAATGTTTCTCAATTAAAACACTAAAAAAAAGCCTTCTTCTTTTCTGGATTCAAATATGTCATGCACTTTTTTTGGTATAACTTGATTAATAATAATTTCTTCTAACAGTAGGTTAATTAAAACTTTATTTTTTTGCTTACGCAACATGGTTCAAAATTAAATGGCCGAAAATTAACAGTGATCAATGTAATAATTGTATTGAACTAAATTCAAAATATGTGCCGCGTGACTTTTGTGGCGTAAAATTGCGATCGCGCCGCGTCAACCGGTCGCGCGTCAGTAGACGCGTTCTTAACCTCTATTGGTTTGCGGAAAACTCTAAAAACTGATGATAGCAAGCCAAAAGCATTTTCTATTATACGCCGTGCCCTAGACAATCTATAGTTAAACACTCTCTTTGGAGATTTTTTATTTAAATCCGTTGTATATGGTTTCATGATGTTTTCTGTTAACGAAAATGCGTCATCAGCCACCAACACATAAGGTACCGGCATGGTACGGCCAGGTAAAGCTTCACGTGGTGGTAAACTTAGTTCGTTTTTTTCCATTTTTTTATAAAACGAAGTATTTTTAAATACCCCTCCGTCGGAAATTCGACCTTGACATCCTACATTTACGTAGATGAAACAGTAGTTTGCATCTGCTATCGCCATTAAAACAATACTATTCGTGCCTTTGTAATTATGGAATTCACTTACAGTGTTTTCTGGCTTTTGAATAACTACGTGTTTTCCATCTAGTGCACCTATACAATGAGGAAAATTCCAACGCTTGTTATAATTATCCGCAATCAATTTCCACTCTAAAGCATTCGAAGGTAGCTGTAATAAAAAAAAATTTTAAAAATGTAGATATGCATATAAATCAAATGTTTAATTTGTATTTATTTTGTTAAATTATTTATTATGCATTTAAAATTGTATAGTTAATATATTATAATAGTTATCACGTGTGTTTGTAGGAAATACATGCTGAATTAGGAAGTGAACACTCAACTGGCTCTCATTCTGTCACCGAAGAACATGAGTTTGTACAACCAATAAGGACTAAGAGAAGTCTTAAAAAAAGTGTTTTAAATGATAGAGAAGAGGAAGCATATAAGTTTATGAAAAAGGCAGCTGACTCGATTTCGGAAAAGGATGAATGGACCACATTTGGTAATTTTGTTGCAGACAATATAAAAAAATTAAAACCAATGAATCAACTATTGGCCAAGCGCAACATAACAAATTGGCTCCTGGATATGCAAATGAAAGAAATGGAAGCAAACATGATTGAAGAAAGGCGTATGTTGCCACACGAGTCTCCAGCAACGTCAAATGGAACTTTCGAAAGTGAAAACAGTTCTTTGACATTTCCAACTGTCGAGGGACGTATATCATCTAGCCCGGTTTCGCAAGATAACAGCGAAACGTTTGAAGGACTTAGAGACTTTTTTCAAACATTCAACACATAATAATTATTAATTATTATTATATAAGGTAAAAATCAAACAAACATAGATGTATAAATATTAATAAAAGTTAATCAATATATTAGTCATAACTATTGTCTATTATGTATAAAATAATATAATTTAGTAAAAAGTGTACCTAATCGTTTTTATTTATTGTTACAATATTCATCCACTTACCTTGATGTACTTTTTTAGTGCTTTCACTATAGCTTTAAGAACCACAGGCAACATTGCTGATATATACTGTTTGGAAACTCTAAATAGGTACATAAGAGATGAAAAGGAATCACCAGTAGCTAAATACCGAAGTGTTATTAACAATTTTATGTTAGGTGGTACTGCCTCTCTAAAGGAATCACACCTTTACGCGCGCGTGTACCGGCTATTGCATGTTATGACAGGTTTCACATGGTGCGTATTCATACGCGTGCGCTGTTCATATTCAATTAAACACGAGCTACATTGTATGTGTATATTATATATTATAATTTATAAGATGGTTGGTAGGTATTTTATTTCACAAATTTTGTCTAAAATCTATAGATAAATATTTTGAATAAATTACCTGTGCAATTTACGTAATTAATTAAATTTTAGTATAAGTTCAAATTTTTCTGCGGCCCACCAAAATCTTTTCGCGGACCACCAGCAGGCCCGGATTAAGGGTGGGGGGGCACGTCTCCGGGGCCCACATATATAAAGGGCCCATAATTTTTCAAGTGATAATTTGTTTATATATATTTTTTAGATTCTGAGCGGAGCGAGGAATCTATTGGTTTTACGAGTACAATGATGTGTTTCTTTTTTTTTTTTTTTTCATGTCTGTACCAAAAAATTTTACCAGAAAGAGTGCTCCGATCTCTACAGTCGTACTTTGTTTCCGGTAACAAATATTGCTGATCGATCGAGCCACGTCGGGTGTTGGTCGTTCGTGGTAATTCGAAGTATTTAAACACGTCCGGTTGCGGATAAAATCGAGTCAAATCCGGTGAATCTTAAATAGAAAAAATGCAGAACGGTATATAAAATGAGACACTAATTCGGAGGAAAAGCCGTGCGATCGCGGGCGAGTTAAAAAAAAATTACCGGATAAAACGTTAAAAGGAAGTCGTAGAAGAAACAAAAACGGAAAATTGGTAATTTGTATATTATCCGTAAAGGGCGAATTTTAAGGTTGTGTAAAAGAAAACAATTATTTTGAAAATGTGAAAACCGTTCTTCAACGTTTTACATATGCATACATGTTCAACATCATAAATCAAGGAAATTTCGATTTCCTTTCTAACTTTCTTGTAAAACAGCAATTACTTTCCTCGATCTATGTTAAGGATAATGATAATGTAAGTGTAAAATCGTTATAAGGGATAATTTGAGTTCAGAGCAAATTGTAAACAGATGTGATTATAAATAAAGTACGGCTCGGCTCGCAGGGGGGAGGGGGGCATGGTCCACCCCACGCACACGCGTATGATCAATGTCGGTTTTTGTTCCAATATCAATTATAACGTTTTATTTTCTTCCATTTTACTTTTATATCATTTTTGTACAATAGTTCGTATAAAACGTAAATATGGATTTTGTAATTTAATAAATAAAATTGTCAACATTACTTTATAAAGTTACATTTAAATAATTTGCTTATACCTTGCATTAATATAAAAACAATTATTGCTTATTTAAACTAGCTGTATAATAAGAGTAATACGTAAGACATAAATACACTCGGACGGACTCTCGAGTAAGAGAAACATATTACAATATCATAAAATATAATTCCCCCACCCCCCTTGAACTCGTGTCGAAACCGCTACTGACTACACACATGATAATCGCCAATATTAAATTATATTAGTTATAATCATTCGGACTGTAACCTCGAGCAAAACCAATTTTGTCCGCCTTTTTTATTTTTGTCTATGAGTTGGCATAAAAACACGCATGTACGAACGTGCGACAACGGAAAGTAAGTTTTCACGTCGCGTTTACAGTATGAAAAATATTCGTGCGGTTCAATGATGACAGTGACACGAATCCGTAAAAAAAAATCGATTTTCACGCGAGAAAATACGTTTGTGATGTTCCGATAAGGATTTAAATACATTTTTTTCTTTTTAATTCGAACGATTTTAAAAACTTGTCTCGAGAAAATCAAGTGGACACGAAATTAAGACGACGAGGAGAAAATCGCCGTCACTCGACAACGGACGTAATTCCGTTGCAGTTCACTTGACTGCCCGTGTAATTTTGTTTCCGAAATGAACTATAACGACTCCCCGAAAGACATCGACCAAATAAATGCAGAGAGATCGCCGACGATTTCAAAGTCCATCACGTTAGAATCAATTTTTATGGCCACGCGCACGAAAATCACTTGTGGCTGTAGATAACAATAATAATATTGTCGATAACTTTTATGACATTCTGGTTTAGTTCAATGTTCATCGTTCGCGCGATCATTTCGTTGTCAGTTTATCGACCAATGCAGTTTCACCGTATTAATGCTGGCGATTTGGTTTCCGGTATATTTAATTTATAACGACGTATTAAAATTCTTCTAAAATGATGAGTGCACAAAAATGTGATGGTATCATTTTCATTAAGAATGGGAAATCGACTTCAACAATGTCCAGATCAACAAAATAACGTGTTACTCATTTAATTTTAATTCAGACTTTAGTAATTAATATTTTAAAATACTCATTATTTCATTATTATATTTGTATACTATTTATACAAGTGTATGTTTGTTAATAATTATAGATAAATAGGTAATAATAAAAATAAAAAAAATTCTCTTTTTACAGAACTCCCCCGGTTTATACCAATCTCGGTTGTAAGAATTTTTTCTCACTACGATTTGATCGCGTAAGAAAGACTGAGGGCAATGCATTATGCAGTAATAGGTATATACATTTATAGTCGTTTAGTAATATTCTAAAAACATTTCAAACGAAACAATAACGTTCACTACCCACTTAGGATTGTTACAGCATCTCAATCTGTACAACGCCGAGTATCGAACAGCAGTTATTTTAATAAACACAAATTATACTCGTAATAATGTAAATATAATAAGGGTAACAGTTTGTTTAACAGTTTGTTCAGCTAGTAATATAATATAAATAATATTATAGTCGTATACTCGTCAGTGGCGTAATTACGAATGTTATATGAGAGGAGATATACAATTTTTTCATCGGATAATCCGTAAAATGTAACTACCCTTCCAGTGTTGTAATGTCAAAGTCAAAATGACTCATACTCGTATTTTAGGCTTTTATTATTATTATTTTTTTTTTCAATAAAAACGACATATTTTATACGGAAAATTTAAATTTTCTTATCGGCGTTTGAGCTACTTTATTGGGTACTTTATCTGTTTTTATTTCAACATTTGAATATACGAGTAAACCTTTTCTTCGGCGACCTAACCTAACCATACCAGTCGTCGGTAGTTATCGCGGTTAATAAACTGAAGAATATTATATGAATTCAGATAAATACTATCACATTTTGTTAACAAAAAAAAAAAACTATTTGTATTGTTTTTATATTTACTATTATTAAGTAAAGCTAAGTGAATTGATCAAATCTTACCTCGGTTTCATCAGAAGTTGACGGTTGGTTGGGACACTGAAGCCCTCTCACGATTTTATGTCGTTATTTTTATTATTTCCTATTTTTGTACATTTGTGTAAAAAAAAGTCTGCTGGGAAGGAATCCATTCACCAATCCCTTCTCATCCCTCCGTAATCACGCCCCTGGTACGTATTCTTATAAGGATATTATCCAATACTCGACGCGGATCCCGCCATAGGCATTTCGTTCCCGTGGCAACGGATTTTTGGGCGTAGATATTTCGTGTATATACCGCTCCAAGTATGGAACATTATACGACTTTATAGCGAAAAGGCGCAAACCGAATGCGATACGGACATTGTTCAATATTACTTTCTGGTTTAGATGATCTATAATTATGAATAATAATGCACTATATTAAACTTTTTAAACGCGTTTAAAACGTCTAAATCTGCAGCACAAAAGAAATCTTATCTTGCACGTATTAATATTAATTACATTTTTTTAAATTTATTTTCTTTGTGCCTATGAATTATTTTTTAAAAAGTTTATGCATTTAAAATTTTAAATCTTTAAAAATTGTTATTAATCTCTTACGTACACTCTAATAGTATTTTGTTAATTTGTGTCTATTCCTCGATACTTGCTGTATACAGAGCTGTATACTCACCTGATACATTTGTTTTTGTAAGTATGCGCTAAAAGTATAAAATATATTTTAAAACATTTATTATTACGAGTACTATATTCGTCTCGATTATTGCATCGAATTACAAAAAAAAAAAACGACTGCCGAATATCTGTTATGAAATTTTTTTATAATGACGAAAAACTCTCTTCGACGTCTACACTGTTGACGTAAGAAGTATACCGCGTATTGGCTATGTCGTCAACAGTGACGGCGCCAACTATTGCGGGGCTCTGGGCAAAATAATTTATGCGGGGCCCCTTCCAGAAAATTGCTTCCAAAAAAAAAAAAAAATTAAATAAGCAAAAAAAAAAAGGTTTTCGCCAAAAGCAACCACCCCCCACCCACCACCATAAGATCTAAGTTAAAATAATAATTTTGAACTTTATTTCACTTTTTTAAATACCCACTTGGTTGAAAATCCTTTGTAATGTTTAAGTTTAACAGTTATTACTTTGGTTATTATACTTGTTACTTAACTATAGGCTATATTGTTATTAAAGTATCATTGCTGACTGCTGTATCAGGAAAAAAAAACTTGTTTATATTAGTTATTTTTTCCATTTGTAAATAAAAATGTTTATAACAAAATATTATTGATATGACAGACTAATTTTATATATTTTGAATTAGATACACTAATTGTAGTTATAATTGCTGTCTGTTGAATTCCTCATAGTGCACACAAGATATGAGGGTACCAAAGGAATTTTGGTGTTTAAACAAATACCTTCCCCCCTAAAATTTAAATAAATAATTCAAAAAGCCCCCTGAAAAACTATATTTACTAGACTTACCTTTGACTATTAGTTCTTAAAAAATAAAAACGTGTTTAATCAATCCAGTACAAAAGTAAAAAAAAAAATCTCTTAAAACTGAATCAAAATTAGGTATTTCATTATTATAAAGAACAAAATTATTATAAAAAAAGTTTATTTAATAAAGTTAATGAAAATCAAATTATTAAAACACAATATGATAATAATATAATAATTAATTGGTAATTCAAATACCTATATAAGAACAATATTTTAATTAAAATATTAACACACATATCAATATCAAAATATTAACAATTATTAAATCAAATACATATTTAAGAACAATGTTTTTCATTAAAATATTAACAAATGTATTAATATTAAAATATACTTGAAAACTTGTGATTGTTATACTTATACACATATTATAAATCCAAAATCACAAAAATAAAACATTCTTACTGCATAATACATATTTCAACAATTATGCTGTCATCTTCAGCACTGACGACTTTTATACAAGAATTCAAACACGTTTTACCCAATATTATTGAAGCCATAGAAGAAATATCAATAATAGCAAATGATGAATGGTAATGAATAAATAAATCGTTTTTAGTTGACTAAAACAAATATGATTATAGATGACTGCTCGTTTGATGTGCGATCGGCCCAATTTGTTTCAAAACATACTTCATATCTTAGGCCGTGCGCACATTGGATACAAATTTGTTTCGTACAAAAACGTACGAACAGTGGTCGTACGAATTGAGTGCGCACACTGAACACGTTTTTGTCCGTAAAATAGTTAAGTGTTTCGGTGATGTCGCATTACCGACGTACGAACGTTAATGAAATCCGGACAAGTTCGGATTGTTTTCGTACGTCAAAGTTCCCACGTACGTATACGTACGAACAAATCGCACCCAGTCTGCGTGCTCACATAGTAATTGGTAGGTCGGGATCGTTGGTACGTGTACGTAGAAATTCGTACGAAAACGCATCCAATGTGCGCGCGGTCTTAATATATAGGTACCTTAACTATTAACATATTATTACATTAATATAATACAAATTAAATCACTTACCTTAAGGTTTTATTCTTAAATCACACAGACAATTTTTTTTTCAAATAACACACGGTACCACAATTAACAGACGGTTACACGGCCGCAATTAGAGACTGTAATGACAAATCGAAAGTCAACAAACACAGTCGAAGTCGTCGTTGAAGTAGTAAACACGTGGATATTGAGATTATATAATATGTGTCAACACTGTCACGCATGTATATTATGGTATTTTGTGTGTTTCCGCAATTACACGTTTCAAATACAATAATTTTCATTTATTATTTAATGTTGGCTATTGCAACTTTCGACTCGTGAATTCGTCGTCCGAAGAATAATTCCAAAGAGTATAAGATTTGAACTATACTGTTGCGTCCTGGCTGAGCGCGATTTTGTGAGCGGACGGGCGGGCGAGCGACGCGATGGAATTAAAAATGGGTTTTATTAATGGAATGTCCTATTTGGATTGTAATCAGGCGGACTGGCGGGCGGTAATAAAAATGTCGCCCGCGTTGTTTCTGACGCGGGCGACTAAATATAGCACTATTTTCTGTGGAGTATAGACAACCTTTGAAAACATTCGCGCTTGCCGGACGTAGCCCGCGGGCAGCTAGGACGCTCGCTCGCGTGGATTAACGGTTTACCTAATCCACATTTATAATCAGTTATGTTATAATTTATATAACGTGAATCGTGAATGCATGATTAAAGTATCATTAAATCATACGTAAACATGGGTAATATTATTATTGAATTACAATTTTATAAATATTAAATTTTTCTCCTAAAACTCCACAAAACGTTTAGAAAACGACAAATAAGCAAGAAAAAAAACCCACTTTTTAGCGGGGCCTTAACATATTTTTAAACCGCGGGGCCCGGGGCAACTGCCCCTATTGCCCCCCCTCGCGCCGTCCCTGGTCGTCAAAACCATTTTAATTGACGAAAATGTATTAAAAATCTAAAGTTAAATTTAAAAAGTAAATAGAATTCTCGCTTCGCCCATAAGGTAAAAAAAAAATTATCTAAACAATTTTAAAATATCAAAAAAAAAAAAAGGAATAAAATTTAAGAATTGATTTCGTTATTGTTATACGTTTTACAATAAGCTAAAAAAAAAAAAAAACCCCATTTTCCTAAAAAATTCTCAAATTCACCGTCTTGTAACGTGCAGTACACAGTTTATGATCCGCATAATATATCGAACAATAACAATCGATTGGAACCGAAAACCAACACACGTCAGACCGGAGAAAGTGATCGGTGGGGGAGGAAAAAAACATTATTTTGTATTAACTTTAAAGGCGAAAATTCGATTATTTCCACACTTTTCGTTACCATAATCAGTGAAAAAAAAAAAAAAAACAAAAATCAATGCGCGTTAACAACGCGTATTATTGTTACCGTGTTCGATTTCGTAACCACTCGACGTAAGCGAACAATTTCACGGACCTATAACGACGTTGTGACAGTTATCAACGAGACCCGCAGTAGTCGGTATACTTATTTAAGGCAATAAATAAAGTTATGAAAGTTACCGTAGGGAAAAAATCCGTGACGCGCCGTCCAGAAGAAACTTCTATTATGTATTATAGGTAACAGGTCATGACGCGAGCACGCAGATCGAATTCGGTGTATTGGAACTGGATTTATTTATTATTATCCGTTTGCGTAACGATTGGATTTATTTATTTATTTTTTTATGTCTGATCGATGAATGGACGTGCTGCTCAAAGATCGTGATACCCGAATAGTTTTTAATACGAATCGGTTTATTAATTAATAATAATAATAACCCGAAAGATCGTGATTTTTTTAAAAACATTTTTGTGTTATTAGTGTAATATATAAGTACAGGTATATGGCTTGAAGAATACGACATCGCAGTTTGGAGTTCGATATTATGAAACGAAGAAATATTTTGCGCGCTATACATATATACCAAATAAAAACTATACACGTATTAAAGAAAAACCAATCGACAAGACGATTTCGCAATTAAAAAAAAAAAAAAACGTACAAAGACGATAAAAACGTTTTCGTTAACACTGTGTGAGTGTACAAGGGTAAACACCATATAAATATTATACAATAACTATTACTAAATATCGATCGCGTTTCTCCGACTTACGTAACAATAATATATTATATATAGTGTACTATTAAGGAAGAAAAAAAGGCATTTCGCTTTCCAGTTGAAACGCGCGCTGTTTAAAACAATTTTTTCCAGCTGTTGTTGCGTACTATTTCAATCCACACGCGCGCTACGGTGGTAAGCAGTTCGTCAATATTTGGCTATTTTGTCAAAAAAAAAAAAAAAAAATTGACTAATTTTTTTAAGCACAAAAATTTATTATTATTAGTAGTAGTAGTAGTAGTAATATATTCGTATTGCGAATTATTTTCTTTGTTCGCGTTACGCATCCAATTAATTAAAATAACGTTATTATATTTTTTTGTACAATATTTGTGTGCGGTAACCCGCTTCCACGTTTCGCCCAAATGGAATTCTTCCAGTTGCATGCAACGGTTATATTGAATATATAATATTCGAATTTTATAATTTCATACTGGATTCAATTCAGAAAATACGACTAGAGTATTTATTAAATTTTTTTTTAATTCATACGTTGAAATATAAATATAGAAAAAAGATTATGTAGACATTTCGGTTGATAATAATTTGTTTCGATAATATTTGTTTCACATCGGCAATTTTTTTTTTTATATACGCGTAAAGTACAATATTGCAGTAGCACGCGCAGTAACCATCTCTTATAACTGATCAATAAGCAAATTCTGTAGAATATTTTTGAAAAAAATAAACTAACACGGTTCCTAACATCATATTTATATTATTTTGAATTGTATATAGGAAATTTTGATTTGAAAAATCGCTGAAACACCGAGTCAATAACAATTTGTTAACATTATTACTAGGAAATATCACACGTATATTTTATAAAATATACCGTTGTAGCAATATATTTCAATGGTGTTTATTCATTCTACAAGCATTAGCAGTCGCATTTATGTTACTGTAACACAAAATCAAAAATAAATTGTGATGTTACGTGTTACAATAAAACATTGTATTCACGTGAATGCAACCTGTTAACAGGTTGACTGCCATGTGGGGTGAATTGACCCTACAGTAATTTTGACGAGAGAGCCATGATCTGTTCTCATGAATTGTTGTACGTAATTAGATTTCCATTTTTACATTAAAAACAATAATTTTACTACAAAATTTCGTAGAACAATATTTCATCGTTTTACTTTCTATATAGTATTATTCGATCATAATTAGTGTGTAGGGTCTACATACCCTACATGGCCTGTGCGGAATATGTAGGGTGATTAAACCGTACATAACAAAAATTTATCGTGTAGGTACACATACATCCATAGTTGGTGAATTAATTTTTTTATTTTAGTAATGTATATAAATACACAATACTAAGAGTAAGTAATAGTAACACAATAGTAGTGAAGAAAATTGCAATACTTAAATACCTTGGGATACAATTTTGATAATTAATAAAAAAAATATAAACGTATACAAAATATGAAAATCAAAGTTATAAATTATTTTTATGATATTTAATAAAACAGTCTCTGCATATTATGTATATATTGCATTTATCACAACGAGTCAAAAAACTTTTCTAGTTTTATTTTGCGCCGCCTTTCTTCCTAAAGTTTCTGATATAGTGGCATAATGTTTCTGACACATTCTTTTTGTTGCATTTGTACTAGTTACAAGATTATGATTTGCCTTTACTGCGGTATGGTGATTGGAATATCCGGTTTGTGTAGAAGTGATTTTATAATTCGTTCTTTAAAAACGGTAATTTTCATATGTTTTTTCGTGACAGATTTAAATAACGATAGAGCACTTACAACAGATGTCGATAATAGAATATCAAAAGCAATTTTTCGATACCATTTCAATGATCTTTTTAACGGAGACAAGTGTACGATGCCATTTATATATGATGGTCATTTGTTGGGGGGAGGGGTTTAAACCCGGTCGACCCACCCCCTCGCACATAGCAAATGCGCCACCGTGTCAGACCGACACTGAGCATTGCACATTACCAGTGGCGTACTTTCAACTTTTTTCTGGGGAGAGTCCAAATTTTTTTTTTTTGAAAATTCCAACAGGATATATTGATATATAAGGTGTTTAATAAAAAAATACCTTTGGATAATTTTAACGAATAAGTAAATTAAAAAAAAAAATTTTTTTTTTTTTGGTTCTGGGTGGGGGGTCCAGTACCTCAGGACACCCCTCCCCCTCCCGTAAATACGCCACTGCATATATTACGACGGTACCGGACGGTGCAGTACCCGGGTCGGGCGCACGCACAACGCTGCACGGCTGCAAGCTGCACGACACGCGGCGGTGACGCGCGTGTTGTACGCGTGCGAGACCGCAACTTTGACCCGCGATGGTGGTCGCCGTCTGGCCGTAGTAACCGGCCGCACGATAACCTCCTCTGCTCGGTGCACTGACGTAGTTGTATTATTTTTATCGGTCCGAGACGACGACGACGACGACGACGACGACGACGATTTACAACGGCGTCGACGACGACCGTGTTCGTGTTCGGAATCGTCTCTGGCGATTATAAAATAAAACGCGAGTAGGTTTCTTTTTTTTTTTTTTACTTTTCCCTCGGACGCGGAGGAGTAATAAAGAGTTTCTCCGGCCGTCTCACCGTCGACGTCGGTCATATTATACGTCTGGACGACGACGTATAGTATATCTGGACGATCGGTCCGAGGACACACCGATAGTGCAGTAACGTTATTACCCGTATAGGTATATTGCGATCGTATATCGGACGGATTGGCGGCGAGCACATCACGCGTTATTATACAACAATATTATATAGGTATTGCTCGCGTTTCAAAAAAAAAAAAAAACTATCACTTACCCTGCAGTGGCGTAGCGCAGGCGTATTTATGAGGGGGGAGGGAGAGCTGATGGGACTCCAGCCAGTGGCGTATTTGAGACTTCACCTCAGGGGGTGGGCGATGGTAAAAGAACTCCCCCCCTTCCCACCAATAAAAAAAATTATATGTAGGAATATAATTATTGAACAAAACACATTTTATTTATTCAGATAATTTTTGATAACTATAGTGTTACCAACATTTTCATAAAAAATACTTGTAACTTATAACACAGAACAATATAAAATAATATAACTTTTTTAAATCTCTTGGGGGGCGATTGCCCCTATCGCCCTCCCCCTCAAATACGCCACTGACTCCAGCCCATCCCTCCCCGAAATTCCAGGAACTTTCTTTGTGTATTCCTATGTGTAGCCCTATGGCCGTAGGATGTAATATTTTCAATAAATTCCTTTATATATGTAGTCGTTTTTAAATTGTTGAGAATTTGGTAATTTGTCCTCGTTTTAAGACTTTCAGTCTTGGATTAGAATTCAGCAGAAATAATTCAACAACGGTGTTTACTCAATGCCTCAGCTCCCTCCCCCAAAAAAAAAATTTCTAAATACGCCCCTGGCGGAAATCCATAACAATTTCTGGGAGAGGGGGGCTAATATTTTTAATAGGCATTAGGGGCTTTGCCCCTGCAACACCTCTTATTAAACAACTATTAAGGGGCCAGCGCCCGACCCGTATGGCTGTGTGCTTGTATTTTTTTGCTGAAATACATACGTTATTAGAAAAACTCTCACGCCATGTAGAGTGGTCCGATTTCGCTATATATATATATATTTTTTTTTTGTTGTTGGAAAGAGAAAAACATTTTGCAAGGCGCATTGGACTTTGATTCTGAAAATTTTATTTCTAAAAGCTATAATAAGAGTTTGGAACAATATGAACAATTTTTACAATATTTTTAACAATTTTTTTTTTTTTTTATAGTTTTTTATTAAGGTAATCGAAAACCAAAGTACAATGCGCCCAGTAGGATAAGTGTTTCTTTTTCTAACAACAACAAAATCAGCGAAATCGGACAATTCTAGGAGGCGTGAGAGTTTTTCCTGTAAAGCATATTATAATGTCGAGCTTTTCATTTTCTGTCTGTCGGTGCTGTACTGCAGCTGTTGACCTGTGCAAAATATAATGCTGAGAATCGAATTACAACAAAACGTCCTACAAAATGTTTTCCTCTGTCCGACAAAAAAAAAAAAAATATATCAAAATCTGATCACTCAACAAGGCGTGAGAGTTTTTCCAGTAATGTATGTATTTCAGCAAAAAATACAGCCGTACAGGTCGGGGGGCGCAGGCCCCTTAAGTCTATATTTTATACGATAATTTTTTTTGTTTTTTGTTATATTTTCAATATCTACAATATAAATTTATATATAATAAACAATTTAAAACAACAATATTTCATAATTTAATTTAATTTAATTTATTATTACCTTAATATTATGGTTCTATTTTTTTTTCAGAAAATCTATCAATAATTTCTGTGTTATCAATATTTTTTGATAACTGTTTTTCAATATTTGTGATAGAGTACTGAAGCGATTTTGAATCATTGAAGTTCTCAGCCATGTTTTTATCCGCCTCATTGCACTCGTTTATATTTTTACTAATTATAATAATGTACGAATCTATACTCTTTTGCGTTACGTTGTATAACGTTTATTATTATTTATTATTATAAATAATTATAATAATTTTAATTATTTATATTATTCATTATTATTTATTAATTATTACATTAAATGCAAACAATTTTTAGGGAGGCTATTAAGATATTTGGATGAGGGGCTTAGCCCCCGCGAGACCACATTTTCGCCAATGTGGCGTAACTAGAGGGGGTTAAGGGTTCAAAAATATTATTAAAAATCAGAAAAAAACATCATTTTTTACCAAAAAATAAAAAATAAATATATATATTAAATATGCGCAAAAATACATAAAAATTAAGAAATATGCATAATAATTTCTAAAATTCGCAAAATATGCAGTTTAAATTTTCGATTTTTTTTATCTCATCTCTGTATAGAACGGATTTTTAGTTTGGTCCGCTATAAATGGAGAGTATATTCATTAATTTTTTCGTCTTGTCAAAATAACATGTTTTGAGTTTAATACGCTAGTAAATTATATTAAATTTATTTAATGACCCCCCCTCCCAGTGGTGTATTTAGAATTTCGTTGCCCTAGGTACACATTTATTATTGTTGCCCCCCTCTCACCACCCTACATACCGAACGCAAACAAAAAAATTACATATAAAGAGTATATTTTATACACTACGCGAATTTGCAGCAAAATATCATTCATAGTTTAATAATAAAACTAGAATTAATAAATAATCAATGCTGGTTTAGGATGATGACAATTTTATTGAAGAGTTTAAGTCAACTATTCATATATAACTCCGTTTTTTTTTTTTTGACAAAATATGTACATTTATTCAATAATATGATAAAAATAAAAGTTATGTGCATGCTTATAATAGGTACAACAATAATTATATTTCTCCCATAATTCGTTGTTAACATATTATAATGAGTTGTTTGATTCTGATGTTTTTTAGACGATTCCCAGAGTTTTATATTTGTTACAGTGATCGGTAAACATACATTTTTAATTTCTTTTTGCATACAATTAATGAATATTAAGCAGCCGATTGCTACAATAATTATCAATTATTTGAGTTGATGGGTTATTTTAATTATTAGTTATTGGGAGGGGGGGGAGTGATGAAGCTTTCAACATGAACTTTGATCATTGAAAATATAAGTCATAATCTGAGGATATACGATCACTTTATTAAATAATTTTAGTAGGTTCAAACTGAAAAAATATGCCTAATAGTTTTAATGATATTGTAATTCAATAATTAAATCAATTTTTGTTATTTGCCAATTAATCTGGGATTATATTAATACACCCACGGTGAGCAGCCATTGTGGCCGAGCCATTAACACTACTCTGAAATAACTTAATTACGCAAATGATAAATATTAGTGTATTAATATTATTATATCAAACGTGTTTTTAACATTGTAGAACGAAATAAATGTTTTATGTTCAAACGGTTAATTAAATTAAATATATATTTCAAATCATAAAAATATAATGCTGTATCCATATAAATATCCATTGATACTAATGACAAGTACTTATTTTATATAAAAAAAAAAAAATAGGATATTATCCGTAACTAAAAATAAAATAATGAATTATGCATAGGTACTAATTTATTCATTAGTCGATCAATAATGAAATACTAAAAGTTTTTACCAAAGCAATTCTTACCAAAAGTTTATTAGAATCAGTTAAGAAACAATTAATGTATAAACCAACATCATTCTTATTGGAACCAACAACCTTATACAAAAATTTTAATTGATATTCTCTCGTTTCAGAAACATTTACCATGAATACAAACAAATATTATTACCATAACTTGATTTTCATTAAGTCGCATTGACACATGCCTTTTTTGATTGAACTGGTTGAAGAGACTTCAAATAACACTGCACTCAACAGTTGATGAAATCGCGGTCATTAAATATGTTGTAAGAAATTGTAAAATTAAGAAATATGCTCTTAAAACTAAAAATTTCAAAACACGCAAAAATATGCCCTATATAAGCATATGACGTTTTTTTGCCTAGTGCCTTGAAACCGATTTCTATCTTAGTCACCGATAAAGCATTTTAGAATGATAACCGAATAATCAAAGTCGATTTCAACACTCCGCATTTGTGAAAACGATCCATTTTACCGTTAGTGAGGGGGGGAGGGACATTTTACCGTATTTCTATGGGCTCAAAACACGTGGTTTCACCGGTAAGTCATCTGAATAAAAACACGGTTTTGCTTAAAAATACAACGTAGAAATCACTAGCACGCTGATAAAAACGCACAGACAAAACGATTGCATTTCGTAACTTTAAACGCTATATCGGTATCGTGTCTGATGCCGTCTTTAGTGTTTTTTACAGTCAGGATTCCATTTTAGGGGGAGGCGAAGTCAAAATAAAAATCGTCTTTACTCACCTCGGTCATTGAGTTCTAACACGTTAAATACGTTTCCAACAATTCATTATTCGAATAAAATAGATATAATAAATATGAATATGATGGAAATTATTCGATACGAATAATTTATTTAGTAAACCCAGAATATTTCTTAACTACAAAATTATTCTTTTATTCGATTTACTTCTTCAATATATTTCATCTGGAGACACAGTTATATCCCGACGAACCGACAGGAGTGCCGAACCAGTTCATTTCATTCGTTTCCACATTTGTTTCGAAGTAATGTTTTTAACCGCTATTTAATGTAGGGAATGAGCGTGCGCCATTAGAACTCGCCGGTTGTTACCGCATTGCGAATGATTATCGTTAATTTATAAATACCTGAAAAGACAAATTGCCGTTGTGTATAGACGCGTACGCGCGTTCTACAGGTATGTCGTTACGGCTTAACGACTTGTTTACTTTGTTTCTATTTACTTATTTACTGTAATTTAGTACACATTCGTCTTCGGCGAGTACTATTTTTTTTATTAATAATATGATCAGTTTGTTGACAGTCGACAAGTATTTAAAAAAAATTCGAGAAGGGGAATCCTGATTCCACGGACCCCCTGCGTGTACGCGGCCTGGTCACATATTTTAATCGCGTACACGGTACATATATTATAATAATAATATTGTGTTATTACGTTAATACAACCAATGGCGTGTGATGGTGGAACACTAGTTATAGTTTAGTACAAAAAAATGCCCCATTGAGCGTACGCCAGGGATCATAGCCAGTAGCGCAACTAGAGTTCATATCTTGGGGGTGCTACTATTATGAACCGCTTATAATGTCGTGGGGCTCCGCCCCCCACACCCCCAACCAACATTACATATTGCCAATATTTAGATTTATACGATCATTATATTTGCAATACCATACTAGTATGGATCAAAAATTAAGGCCCAGTGCTTGAAAGCGGAAATAAAATTACCGGGGGGAAGGCTAATGTCCCCATATAGTTTTAAGCGTAACACTTATCATTATATTATGTAAAACGTTTATGACGTATACACAGAGTGATTTTTTTAAGCATGCTCACCCCATTTCTAACCGTGAAAAATTAACATATTTGAAACAATTTCAATGTACATGTGTCGACAATTTTACAATTTCGGGCAGTTTTTCTCCTTAACCTACTACTACTGCATGCAGGGAAAAACGAAAAAAGCGTCTGGTCGAATGAAATATGCCAATAGCCAATTTGATGCCGGACGTTGAAAAAATATTAACGCGTATCATTTAATATTGATTACAAAAGAAAAAGAACCACGTTTTAAAACGAAAACCGAGACAGTACCTATATGGAAATCGTTGATAATGTTTGACGCGATTTTAATAATTTAATTAAAGAAAATGTAGGTGTCGACGAATACAAAAAACAGAATTCAATCGCGCGAGGCCCTGGGCATGTGCCCAGTTTGCCCACACTTTCCGCCGGCACTGTTCCAACGGACGTTTTCAAAAATCGATAAAATATCATCACGTCTGTTCGGTTCGTTTTATCGCTATTGACGTTATTGAGCGAGAAAGAAAAAAAATTTTTTCCATATATATATATATATATATATATATATATATATATATACAGGGTGGCCCAAAAGTCAGTTCCCGCATTATTTCGATAAAAAATGGATATGAATGATCACTGTTTTATCACTTTATTACCAAAAACATTATTAAATATATATAAAAAATAAATATGTATGTAAAAAAAATGTGCATTACTATTTAAAGTTAAATCAAATGTTCAAAATGAGAACCCTCGGCTTGAATGCATTTACGTAGACGTTCAGGTATGGAGCTGATAACCCGCTTACGTTGCGTTGGGCTTCTTTCAATGTCTTCGAAAGCGTCCTCAATAAATCGTCGTAGATCAGTAAGATTGAGAAGTTTCCGAGCGAATACCGTATCTTTCACTGTCCCCCAAAAGTAGAAATCCATGCAAGTTAGATTGGAACTGCGTGGAGGCCAGTCAATGAAACCGCGGCGACCAATGACACGATTGTTGAGTTCCAGATTGAGAAAATTACGAACTTTATTTGTAGAATGGGCAGGTGCCCCATCATGCTGGTAGTACATTTCGTCGAAATTATCTAAAGAATCACGCAATCCAGGAAATAGATAATCGTTCAGCATATCGTAGTATATACATCGCCAGTTACAGTACTGTCGAAAAAGTAAGGGCCATACACTCCAGACAGTGTATATTAACGTATATTGACACGTTACGGTTTACATTTTTGATAAGGTTTCGAGAATAGTGTAGAAAAAACGGTTTATAGAGCGAAACGTACCACGAAGACGAAGACGTGTATTACGGTTAAATTCGTTTTTTTCTCTCTTCACTACACTGCGCGATGGCAAAAAAAAATGAAAAAAAATTGGCGATCGCGGATTCGTTATTGTGAGCAATAACGTAACAAAAAAGAGAGAAAAAAAACCATAACGTACACGCGTCACCGCCACCACCAGCCCACACCTTCGTAGGAACAATAATAATAATGAACAGCTATGGTTCCGACGGCTGTGGCTGTTGCTTATGCTTTTTTCGGTCCGAATCTCACGCGTTCAGCACCTTGGCGCCTCCCATGTGCGCCAGGCCCACTTTGGCACCGGACAACAGCCGGCGGATCACCTGGAGCCGACGGCTCGAAGTGTCCTTCATACGGTTAACGGAGAACCTCTGTTCCATGTGCCGTTCCCGGTACGTGTCGTCGGCCAGTTCGACCTTGCCGTTCTGCGCGTTGTCCGCGAGCAACACCAACTTTAACTCCAACTTTTGCAAGTAGCTGCGGAGGAGAAAACGTTATATTTCAATACCCCAAAAAAGAAATATATATATATTATATAAATCGTAGTGTATTACCCCTGCAGGATAAGAAATATATTATACTCCTCCTGTATTGAAAGTGCACTGAGTAGCGGCGGTCCATTTTAAAGAAGAGAAAAGTCACTGTTAGAACGGTTCCCTTTCTCGCGTGGGGTATATTTTAATGAAATTATCATATTTATCGTCTTCAGATATTATACACACGGTGATAACAGTTATTTCAAATTATGATATCATATAATATATATAAATATATGTAACATTGCCGAAGTTTTCCCTGATGAGTGATGAAAGGAATACCGCAACTAGGCAAATTTGATTTAATCGGAAGGAAAAAAAAGGGAAAATTTCGAAAAACAGAGGATTCGCGCGCATTTTATGGACAGTCAACGTCCACGGATGAATATCACCGTCTGAGAGAGCCAAAGAGTGCAGAATCTTATTGTATAAAATCCGACATAAATTTACAATGTAGCTAAACGAAAATAATTCGCGCATACGAGTATGGATTTTGAAAAACGTAAAGCCCCCAGTTCGTAAAAATCATAAAAAAATTGCCTAAAAAAAAAAAAGCGCTTAGTAAAAAAGTCACCCGCATCTCTCTTTTTCCAACGCGGCCAGACGTTCTTCGTGATTCTGGGCGATCATCAGCGCGGCGATGGCTCTGTTCAGCTCGTTAGTCAGCCGTACAATTCGCTCGCGGAGCTCGTCTTCGGAACGGCGGCCGTCCTGCGGTGTCTTCGTCACCACAGTAGCATTCGTCGTCTCGGTGTCTGCGTACAAAGTCGTCGTCGTCGTCTCGTTGTCGCCGCCGGCAAACACTGCAGTCGGAATGGTCGTCGTCTCCACGATGAGTTCCGGCGGATCCTGCGTCAGCACCTCCGCCGCGTCCTTTGTGATCGCGGCCATCATCAGACACATCACAAACAACATCCACCACGAGCAAAATCTCATCTTGTTATCGATATAATATTATCGTACGCTTTCTACAAGAAGTGCAATGCGCGATTCGCAACAATAATATTATATTATACGACGAGTTTATTATTACGTATATTATATTGACGACCCGGTTCCCGGGGTAACCGCGGTCATGATTCTCGACGAGTGAAATTCTATAATGTAATAACATCAGATAATTGTGTGTGTGTGTGTGTGTGTGTGTGTGTGTGTATCATAGGCGCAACTAGAGCCTAAATATTGGGGGTGCTAAAAGTATATGTAACGAAAAATAACCCCTGGGTGCTATGCCCCCACACCCCCAAATGCCATTTCTCAATTATTTATGAATCACAATAACCATTCTAAAATGAAACATATCAGTTATATTTATGCATAGTTAAAATACATATATAATTACAAAATCTAGTTTTATAATCTTAATAAGTAGTCGTTTACATTTTAAATCGACATAATTTTTCTGGGTTTCATGCAATATTTATTGAAAATAGTTTCATTTTCATCAAAATTTTTTTAGAGATGGCAAAATGATAATTTTAGTTATCAATCCAAGGTATTTTAACAGTACTTGAAAACGTTTAAAGCGTTTAAAAAAACTATATGAGAAACACACTTGTCTGTACGAATTGACTTTGAAATGGTAATTGACGAGTTCATAGTAGTAAATGGCGGTGGAGGAAAAAAGAAAATTGTCTTTAAATTATTAATTTACTGTTTTAGATTCTGTACGCAAAGATTCTACCAGAAGGAGTGCTCCGACCTTTACAGTCACGTTTTGTTTCCGGTAGCGAATTGCATCTAGTGGATACTTTAGAGAGGTCCGTTTTTTCGATTTTCTCAAAAGCGCCTAAAGATATAACTTAAAAACTATGGAAAAATTACCTAAAAAACCGCGGTAAACAACGCGATCTCGTCGAAATCGATTATCGTTATTTCTTCGTAATTTTATTGAAACTAATAATGGGTACAGAAACTTGAAATATTCACCAAATATGTAACTTTGAACTGAATTAACGAGAATTACCGTTTTAATGTAATTTTTCGGTAGTTTTTTTCTGACGCTATAAAACGTATTGAGAAAATCGAAAAACGAACCCTTCAAAGTACCAACTAGATGCAATTTGCTACCGGAAAATATTTGTGAATGTCAGTTAAGTGAATTACTTGGATAAAGATATTAGAGTGTACTGTTATATCACTGTATAAATTTGAAAGCAACGATAAATCATTGCATTCGACAAAACGATTCTGAGCGGAGCTTCGGTGTAATATTTTACGTGCACACGTAACGAAAAAATAACTCTTTTTTATGAATTAAATACCTCAAAACACATAATTGCTATAAATATAGTCGAAAATTGAAAGAAAGTTTACGAGAATTTTTTTTTCCTTAATATATAATTAACAGTTACATATTTGAAGAATATTTCAAATTTCTATACCCATCATTGGCCATTAGTTTTGAAAATTACGAAGAAATAACGACAATCGATTTTGACGCGATCGCGTTTTTACCGTTTTAATGTAATTTTTCGGCAGTTTTTGAGTTCTGTTTTTGGACGCTTTTGAGAAAAAAAAAACCGACCTCTTTAAAGCGCCAACTATAGACGCAATTCGCTACCGGGAAACAAACTACGACTGTAAAGATCGGAGCACTCCTTCTGGTGGAATTTCTGCATATGCAGAACGAAGTTGTTACAGTAAAATCAACAAAATATGTTGATTAAATTTTAACAAGAATATATTAGTTAATTTCACAAAAATTATATTGATTCAAAAAAAATTTATTTGATTCGAAAGAATCCAGTTTGTTACATGGATAATATTTGTTGAATTCACAGTGCGTTATACATTTTGATTTTCCCGTATATGTTGTATATTATTTTTGTCTATTTTAGGAAAAAACTTTTATTTTTCCCCAAGTTTATCTGTTATAATAGTTATTTTTTTCAATTTGATAAAATGTTTTGTTGATATTAATATTTAACAAAAAGTTTTCGTGATATTTTTAATATCCATTTTGGATGTGGTTGTACTTTCTTTTTATTTGTTGCAACGCTCCGACTCGTTTCATTATCTTCACGCTTCCAAAAAAGTATAACGGTAAGTACAGTTTATACGATAATTTAATGTATTAGATTTTATTGTTTCCGTTAATAAGTTTATTATTTTAATTGCTTTCATTTAGTAACTAAAGATGATGCAGAATTACTTCTAGCCAGTTTAAAACGCGAAGAGTTATTGTGGCCTGAAATTGAAACAATATAGAAAATAACTACGGATTATAGGTTAAAAAAATTTAAAAAAAAAAAACAAATTTAAAGAAATAAAATATAAACATTTTTACACGTTTCAAAGTTTATCATGTTTTAAATTTTAAACATCAAATACTCGTATTCTATAGATTCAACGAATGCATGGTTGTTTATATATATATATATATATATATATATATATATATATTATAAATTATAATATAATATTTAAACGAGAATTAAATACATTCAACAATCTTATTGTTAATTTAACAAAATTCAATTGATTTGAAGTTTTCAAATTGACAAATCATTTTGTTGAATTAATAAACGATCATTTAATCAAATAAATAAAACACTGTTTAGTTGATTTGGAGATCAACAATACGTCAATTCGAAATCAACAAAGCTGTTTGTTGGCCCTATTTTAACAATAGGTTTGTTGATTTAACCGTTATTTTTTAAAATTTTACCTAGATTTTTCTTTCTGCAGTGTGCAGGGTACAGACATTGTACGGCTTTGTAAAAAACCAATAGATTCCTCGCTCCGCTCAGAATCTGAAAAACACATCATTGTAACAACTATATAATTTTTAACCTTTTTGTTTTTCTTTGGTCCTTTAACCCGAAACCCCCTCCCCATCCACCCCGTAAGTACATCACTGACTCTGCGGTTCACGGCCATTAAATATAATAATATATATTTAGCTGACGATGTGGTGCAGGGCCAGCGCTAAGTATTTTGCCGCCCTGTGCAATGAAAATAAATGCCGCCCTTTTCAATAAATTGTTGCCCATATAATTAGTAGTACAACATAGTTATTTATACGAAATGAACAAAATGAATTTCAAACTGGGTTATATTGTAGGAGATTAAACGGTGAAGTTTAAAAAAAAAAACGTAGGGAAAATGGGAAATTTAATTAATTATAAATAGATTGAATTAAGGCACAACAATACCTATTACCTTTACGCCTTTGTAATGAAATTGTGTGAATTTTCGTCCTTGATCATCCGAAGAAAATACAAAATTCGCATCTAATGGAGCAGGTGGGCCCTTTTCAACCAACAATGTTTTAAAGTCGTTATTAATCGTTAAAGGCCATTAAGCATCAAGATCTGTAGTGATATTAATTAAAGAATTCAAAAAAATTTTGGTATTCAAAAGCTCTGCAAACATTTGATTCAACATTTTCTGTTATACTTTCACGTGCGACCCGAAAGTTGCTGTCTACCGTCCGACATAGTGTAGCTTCTTTACTTTTTACTTTATAAATAAAAAACACTCGCCGAATGATGAAAATGACGTGTTGTTAGACTAAACGATATGCACAGCTCGCTACGATCGCTGTCATTAACGGACTCGTCGACGAATAATTAAAAGAAAATATTTTCAAATTTCATGTACAAATGTACAGTGAAAATATTCACAGTCAATATAGACTATACGTATTAACTGGAAACCGTAAAGATAATCGCGAATCCCGCCGAGCAACAATGCTATAGCGGCTAGCCCATATTATAGTTTTGTTAATAGGTACTTATTTAACATTACATAATATACCTAATATGACAGTGTGACACAGTACCAGTCAAAAGAATATAATATGCACTATTTTCATTTTAGATTTACAATGAGTAATGGTGAAAAATACATATTTTTATTTATAAACGATGCCGCCCCTAAAATTGAAAAAAAAAAAAAAATTGCCTCCCTGTGCGGTCGCACGTGCCTTCCGCCGGCCCTGTGCATGTGTCGTGTTCGGCGGCGGCGGCGGCGGTCGTCGTCGTCGCCGCACGCGTCGAGTTGACGACACCGGTGGGCACGGACCGCGCGCCGCCGCGGTAAACTCGCGTGCGCCTCGGCGGCGGCGTGTCGCCGTATATTTTATGTTCTGCCGCCGGTCGAGTCGCGCGGCCCGTGTCGTCATAAAACTTAAAAACAAACGCGCGCTTGTACTTACCAATAGGTCAGAGGTATACGTTATGTTAAACGTATTTTATGTATTATATTGTACGCGAGTGAGTGTATTATAATAATACGTGGTGGTAATACGACCACGTGTACAAGGCTAAGAAGAGGCGGCTCGAACGCGATGCGGAGAATGCCCGGGGCGTTGCCCCGGTCGAAGAAGATTTCCATTCGGGACGGTCAGTGGCGTCGTTTGGACCGCGCGCGCGCGCGCGGTTAGGTACATAAATGTACGCATTTGCGCGTTTGTAAATTAAATATTCTAAATAATTCGGCCGGCTTTTTAAATCGCTCGGCCCGTGTAATGATGAGTGGCTAGTGAATTTTTTTTTTTACCATCCATCTAAAATGCAACCTTTTTTTTGTTGATCCACGACCCACAGATTTATTGACACGTAACACGTCTATTATGACTGGGGTCTTTCTATAAATACGTGCGACACCGAGAGCGTTACCTTGGACGTCATGAACCCTGCTCTACTATAACAACAACCCGGCCAGGTACGCCCGCACTTCTATACCGCCGTCGCCAGTTATATACATCGGAACGCAGGGGCGTAATTAAGGGGGAGATGAGGGGGATAGATCTCCCCTGAGCCTTTTTTTTAATCGTGTATAAAAAAAAAAATAACTGAAAACTGTCATCATCTATTGTAGAGTCAAAATTTTTCTTATTTTTTCCTATTTTTATACTTTACTTAAAATCGCTTTTTTATTATAATGTTTAAATTATAGGCCTCGGAAATCGGATTTAATTCTATATAATTTACCAGTTAAAAATAATAGTAAGTATACGAGTAGTAATCAAATATTTCTATTGTGTATTTTGATTTAAATACTTGAATAATATTAACTTAGTATAGATTACGAGTAAATTTTTTTTTTTTTTTACTGATTTGTAGTATAGTATGTACATAACAAGAAAATTTATAGTATGAAGGGTGTGTGTGAAGTTTCCCATTGCACTGTAATGAACAACGAGGGAAAAAAGTCATCCCCCCCCCCCAGAACAAATTTCTTATTACGCCACTGTTGGAACGGGCGATGGCAGCGCGGTCTAAAGATATATTAAATACCTATATCTATAGATATATGGATACGAGGAGACGAAGACTATGCTGCAGGTAACTTTTTGTCACGTGTAAAAAATAAATGATATATATATACGAGACATATACGTGTACCGATGTATTTGCATGCGGTGTAGATTTTGTTTCGATGAGGCGACCCCACGCCAACATTTTTTTTTTATTATATTATACAAACGAAATCGTTAATTGTATTAGGCAATTTTATAATTTTGTTTAATTCAATAAATTTTTTACAGATTTTCGACCAGAAGGAGTGCTCCGATCTTTTCGCGTAGCACCTTTTCTGAAAGAAAATCACATCAACATGGTACTTTAATGGTGGCATTTTTCGATTTTCTCAATAGTTTTTTAACGCGACGCGATAAATTACCGGAAAACCGCTAAAAATGGTATTTCGTATTTATAACGTATAGTGTTTTCGCTATAATTTCGAAAATAATCATTCTATTGTCTTGAAATTTTCAACGAAATCGTATTTTTGTACTATACAACTTTAGAAAAATTTTCAAAAAGTTTCATTCAAATTTAGGCTATTTATAGCTGTTTTTACATGTTGACGTTTTTCGTTCATAAAACAGTGTTAATTTTGAGTTTTTTTTTTTACTTGAAATTTGGACACAACGTCAGACGTATGTCACTTTAATTTTGTACAAAAAAAAAAAATAGACAAAGTGTATTACACCGAAGCTCCGCTCAGAATCGTTTTATCGAATGCAATGATTTATCGTTGCTTTCAAATTTATAACAAAAACAAACCTCTAAAATCTATTTATCCAAGTAATTCACTTGATCGATATCCACAACACCCAGCGGCTCGCTACCTTTTTTTTCTCTTTTTTTTTTTTTTGCGCGCGCGCTTTTAACCGGTAAGCGCGTGTGTAAAGACGCGTTATACAAACAAAAAAACACCTATACGACACGCATTATATAAGACCTATTAATTATGAATCTGCAGTGCTCACCCGGAGAACTGTGTACGCGCCCAGGTATATATAATATACAGAGAAACTGCAAAAAAAAAATATTATATTTAATTGAATACAAAACACACACACACACACACCCGTAATATATATTTATATTTTTGTACCGTGTAATTATCGTATCCGAGCCCACCGAATTACGTGCGCGGTAAACGATATACGTTTGTTGATATTAGCGCGCGCTCGCCATCATTAGAACGGACCGCGTAATGGTTTATTGATTAGGTATACGAGTATATTATAGTATAATATTAGAAGACCTACTGTACAGGTTGTGTGTGTAAAAAAAAAAAAAAAAATACCTTTATTATACGCCTGTACGCGCTGTAACGTTAAATATCGTTTCTCATAATTTATTCGGTTGTGTTTTTACAAGACGTATAATAATAAATACCACCGTCGTCGAATATTTTTTTTTTTTTTTTTTTTTACTATCGTATACGTAAAACGTTTGAAAACCGCGTTAATTTCTCCTGTAATATACAGATACCCGCGCGCCAACGGTAATATAGGTACTACGTTCTACTCATTAAAATATATACTGTGTGTCCCAAGAAACAGGGTACACTTTATCACTCATTACCGTGTAAATATTTTTCAATTCTGTTTGCGGGACATTAAACTAGGCTAATGGATCATAAATTCCTATGACTTAAAAATGTTTTAACTCGTGTATTTTGCGCGTGCGCGACAAAACTTCATTTTTTTTTAATGGCAAACCCTATTTTAAATATCATTTTCAGATTAATCGATTTTTTTCAAGTAATTTTGATGTATAAACTTGTGTTGTAAACTCAAAATTGGCTAAATTAGAGCTATAGGTGTAATTTTTAAATAAAATCTTATTAAATTTGAATTTTTTTTTTTTTTTTTAATTGTACGTATTATTTCTTTCTAAACACCGTGATGCAATCAAAATTATTATTTAATTTTATTGTTACACGTCATTATGAAATAACATAATTTAAACATGTATTTTCAAGAAACAAAATTCTAAATTTCTATTTTATTTTTTTTTTTTAAACAATACTATACATTTTTATTTACAATTTAATTTACAGAAATTACAAACATGTATATATGCATATAAAACCTGGTGTACGGTAAAACACTTTTGATTGCGCGCCAAAACTAATCATTTTGAATATTTATTAATTTATCGATTTTTTTTTTTTTTGAGTAATTTGTGAAGGATTTAAAAGTCAGAATATAAAACGAAGATTATTTTTCCGAATTCTTCGTGTTTACTACAATAATATTAGTAAACGTTTATTTATTATTATTATTATTATTATTTTTTTTTTTTTAAAGACCCCATCGGTCAAGAGCTTCTGCGGAGCCCCCCTCCCCCTCGAGCTCCGGGACATTGCTCCCTTCACCACACACACATTGCCATACTGGATATAGCTACGCCGGGCGCCAGATAAATTTCAAATAACGAACGGCAACAATAATAATTTCATTCGGTCGCGTACGTACGAAGGATCGACTGCGATGTTATAAATCGTCCAGTATAACCCGCTGACCGACCGACGTCGAAACGCGCATATTATTATTATTTAAAATACACACAGCCGCTGTAGGTACACAAGACGTTATTTTATAGTCCGCAGTTCGTCGCAGTTGTTCGCTCTCAAAGTTTATATTTTCCGCTCGCTGTCGCCGTCGTCCTGCGCGTTCGCCTTCGGTTGAAGAATTCTCATCGGACTGGGCAGCCGAGTATTTATTTATTTATACCTTCTCTCATTCGTAACCACCATCAGCTCCTCCTACGCAACGGAAAGTACACATACCTATAATACTTTACGCGTTATTACACGAGGTCATTTCAACGGCGCCAACCACTAAATTATAATACGCAGTATGCACGTTTAGCGCGTAAAACATTGGCGGCGACGTATCGTCGACGAAACCCATTAAATCGATCGGCTTTAATATCGACAATAATTTCAGTGGCGCGTGTCCGACGCGGCAGAATATCCCTTCCCACATGTCACGTGTCAATGTCTTATGGCTGGAGTCATTCTATGAATTCGTGCGACACCGAGAGCGTTACCATGACGTCATGACAACCCTGCTCTACTCACCACCCATTTCTATACCGTCGTTGCCAGTTACACTGGAATGGCGATGGCAGTGCGATCTACAGATATATATATATATATATATAGATACATGTATCTATAAATGTAGATATGTCTATAGGTACGAGGAGACGAGGACTAAGCTATAGGTAACTTTTTGTCAGGTAAGGTCAGTGAGGTGTAGTTGATAATTTTTCATTCGAAAATATTAGTTTTATGACTGATAACAAAATGGGATTTTGATGGCAGTACGGGCCATAGTGAATATAATCAAATATGTACCGAAGATTTTAGTGACTCACAAATACTCTTAACACCATTAGTACATATTCGGTTATTTGTGAATATATCCCATTCCAACAAACAAATTATACGGCAAAATCCACGGTCGTCCTCTCCAAGATATTATCGACAGAAATATCTTTAAATGAAAAAGAATAAGTCGAAAATAAAATAAAGAACTTAAAACCGACAAAATTGTCTATAAATAATTATAATATAGATATTTCACACGCTATGCAAATTATATATAGGTGATAGATGGAAAAATTTGCAATGCAGTTACATCAACTACTTCAGCACGAAAATGTTATATTTGTAAAGCTATACCAATAGAAATGAACCAAATCGAAAAAGTTATGAGTAAAGAGGTAGATCCGACAACATTTTGTTTTGGCCTTTCAACTTTGCATGCTTGGATTAGATTTTCTGAATGTTTCTTATAGACTATATATATAAAAAATGGCAAGTAAGATCTGAAGACAATGACAAATTTTTATCTAGGAAAAAAAATTCAAAACCATTATGGGATTAAAAGTAGATTCTTAGTAGATTTACGTAAGATCGGGAGGTGCAAGAACATCAAATGATAGGAACACTTCTAGAACATTTTTTGATGACCCTTTAAGGGCAGCTGGGATAACAGGAAAGAAAGCCTTATTACACGTTGTGCGACAATTCTTAAAGCTATATAGTCTGGTTATGAAATAAATAAAAAAAACATTCAGTGAATACATGGTTGAAAATGTACTGTTAGTAAAAGATGTAAATTGTTACAGTACGTGTCAGCATCCGTACACAAGATATTATTACACGGGTCATCCGTAATTTCTGCTGCTTTACTTTCAACTGGTCAAATGTCAGAAAAAGCACAAGACCTTAAAAGTATTCGTAAAAATTATTCTAGAAAATGTTCTAGGATTAAAACAAATGAGGACCCGTTACATGGACTATTATAGTGTCATCTGATCCGCTTATTACTAGCTTCAGGAAATTACCCACCAAAAAAATGTCGTCACCATTCTCAAAAAAAGTACTGGAACTATTGATTGCAGCAGTTGAACCAATAAATCCGTTAATCGTAAATGATTTGTTAGAAAATAGTTCGAGTGATGAAAATTAATACAAATGTAATTGTTGGACGATATATATTTTAATATTAATTATGAATAATTTACAGTGTTGTTTATTTCAAAATGGGATTTTTAGTTTGTAAGAAATTAATGGAAATTTATCTTATTCATTGTAAAAAAAAAGTGAATGAATATTCAGTAAATATGACTCCGTATTGTAATAGTAATATATATAATATTATAATGCCTAAAAAATGTATATTAAATACTCAAATCCACTTTTAAATTCAACTGATGTATTCAATTAACACAAAATATTAAATTGTTTTATTAAATATGTATGATTTTGGCCATAAAAGTAAGTTATGTGGGGTCCACTGAAAAACTCTGTGCTAAACAAAAAAATCGTAAAAAAAAAGTTCAACGGTGTCGTCAGAAACTCAAAAACAGAAAAAAAAGGCCTGTTCTTTTACGCACATAATATTATGTACGGATTAGTAAAATCCGCGTCCGCTGGGCGCGGCGGCCGACATCGGTATAATAATAATAATATAATATAATTAGTTTTATTATTTATTTATTTATTTATTTATTTGACATATTTACGGGCGAGGCCCTTGTTTACAACATTATAGCACGGTAAATTACATATATAGAATAACAATAAAAGTTAAAACATATAAAACATAAACTTTACATTTCATGAACAGACACGAGAAAGGAGGGATCCGAACTGGCACGAGACATTAACCGCCTAATGGGCTCATTGTACATGTAGTTGGTGGTAGAATGCGGAATGAAAAACGGAGCAGCTGACCTAGAGGTACGCTGAGGAACCTTAAAACAGAGCAAAGAGATGAGGACGGACGACGAATCTACTTTATTATTTAGTAAACCTTTAAGGAAATTTAAACTCGCCAAGTGCCTTCGCTCTTATAATCCTATAATAATAATAAGGCGTGTTATTATCGTTTATCGTCCTACGATGGTCTCCCCTCGTGACGGAAACGATCGCCCGACCGAATCCGCTGCCGCATGCGGAACACGACAATATATTATTATTACGTGTAAAATCTTCGTCTTAATACGTACAAAATAGGATATTATAATAATAAAGCGCGTTTTGCGCTGTGATTTTATAATCTCTGGGCTATCTCGCCAAGGACCCCGGGGGTTTTCTGTCCGAGGTCGGAGGCATTGCGGTGTCGTCGTCGTTTGGATTGACGTCGTAGCCGTCGTTATTTTTATACTATTGCGAAATAACGGAGCTTTAGCGATATGGTAACGCCTTTTTCATATACGACCAGTGGCTTATTTAAGTGGAGGCGGCACAAGGGGTTCGTGCCCCTCCAACCTGTTATGTGTTCATATATAATATTAAATAATACTTTGACATTTTATGAATAGGTACGCAAAATCAATGTCAGTTAATTTTCAACACCGATTACACAACTCGTTGTAATCATTACAAATTATTAAAAAAACGGGTAGCCAGCCGCGGGGTGTTGTGGATATCGCTTAAGTGAATTACTTGGATAAAGATTTTAAAGTTTTGTTTTTATTATAAATGTGAAAGCAACGATAAATCATGGCGTTCGATAAAACACACACATGTATACAATTTTGTTGAAGATTTCAAGACAATATAATGATTATTTTCGAAATTGTAGCGAAAAAACTATACGACGAAATCCCATTTTTAGCGGTTTTTCTTAATTTTTCGGTAATTTATCGCGTCGCGTTAAAAAACCAATGAGAAAATCGAAAAATGATCTCTCTAAAGTACCAGCTAGATGCGATTTGCTGCCGGAAACACAATGTGACCGAAGAGATCGGAGCACTCCTTCTGGTCGAGAATCTGTACACAGGATAGAGAAAAAAAAAATCATTGTAAAACCACTAGATCCCTCAGAATCTAAAATTAATACGAATGCATAATATACATAAAATAATTTTGAACGTTAAATAACATCATTAAATTAAATTTCGGTTATTTGAAATGCCTTTATTTTTCTCGTATTTTTTTTTTTTTTTTATATAGAAATGTGATAACGATAATATCTATTATTTTAATTATTATTATTATTATTATTAAAAGAATCGCTGCACCTAACATACTAACATATGCATTTAAATATTACAATTTTATTCGTGCAGAAATGCGCGCTTATAAAATCAATAATTACTTTATAGAAAATATGTATTTTATTATAATTGATTCGCAATGTTTATTGTATTTGCTAAAATTGTGTTTTTTCCGCTTTAGAAAAGTCTGCATCAATAAATAAATAACTGTACCTGCAAAACCCACGCATTTCCATTTTAATTAATAAGTCTGAGAATCCCTTTTCGTTTAATCGACCTGTGCTTACTGAATCACGTTGCAGTAATACAAGCGGCAACGTTTTCGGTATTGGAAAATTGTCAATCGAGTACCGTTATAGTTTTAATTCGAAACATGTTAAAATGAACGAAATAGAAATAGATGTATAAAAAAAAAAAATTATTCGCAAAACGTGGCCGATGTTCTACTACGAAGCCTGCGCAATTAGTCGATAAAATATTATGAAAATATTAACGGAAAAAATAATTTTCAAAAGAAAACTTTTCCGCCATTAAGGAATCCGGGTCCCTCTCGGCCCTATTGTTTCGGCTCTGAATTATATGAGTACGACGGAGTAATAACAGAACGTTTGTAAATGCTCCGGTGTATTACAGATTTTCAATTAAATTCGACCTTGTTATACAATATTATATTATTGGAAAGTCGTGCGAGACCATATTATAATATGAGATAGTCTCTCAATCGTCTCGCACCAGTGCAGTGCGGAAAACACAAATCAAATTACATCCTCCCCCCTCGTACAGTTTTCAGTATTAAATTTCAATTTCGACGATTACTTAAAATATAATACGTTACTATCATATAGCTGTACGTTAGAATAGCTATGGTTTTGAATAATTTAACGTCCTATAATTTATAACGAAATAAGACATAAACACGCGCTATAAAATATACCTACAAACTGCAGTTGATGATAACTAGGTTGTGAAGTGGAGGGTATACTCGGGTGTGCGGCGTACACCCATAACGCTGAAATCTTAAAATGCGTACGTGAAATAAAATTGAAGAACAACTCTATATGGCACAGAATATTCCATGTCTGTAATCATGTTCTACGGTCTATAGTTCAACGATAACTGATAAGTAGGGCTCGGATTTTAAAGCACAATAAATTGTAAAAAAAAGCATAAAATTGTTTGAAAAAAGCAAAAAAAAAAAAAGCATATTTATTTGAAAAAAAACAAAAAAGAAAACATGACCAAAAATTAACTTAAATTAGTAAATTAAGTATAAAATTGAATGAAAAAAATTAATTTAAATTAAAAAAAAAATTAACAACCATGTATTTTGACAGATTTTCATTCGTGAAACTGACTCTATTATTGGACAAAATGTTTTTATTTGTCTTGTAATTGTTCCAGCCTTTGTTTTTTGAAAGAACACGATTTAATTTACCCGAAATTACTCTCTACGTATTGACAAAGTCGATGTTATAGGCGTACTGACTGATATATAGACTTTTGCAGGCAGTCTATATATCGATAAGCTATCGACGATAACGTTACGTTTAATACATTTAATAATCAAACCGACAAACGAAAATAATAATAATCCAACAACATTATAGTCTTTATTCCGCGTTTTACATAGATGTAGAACTGTGCGTACACGCAGTCATACACAATGAAGAAGCATATTTTTACATTTCTTGTTAATTAAATTAAAATTTTTTTATTATTATAGCACAATAAACATATTAAAAGGCCACAGCTGGAATAATTGCAAAAAAAGCAAAAAAAAAAAAAGCATTTATATAAAAAAAAGCCAAAAAAAGTAAAAATAAATTGGCTTATTTGGAATCAGAATGACATGAAACGAATTTATGTATTAAGATTATATTTCTATCTCATATATAAAAAAAGAAGCATATGCTTTCAAATCCGAGCCCTACTGATAAGGAATAACATCAGCATTTTCCAAACGTCATCATTTCATCAGGGTTCATTAATCAACACCTATTATTATTAATTTAAAATCTAAATTTTTTTCTACTATAAAAATAAAAATTTGGAAATGTCTACTTATCTATTATTATTATTTTATTTTTTATTTTTTGCTTAATATAGGCCATGTAGGCCCATTGTAGCAACTACCACGTCTTCCCATCGTTCTTTGTCTTTCGCCATTTCTTCTGGATTCTCCTAATAAACGCAGGTCCTGATGTAAACGATCACGCCATCGTTGTCTCGGTCGTCCCAAAGGTTTCTTTATATTTTGGTACCCATGACGTTATTATATTTAACATTTTTCCTTCTGCCCGTCAGACATGTCCTGCCCATCCAATCCTTTTGCTTTTCATTATTGCCGCACTATATCCGGTTGATTGTATAACCTATTCAAATCGTCATTTGTTCTGCGTTCGTATTCGTTAGTTTTTGGTGCCATATATTTGTCTTAATATTTTTCTTTCAAATATTGCTAGTTTTTTTTCACTGATTTTCGTTGAAGGCCACGACTCATAGGCATATAATGCAATTGGTCTAATAAGAACTTAATTACATTGTTGTTTTATATTTTTTTGATAAAGTTTTAGATTTGAAAAGTGGTTTTAGCATTCCAAAACATCTATTTGCTGCACTTATTCTTCTTTGTACTTCTTCATGTCAACCACTGGTTGTATCTACTCCTAGATACTTAAAAGTTCCCACCCTCTCAATTCTCATTCGTCCTACTACTAATTCAGTTTGACTGTGGTCCCTGCGTGATAATATTATTATTATTATTGTTGATGTAAAAAAACGTAATTTTTATATTAGATGTAAATTGATTGTATGACGTTTATTGCAGAATAGGACAATTCCTTTTTTTTTTTTAAATTAAATAAAACAATTAATATTTACTAAAATATCGGGGGCACGTCCCCTCTCCCCCCTCCCAGCGGTCATCCTTATACTTGCTATACCACTGAGTGTAACTATATATATATATATATATATATATATATATACAGCTGAGGTTGAGAATTCAACGTCTTTACGCACACTCGTTAAGATCTCTAATAGACGCGGATTACGAAGAAGAAAAATTCACGAAAATATGTAACTGCTATTTAATCCGTAAAATGAACGTATATAACGAAGTGAAAATAGCTCGTTATTATCATTAGCACGGCAAAAGTATAGTATAATTCGTGTAGGTAGGTATGTGTAAATTATATGTAGGTATGACTCCGGAATACGATCTAACGATGTCACTTAACGCCGCCTATAATACGCGTACCATTAAGTGAATGTAATAAAATCGTATATAATGATTATTTTTCGTGCTTTTTCTAGCTATTAAATATATATATGTATTATATAGTAGCTCGTTTAAAAACTATATTTTATCAAATATAATCATAATATTTACCGTAGCAGCCGTTGCTAAATTGTTCGCATTTGAACGGACACGTTTTAATGAAAAAAAAAAAATATAGATATATCTATCAATTTATAATTGGTTTATGTATATATATATATATACTATCATATGGATTTCGTTAACCACCGCCCGGTGTTCGTATATTATAATATATAATCAGTAGCGTTCACAAGAAGGGGGATGATGGAGGATATATCCCTCCCATAGGCCTTTTTTAATAATTTATACATATGACTTTGAACTCCAGTTCATCAACATAATACCTAGGTAAGTTGTTTTCACGAGTCTGTTGTATAAATGTGGTGATAACTGATATGTGATACCAAAGACACACAGTAACAGTCTAACAGTGATGGCTGTTGGTGGTTTAATCAGAAAATCGGTGTAGTTTTTTGTTGTTGTTGTTGTTGTTGTTCTGTTATAGCGATAAATAATATTATCAATATTCAATAATTATTAGTTGAATTTCTAATTGAATCGTTTAATTCGATGTTTCGATTTTTAAATAATAAGATGAACTAACAAATATTCTTATTATTCATTGTGGTTAAACGTAGCGTTTCCACATTTCATCATTTGTTTTTCAAATACAAATACTTAATAATTTTGTTAAATTATATCTAATTATTAATGTGATCAGTTCAATGGCAAAAAATAATATGCAATGTAAAATTAAGTACAATAATATAATAACAACGAATGATTTTTTATTTTCTATTTTTTGTTATTATAATAAAGATTAAAATAAAATACATTTTCGTTGTTCTGGTTTATGATATCCCGTGCAAATACAAAATTCTTGCGCACGCCACTGTAAACAATATACCGCGATAATCAATAATATTATTATAATTAAGGCTGGGAATGTAATGCCCTATAAAACACTAAAAAATGCTTTAATGCCCTAAAAATTCTAAATAATGCACTAAAGAAATGCAGGTAAATTGCTTTTATTTTTAATAAATTTAGTATAAATTTTAAATAATATTTGATTAAATTAATTAATTTGAAATAAAAGTGATAAAAATAATTTTTCTATAGGCTAAACTTCAGGATTTCTTTAGGATAAACTTCAACTTGGGTTTCTTTTAATCTGAAAAAACAATTATTTCCTTATATTTTTTAACTATTTTGGTAGATTTGGATCATATATTAATTTACCTGTACACACTGAACTGTAACACTGAATCACCAGAGATTGTTTAAGATTTTCGAATAAAAGATATAAAAGATTTTCTCTACGATACGAGATACGAGTAGGTATAGTCGTTGCCAGATAAAATTATTATTATATAATTATTAATAAAATTTTAAGTTTGAATTTTGCACCCAAAAACTCCAATAATGCCCTAAAAACCCTATAATGTCCTAAAAAATGAAGAAAATGACGTTAAAATCAAAAATTGTCAAAAAATACAAAAAAAAATGCAAAATAAATTTTCTTATTCTCATTCAAAAGTACATGTTATGGATTTGTGACCAGGCGAGCATCGTACAGCAACCTCTGAAAAAAATGAAAAGTGCATCGAAATCCCATCAGCCCTAATTTATAATATATAGTCGTGCGTTTAAATGACGAGCGCGTTCGAAAGTGTTGCAAAAATATTCTCGTAGATATCAAATATAGTTTAATGTTAACACAATATAATTTTCGTAGCAACGCCATACAATTTTTACCAAGACGGTAAATAATTTAACGAATAAAAGTATATATATATATATATATATACATAAACATTATTATTAGTAATACGATGATGATAAAAGTATATACTTATTACTGCAGCAGTATAGGTACACCGATTAACGGGCTTATGTTATATACTTATATTCTGTAATACGCTAGAAGGAAATGTGTGGTGTGATATGTTTCACGTTTTGTCGTAAACGCAATTAAATTGAAATTTTTTTTTTCTTTAACGAGTCCTGTATTATTATTATTATTATTATTATATATATATAATATATATATATATATATATACGGACGAATTGAAAAACCGAAATAATTGGCCATCGTTAGAGTGTTTGCGGACACGCGCTCCGCAGATTACTTTCGTATTATTCGAAACTGTGCCGCGTGTATAACGATAACCAATAACATTAAAAAGTGTTTAGTCCACGACTTTTGTACAATATTTTGCGCGCGTATAGTCGCGTTTGAAACGATTAATAACGGTTTTATTGTACAACGTTATAATGACACGAAAAATAGAAAAGCGATAGGTGCGTTCTTGTAGACATTATAAAAACAATTGCAGGAGATAGTGAGAGAGAGGGAGCGGTGGGAACGAAAACGTTAACTGACATGTTTAATGAAACACTGGAAATATTTCTAAAGAACGTCTAAAGCCTTACGTTTTTCCCAATTCCAAAGGTCCCCCAGACGCGCTGACAAGTGCTACTCGCGCAATACCGCACGATAAGTGTAACGAGCCACGTGGTAAAAACGTTCTTAAAAAATAATTCGCAGTAGAATTTACATGAGAAAAAAAAAAATGCGAGCAACGACTTGATAATACACGGTTTGGAGGATTTGGAAAAAGAGAAACCGTTTTTTTTTTTTTATGTACAATGTCCTGGCACAACAGGGACGGTGTGGCAACTAAATTCAGGCCGGTTGATTAAAATTCATCCAGCCCACTCAATCATTTCCAAAAACACGCGCACACACAAAATTTTTCTCGCTGTACTCGAACATATCACATTTCTAGTACATTAATATATAAATATTATATATAATAATAGACACTTCTATACACAAATTTACAATAAATGTTTAAAAAAATGTATAATAACAATATAGTATATAAAATCAGTTCTCGGAACTGGTGGGTCTCGAGCAATTTTTCAGAAATTTTAACGTAGCTCTAATATATTTTTTTTTTTAAGTGAAATCCGCGGGACTGTCCATTTTTTTAATTTTTTTTTTTTTTGGTTTTCATACTGTACGAGATTATCAGATTTGTGGACAATTCGCGTAGTTATTTTATTATGTTATTAAAGCTAAAATTACATTATTATCATTCGGCATGTTATATGAAAAATATCGATCATCATTTTATAATAATTCGCTTATTCACCAATATTGAAAATGCATTTAATACGTAGACGAACTGCGCCGATGAATTTACTTATTGCATTATAAAAATATAAAATAGGTATATATATATATATATATATATATATATATATATATATATACGCATAGGCGGAAATCTATTAAATTTTCTGGGGGCTAACATTTTAACATTAGTCATAATCAGTCATATATCCAAAATACATACAAATTATAAGATATTTGGGAGGGCTTAGCCCCCCTAAGCCCCCCTTATTTCCGCCTATGATTATTCGTGATCCGAGCCATCAAGCCATAAAATGATTCCAAGCCATCTGGAAAATTTCAGACCGCCCATTCCGGTCCTGTGGCGCAACGTTGTATACACGTAAATACAGATGTATAGTATACGTTTGTTCCGTCGATTACGGGAAGGCATTGGACATGCAAAAATGATGCACATTTCGATGAACAAGTGACATAGTTATAGCTGCTCTGTATCGGAATCAAAAAGTCAACTTCACAATGGAAAACAAAGACTCGGAAGACATTCCTGTATACGACGTGGTGCCACGCGTGAAGGGCGTGTGTGTCTTAGGCCTTAGCTTCCTGCTCGTCATTCGATATAATAATATGTCTTCAAAAGTGACCGTTTTGAATTACGCATCAGAAAACTACTGGGAAATCAAATAATGTACCGATTAGACCAACAATTTGCTACCGGAACGTCGTCGTAATCATCGAAATTAGGTATCCGTGCATTTTTTTTTGTAATGAATAAAACCGTAAAACCTGCAATAGCTTCTTCTCGCCTCGCTCAGAACGTAGAAAACAAAAATGTACGCGTAATAATCAGTTTAGTCGATGTCGGACTTTTTCGACATTAATGGATTTAAAAAGTATTCTATTATATATATATTATATTGTATAAAATGTTAATCAACTATATCGACGTACCTACATAAAATAATAGACACGGAATGATCGGAGGAGGGCGGGGGAATGTAAGGCGGATCGGATAAACGGAATTGGGAATCGCTTAAGCCGAGGAAATGACGACCACGTTCTCGAAAACCTAGTTTCCGCGTCGTTTACATATATAATAACACATACGATTTACATATTATATTATACAGTAGTCGTTTGACGCGTGATTATTTTCGTATTTCGTATGTATATTAATATACAAATTTATATTATCGATTTAAATTTCGCCTCCGTCGTCCACTTGCGTTTTAAATTTCGACGTGGCCGCGGTAGGTATCTAAAACTATCATTATTTATTTCGATTTAGATAATTGGTTTCGCGCGCAGAATTTACAAACGTTATTCAGTTGCCGTAACGCGTATAGCTGCTAGCAACCGAAAAATTGACACGATTTGAATTTCTAATGAGCTTCGTCTCGTACATTAACCCATTCGTCGGGCACATTTTCTCCGAATCATATTTTACAACATATAGGTACGCGTCGCAAAATATAATAATGGTATATTCCCCTACAATTTCCGTTAAATAGTTTGCATGTTACAGTGGTTTGAAAATTATTACGTGAAAATCGCCTCCACACCTGAGATGGCCGAAAATTTGAAAGCGCAGCGGTACGCAATTCAATTTTGTTTTAAACTTAATAAATCGCCAAAAGAAACGCTGGAAATGATATATTGAACGGGAAACCGAACAGAATTTGTAAATATTTTGAAATAAAATTTTTATAAAGGTCGTCCGAGTCTTTATTGAACACCCCTCGTATAATATACAGTAGATTCGTTCGATAATTCGAAAACCTCTATAAAAATCCAACTGAAAGCTTGGTCCACTCGATAATTCGAAATGTCTGGGGCGGTAGGAGACACTTTAGAATTTTTTTTTTTTTTTTGCCACAACCTCTCTATAATTCGAATCTCTTTATTGTGTATAAACTCAAAATGTATTACATCGATACGCGCGTGACCCAACCCCGACGTACACGTAATCAAACCAATAACGACGGCGATAAAACGTTATCGTAGTTTATCTTGAATCGCTTTAGATTTAATGGAATTTCGTTTTATTACCGAAATAAACGTCAGCAACGGGCGGCAAACAGTTGTTGAAATCGAGCAAGTCTGTACAGTTACTGTATAGTATACTATTAGAGGCGAATGAGTTCGTCTCTCTATAATTCGAATTATTCATTTTTTATCCTCGATTATTCCGAACACTCGGCGGTAAGTCGAAAACCTCTATAAATCGAATTTATTCAGCTCGGTCAACTGAATTTTCGAATTATCGAGTGACTACGCGGGATATATTGCGTATTGTGTAAATTCTACGCAATTTAACCGATTTATAGTATACATACATATTTATAGTACCTATACATTATATAAATACTAAAAAAAAAACGTCAACTATTGATAGGAGGATCGTAATACAGTTTTTACACGTGGTTTATAATACGGGATCGTTTGTTTTTTTTTTTATGCGGCTTACAAATTCGTTCGTAATCGCTGAAAACTAATACGCAATTTCAACAGTGCTTATTGCTCTGCACTTGGGTACTGCGTATTGAATTCGAATTTATATAAATATCACAAATTGACTTTGAAAATCAGTCTTTTTTTTTTTTACAGTATGAGAAGCACTGGACTTAACTATTGCAAATACGATTTCAATATTTATTCCAAATATTGAAATGTCGATCGATAAAGTCCCGCGTACACTAGAACTCGACCGTTCGAACCGCAAACAAATTCCGGTCGAATTTTTTTTTTTTTTTTTGTGTTGGAACCGCGTTCACTGTTCCCGAATTTTTATTCCGAACCGAATTAATTTTACGATGGTTTTTAAAGTGAAATATCGTGACGGTGACGACAAGGTTAAGTTCGGAAAGACTGTCAAAGACAACACTGTTCTACATAAATAAATATACGATTGAAATGCGTCATTGTACGTTTTTCACCTTTGTGATTGTAATACGATTGTGTAAATAATGCGCGACTCGTGAATCGTGAACAAATAATAATTGTGCTTTGGAAAGGCAAAACAATCGAAAAATGTATAGTTTAATCGTCGTAGATTATTATCGATAATGAATGACGAAAGATTCAGAGAAAATACGAGTGTCATTCATTCATTCATTCATTAGGCATCTTAAAGACCATTAAGGTCCATTGCCGCAGCAACAACATCCCTCCACTTCTCCCTGTCCCTTGACTCTTCTTCTCCATTCTCTATCCCTATCATTCTGAGGTCTTCCTTAATTCTATCTACCCACCGTTGTCTGGGTCGTCCTCTGGGCCGTTTTGTGTTCGGTCTCCATCTCGTTGTGTTCCCCAGTACTCCTTCCGATCTCCAAACACGACCTGCCCATCTTAATCTACTACTCTTCATAATTCCTATAATATTGGCTTCTCCAAATAACCTTCTCAACTCTTCATTTGTCCTAACTTCAAATTCACCTACATCATTCTTTTTTGGTCCATAAATTTTTCGGAGTATTTTCCTTTCAAAAACACCCAATTTGTTTTCGTCCGTTTTGGTGGTTGCCCACGTCTCGCTTGCGTATAGTACTATGGGTCTAATTAAAACTTTGTACAGTGTTATTTTTGATCTTCTTGAGAGTAATTTTGATTTGAACAGTGTTGATAGTCCAAAATAGCATCAAATAGCAAAATACGAGTGTACAGTGTCAAAACAAAACGGGGTTGAAGTCTGGCTTTTGGTACTCGTACATATTGTATCAATACATATTGTACATATTGTACGTTGCAATCTATAATAATATCGTAAAATCTTATATTTTTTAATTATATAATATTTAGACAATTCGTCTTTTGTTAATGATTGTTATTATATTCTATAATGCTGCGCGCAATGGAATGCGCCCGGGGAAAAGTATACAAAATACCTCAGACGTGGTCCGTACGTTTATTATCACAGCAATAATAAGTAAAATACGATCATGTTGGTGACACTATAAATATATGATATGGTTATTGAAATCACCTTGTGATTCACACTTTGATATGGACTTGTAGTTTTTTTCGCATTTTCGTCTAGACCCAAAAGCCAGACTTCATCAACCCAAAACGGCCATTTATTTCATCTGCCCGTCGTAACCCGTATATGTATGCCTATGCATTATAATTATACACGAATTTGATTTAGGCCGTGCACACGGACAAGCCATTGCGGTGTGCGCATTCCCATATAGTACCTAACGAATGATCTATTTTTAATGTGTTTAATTACATGCGCCATACAGTGTACGTTCAACGTTGCTCCCGTTGCTTGGATTAATTCGTCGGCATTCGTCTTTCAGAGTGTAGGGTAGGTGGTATACCATATAGCTATAATTTGCTGGAAACCGTATGGATATTGGTTCAATTGCGCGTACACCATCTCGACCGAAGTCGATACGGACAACGGATTGACGACGATATGTCTGAATCATTTACTTGCAGAATCGCGAGATAATTTCAGTGATATTATAATACCCGCGTACTGCCATTTACTAAACCTTTTTGCCGCGTCAATATTATCAACTAGGATCCTGTGACGATCCCCTAGTTAGGACGTGAGAAGAAGGTTATATACGCGAAATAATTATTGTATTGTCACAGACCCTTGTGACGCGTGCGAGCAAATTTTCAATTCAGACTTTTTTGAAATCGGTGAAAGATTCCGTTACGTACAACTCGAACTGTGATAATAAAGAAAAAAATCATTGCGATTCAATTTTTCGGCCGATGAATATTCAAACACGCATTACGGATTTCGAATAATTAAGTATTGTCGGACAAAACCGACCCGCGGATTTAATTATTGTATTGTCACAGACCCTTGTGACGCGTGCGAGCAAATTTTCAATTCAGACTTTTTTGAAATCGGTGAAAGATTCCGTTACGTACAACTCGAACTGTGATAATAAAGAAAAAAATCATTGCGATTCAATTTTTCGGCCGATGAATATTCAAACACGCATTACGAGAACGGTCAAGAAAACAAAACCGACCCGGGGATTTCGGTATACGAATATTATGTTAAGTAGGTAGGTACATATTATATAGTATCGGACCGGCGCACTTTTTTTTCTTCTTTCGGTCCGCGTTCGGTTCCGTACGTTATTACGCAGTGTAACGTGTGCCTTGAGCCTTAAACCGCGCGGATAGAATGTTCTATGGAAAGTGTTGTGTACTCGGTATAATTATATATATTTATATATTTCTCATACTTTATTATTATTATTATTATCTCGCCGTACGATCGTACTGTTATTATTGCGTTTCCGTATTTAGACCATAATATTATATATTATTGCGTACACACACACACACACACACACGCAGGCGAATATGAAAAATTTATACTAGAGATAGCGTAATATATATATATAGAACTAAGTATATTACACGCGCTTACCCCCGGGCGTTGTTTCTGTTTAGATCCTATTGTGTCCGAACGAACCACCGGGGGGGGGGGCGGGGGGGTGTACCAACGTAGGTACTGCTTGAATAAAAAGGATATATTTTTTTTTTTTTCAGCGAGCAGAGTATAAAAAGCTTGCTGCCGCATTCGTCTCTCGTGGTGGCGCAGTGTCGTGACTATTCCGATTATATTCTCCCGAGTGTGTTTATAACAACAACAATGGGTAAAGTTTATTATGTGTGTACTACTATCATCTCATATTATTCAATAATATAATATACGGTTTGATAATGGATTGCACAAACGCTCCGGATTCAATTATTTGCGCGCGTGATATAAAAATATGCGTAATCCCTCTCTCTCTCACTCTCTCACTAACTTATGTATATATCGTGTCCAGAGCTGTACCTCTCTCTCGAGGATTTTTCTGACTAATAGCTGCACTGTGCTCGATACAGTAGGTAACACTCGGTGCGCCGCGAGAACGATCCTCTTTAAATTCAATATGAATATATAATAATATTGTCCTGCGTCCGTCCGCAGATATTATCCGGTGGAAATGGGGTTGGTGGCAATACCAGCGATAAAATATATAAATAAATAAATAAATAATAATCGTCGCCGGTACACCGTTTTCGAACCGGTCATTAAGCGAAGCGTATTTTTATATATATATATACGTAGGTACCTAATATTCAGAGCTATACGTACCTACTGCGTATACACGGAAAACCAATTAGCTATATAATAATGCGAGGAACGCGCCTGTATATTATATGAAAATAATATCGTACTCGTATGTACGTTAAAACGTTTTGTTATTTATTTATCCTACAATAATTGGTTTTATTATTATTATTATTATTTTTTTTTTAAACCGTCGTCGTTGGCGCGCCGTTCGCGAGCACGCAGACCCCGTGCGTTGCTTGAAACGCGAGAAAAAAATAATACATTATAATTGCGTACGAATGGACGATTAACTCGAGTTAACGAAACACTATATAATATTGAGTCGATTTTATTTACTGAGCGAAGCGAGGTATCTAGTGGTTTAACCACAGATTAGATGAATACAGATGGATCCAGTGGCGTACATTCAAATTTGTTCTGGGGGGGGGGGGGGTTTAAAAAATAACCAACACTAAAACCATCCCTTTAAACGGCGCATGAAGGAATTTATGAGTAGGAGCCGATAGTGTGCACACAATACCTGTGCACCGTTGTAGAGTGTAAAAATTAAAACATGTTATAACGCGCAACGGGCCTTATAATAATATCACAATTTTTTTTTTTTGGGTCCTGGGGGTTTGAACCCGAAACCCCCGTATGTACGCCACTGGATGGATCACTCGCGATGTAAACAAAAAAAATTACGTCATTCGAATCCCCCACCATGTCAGTGTTACCGCATGGTAGCACAATATGTTTACCTAAAATTTAAACGTTACTCCCGCCGTAAGGTAATCTATTTGTGTTGTTTACATATTATAGTGATTCTGGTTTGGCGATCGTGTCATATTATAATGTCTCGTGTTAAATATACTCGTTTCACACACACACAGTTGAAAAAAAATCGGTGCTTAATATGCGTTAAATTTTTACCGGCACGTGATAACCATTATTATGATAACATTATTTGAGATAATAAAGAAGTTGTACACTATAATATTGTAAAATACCAACACAATAATTTATATCGTCGTGTGCGCCTACATTGATATGCGGGGGACCAATCAGAAGAGCGTATTTGCTGCAATTCTTTTGTTCTCGGGCCGAGTGATCCATCTGTATTCGTCTAATCTGCGGTTTAACAGTGACGTTTACTTTTTAGATTCTGAGCGGAGCGATGAATCCGTTGTTTTTACAATGACGTTTATTTTGTATTTTTTTTGCAATCCTGTGTACAGATTGTCGACCAGAAGGAGGAGTGCTCCGATCTCTTCGGTCACAGTATGTTTCCGCGAACAGCAATTCGCATCTAGTCGGTACTTTAGAGAGGTCGTTTTTCGATATTTTTCAAAAGCACCGAAAAATATAACTCAAAAATGCTATTTCGTCTTAATCGATTGTTGTTTGTTTCTTCGTAATTTTCAAACTAATAGTCACGGAAACCTGAAATTTTCACTAAATATGTAACTTTATATGACTATATTTACGAGAAACATAAGCTCCGCATACAGAATCGTTTTATCGAATGCAATGACTTATCATTGCTTTCAAATTTAAAATAAAAACAAAACTCTGAAATCTTTATCCGAGTAATTCACTTGAGCGATATCCACAACACCCCGCGGCTCGTCACCTAAATTTTTATTATTATTATTATTATTATTATTTCTATCCTGTGTACAGATTCTCGACCAGAAGGAGGAGTGCTCCGATCTCTTCGGTCACAATTTGTTTCCGGCAACAATTCGCATCTAGTCGGTACTTTAGAGAGATCATTTTTCGATTTTCTCTATTGAGAAAAACTATTGTTTTTTAACGCGACGCGATAAATTACCAAAAAATTACGAAAAACCGCTAAAAATGGGATTTCGTCAATATCACGTATAGTTTTTTCCCTATAATTTCGAAAATATCATTCGATTGTCTTGAAATCCTCAACAAAATTGTATCTTTGTACTGTACAACTCCAATAAAAATTTCAAAAAGTTTCATTCAGTTTTAGGCTATTTATAGCTGTTTTTAGATTTTGAGGTTTTTCATTCATAAAACAGTTAATTTTGAGTTTTTTGACTTGAAATTTGGACGCAACGTCTGCAGACATATATTAATTACATTTTATACGAAAAACAGACAAAGTGTATTACACCGAAGCTCCGCACAGAATCGTTTTATCGAATGCAATGATTTATCATTGCTTTCAAATTTATAATAAAAACAAAACCCTAAAATCGTTATCCAAGTAATTCACTTAAATTAATACATTTTTTTTTTCATTTCTATATCTGTATATTGACATCTTTTTTAAAAAAAAGTATTGTTCAAAATATTTAGCTTGTATTATTTTATTAATTTTTAAAGTTGACTTATAATTATAATTTTTTTTATCAATACAGAATTATTAACCGTAAATTCTTTATCTGTTCTATTTTTATATATTTATTTCTACATATTTTTAATCATTTTTTTTTTTGATAAATTAAACGTGTTTTGTTTTACGTCCATGAACTTGGCCCACTCATTCAATTTTTTTTTTATAAAATTATTACCAAAAGTTAGCAAATTATAATTAAATTTTTTACGAATATTTTTCATTTGGGTGGGCCAAGTTCAGGTACACCACCCACCTCATCCGATCGGCTCCAAACCAGTGCTCAACGTTAGCAAATAGTTAGCAAATAATAGCAAATTTATTCCCAAAGTTAGCAAATCTCTTATAGGGTTATTAAATAAAATGTCAACGTGGATGGGCTGAGTTCACAAAGTACACTTTATGCGATTGACTCTAAACGAAAGGTAAAATCGTATAAAATTTTTAGCAAATAATAGGAAATTGTATCAGTGTTGTAGTTAAAACAGTAACATTAAAAAAATGTTTATGTTTTAAAGTATTGTGATATCGTATAAACTATAAAATAATACGCATTACTGATTACTTGCCAGAATAGTCTGCTAAGAGACAAAGGATTTGAAACATTCGCAGAGGCGAACTAGAAGGTATTCGGCCCAGTGGGAAATCAAAATTATAGGCCAATCCAGTGTCGGCCAACTAGATTGTCATATGTGATATTATAACTGTTTTGGTCTTAGTATATATTTGAATATATAAATAGTACAGGACAGAAGTCGATTACAATGCTCCCAAAGAACTTCCTTACTGAAATTTAAAGAATTCTCTTCCTTATTTTTAATTACAGTAAAAAGTATAGTATTTTCGTAAATACTATACAAATTACAAACTTTTTGTGTACAACTCGCACAGTAATTATATTTTTAAACAAATATTGTAATAAACTATACAGATTTTGATATTATAATGTGATTTTTAATTGTAATTCGTAATATAAAGTATTCAACATTTCACAATTATATTATTATAAATGCTTTTATCACATGTACATATTTTTATAATGAAAGCATTTTATTCATTACTGTCGAACTAGTTTTTAAATAATCAATTATACTTGTAATTCATTGAAATTTCATTCAGTTTTTCTTTTTCAACAGTCGTGAGTAAGAATGCTTCTAAATTATCTGGATTAAGATTAAGCCCTTAACCTTGTTTTAACGAGCTTTAATTTATTAAAGGTTCTTTCACAGTTTACCTCAGTGACTGACAAAGTAAGAAAAAATTCATAAGCATCACATAATACACTATACGTATGCCAAAACATGCATGTTTAAAATTTTAAATTGTATAATATTTTATAAACACAATGTAAGCAATTATTAGTATTATGCAAAATATATTCTCTGTTACCTGTAATAATTTAATTATGATGTATTTTGCACAATTTATATGTTTTTTTGCATTCAAATTTGTGTACCATTTATTTATTTATTATTTTGTTGTTGTAACTAATATATTATTATTAATAATAATTTAATTATGATATATGAGTATTTTGCATAATTTTTATTTTTTTGTATTTTAATTGCCCTGTCAATAGTCAATATACTCAAGTTGTCAATATCGCTGGTGACGAACCCACTTCTCGCATGCCTTTATGCACCATAAGCCATATAATATTATTATTAAACGTATTATGGGGTGTTACGCGAAAACGTAAACGAATAATTTTGGTTGAGTTCAACAGTTTATTCAGTTGGTGAAAAAATGGTAATAGATGAGAGTATGATTGCCTGAAAAGGTCGTCTAGGATTTAGACAATACATTCCTGGAAAAAAAACATAAGTTTGGCGTCAAAGTTTTTTTAACTTTGTACAGGTAATGGTTACACATATGATTTTGAAATATATTCTGTCAGAGAAATATCCGCAGAAACAATTACTGGAAGTGCTAGAGAAAAGATTGTAATGAAACTAACAGATAAATTACTAAATACCGGAAGAACTTTATTTACAGATAACTTTTATACAAGTTGTGTTTTAGCTCGCATTTTGCTTGAAAATAAAACCCATTTAATTGGAACTCTTTGAAAAAACAGGAAATATCTTCCTAAAGATGTTGAAGATGCAAAATTTAAAAAAAAAAATGAAATTGTGGGAAAACAGTGTCAAGATGGTATAGTTGTTTCAAAATGGAAGGACAAACGAGATGTCCTGATGTTATCGACTTCCCATGGACTAGAACAGGAGCAAATTCAAACAAGAAATGGCAGAGCAAGTACAAATAATACAACATCTACTCCAAGAATGAAGCCTAAAGTAATCATAGATTATAATACAGGCAAATGTGGTATCGATAAATCTGATCAAATGGCTTCATATGCATGTGTAAATAGACGAGGTGTGAAATGGAATAGAAAAGTTGCATTAGAACTCATTAATGGAATGGCTATGGTAAATGCCTGTATAATTTATAAGGAATTAACGAAATCCAAAATCACTGTGACTTCTTTTCGACGTGAAATTTGTAAATCATTACTCGGAATACAAACTCAAACTAGACTTCCTCCAACAAAACCATTAATTCATATTCTTGAACCAAGATCCGGTGGTGGTACAAAAGATAGAAAACAGTGTGTTTTATGTTATGAAAATTTAATACAAATTAAAAAATTAAGCAGGGATGAAGCAAGGAGAAAAGTTAAAAAAGTTAAGACATTTTGCAATGGTTGTCCAAAAAAGCCAACCATGTGTTTTGAGTGTCATATTTCTAAACATAAATAGTGATTATTCAAATAAAATTTTTTTTATAATTATGACCTTTTCAGTTTTTTATTTTACTTTTTGTTTTTATTTTTAATTTTAATTTTTTTTTTGTTATAAAAATTGTTCTTTAGTAAGTAATAATATGCATGTTATTAGTGATTATTTAAATTTTAGTTTTTTATAATTAAGTCATTTTTCAGTTTTTTATTATAATATTTATTTTGAACTATAAGTTCATTTAACTAAGTTCAATTATTTTTGTTTTTGTTGTTATAAAACTGTCATTAAGTAATATACGTATAATTCAATAATAAGAAGGTTCTGTTACTATTTGTTTTTATTTTTAACTTTTTGATTTAAAATATTGTTCCTGAGTTACCCATATACATTTATTTTATGTTGATAAGTATATTACTTATTTATAATTGTGTAAATATATTCTATTCACATAAAATAATAAACCACTGCCGATCGACTCAAATGTGTTATGTTATAAATCATTTTTTCTTATGGAAATATTGTTTTAATAACAAAATGGATCAGGAAAAAGTTTTTTAAAATTTAGTTTCATATACAATTCAACAATATTTTTTTTTTATCCTTACTGATTTATTGACAAACTTATGAAAATGATATTATGATAAAAAATATTCTCAAGAACACATTTAAGCAGAGATGTATTAAAAATATATAATTGTCAATGAACAACTTTGATATTAATAAAATATGATCGTCAGTCAAAAATGACTGACATAGCCTCAACGATAAATTTCTTATGACTGACAAAGCGCGAAGAGACGAATCAGAAAAATATTCGAAAACCTGAAGAGATAACTAAGTGTCAGTCATATATGACTGACGTGGCAGTGAGAGTGTATAATATGTTATATTGCGTTTTATAAAAAGAAAGAAAATTTATACAAACGTATAGTTGAACAGAAAAACTAAAAAATAAAATGATTGAGATTATATTATATTTCTTTCTTTTACACATATTTTTTTTTTTTTTTTTGTACGTGTATATATGCAGTGATGTGACGAACATTGCCACTGCCGATATCTTCTCCCCGTCCACTGACGTTCCGGAGACGTGGCGGTTTGTCAAACTTGGCCGATCATTTTAAAGTGTTTTCACTGGCGAAGAAAAAAATAAAATAATATTACGACCCTCGTCTTCGAACGTAAACAACATAGGTACACGCGAGAGTATCGAGTTGGATTGACTCTTATTGACAATCGATATAATTTATTTATTTAAAACATACGCTACACGTTTATTTCTGTCTTTTTATAATTGGCGTTTTATCTTTGAAATCACTTGAAGCGTGATTTTTTTTTTCTGTTTTGCGTCAACGTGTCTAGTTTCTACCGCTGAAAGTCGTCGATTGTAAAAGACGTTCGAGAAATGTGTCCTAGGCTCTTTGAAAAGAGCTGTTATAGCCAGATCATTAAAATCGTTAAATTTTTTCAAAAAAAAAAACAGCCAGCCATTTCCCAAGGCCCTTTTCACCGCGAAAATCAACGGCTGAAATTGGCGGCCTTTTAAAGGATTATTTCAGAACATTACGAAATGTGCATTATAAGCAGTGCTCGAATTAGAAAAATAAAAGAAAGAGGAATCCGAGACTTTAAAAAAAATTAGTATCCTTTACTACAATGATGAAACTCGACCAGATCCGTGAGGGGGGGTTCGCCCCCCCAACCAATCATCTTCATCAAATTATTAAAATATATTATATCAACAATTATAATGAATATATATTTTTAAATTTGTCATTTATTAACATATAAATATTTATAATTACATTTTTATCCCAGCTAATTTGGTACCTAATTAATTTTATATAACATTCCGCAACTGTTGGTAGCTGTGATTTACTTCTGTATTTATCGTTTTAGGGCAACATTCTTCCTCAGCAGATCTTTTTCCTCTGCGTATCCAAGACAATACGTAAGAGCCGGGTTTAAATGCTTGTACTGAAGGTCCAACATAAATTTGATATTCTTGTTATGAATTATCAAAAAAAAAAATAAAAAATTCTTAAAACAGTTTTTTATTAGCTTATTCAATGCAACTTTACAAAATCAAAATTTCAATATTATTTTAACAAAACAACACGTCCAGTCATCTCGTTCTAATGAAAACAATTTGAAGGGGTGCTCTCAAAATATGAAAAAATTGAAGAGGAGCTCCGTTCCCTTCCCCCCCACCCCCAATTTTGAGTACTGATTATAAGACACGTTAATTATAATATTATTCGTTTTATTACGAATGTTATTAGATATTAGGAGGTATACTCGTAGTTCGTACTTGCCGATATTAATAATAAATTATTATTGAACAGGTTATTATTATACATTGTTCACGGGCTGAGCCGGATTATTCAGCTATATAATGTGTATATAAAACAATAAATACATTTAAAAAAAAACAATTAGCAATCTTCAACGGTCATGATCGGTTTCACGCTTAACCAAATCCCGTTTTTCGGTACTATAAATCCTACTCCTGTATTATGTAATTTAATTGGAATTTCGGTTTTTTCACACGGCAGGACTTCAAACTTGGAAATAATTTCTGACAGAGCCAATTTCATTTCCATTTCGGCGAAACGTTTTCCTGTAGCGGTGTGCAAATCGAGATTTTAATAAATTAAAAATATACCGTACAATTTGTAAACCATAGATTAGATATACTTACCTATACATATACGAGGTCCGTTTCCAAATGATAATTCAGTGCCATTCGGTCGTTTTGCTCTTTCTTCCGGAGAAAATCTTTCGGGATCAAAAATTTCAGGATTAGGATAGTGTTTGGGATCATTATGAATACTATAAGATGGTATTATTAATTTTTGTCCTTTTTTAATAATTAACGACTCGCCCGGAATCTGGTAATCTTTTGTCGCTTCTCGGAATAAAATACCGATTCCGCTGCACTTACGCAATGTCTCTAAAATATTATATTTAAATATCATTTATTAGAAGAAAAAAAACGTGTCGAAAATAGTAAGCATCAAACTCCATAAGTTTTCACCATCTACTCGGAAGTATAATTCATATTTAAACCTTGTCCTGAACCTTGTTCAAATGACACATCAGCTATTATTATAATTTATAATACAGTACCCTTTGTTATTTCAGAGAATATTGTTAGAATATTAACCATTATAATAGTCTTATTTGTTGTTTATGACTCGATTGTAATTATTTACCATTAAGAATAACGTTATCATAACACTATTCATAAATAACACGTAATCTCCAAATATAGTAGTTGAGATTTAAAGGAAACACCTAAATTTAGCACTGGACGTAGTCTCTCCGCAGCCAATTTCAAATATATTTGATATTATTTTAAATAAAATGTACTCAATTGTATTTATTCTTTATTCGTGTTTGAAACTCAACTCCACCACACACAAGTAGCCGGACTTAGAAAACCCGGGTCACAACAAGCTTATACGGAATTACTGGTATAACATACGATTATACAGACTGATTTAGCTAAAATCCCGAACTCGTGAAAATTATAAAATACGACTCATTTATTTTGTACTTTTAGCAAAGAAGACATACGAAACGCGATAATTTTAATAACTTCTCCACGAGCAGCATTTTCGGAATAAAATCCAATAGAGTTTTATAATACGTAGAAAATATTAAGTGATAATTTATAATTAAACCGAGTTCGTAAAATATAATAGTAAAACTAAATTGGGTATTCTGGTCCCTAGATTATAGCTGGGAATCCAATAACACCTGCCATAACTTAACCATTAAACAAAAAATGTTTTTTTCTAATACAATCTTTAACAGGGAATCTGAAATAAACATTACACATTATTTTCAGATGTCTAAATATACGTTTTTAAAATATTAATCATACCTGTGAAAAGATATATTGTCAGATTTCGAATTTCCATTTTTCGTCCTCCCACAAACTATACAACTAGGCATTATGGAATTTATTAATTTATATAATAACGCAACACTACAAAAACAGAGACAATGTCAACACTCAATAGTCAGTAAATTGTAAAATAAAACAAAAGCAATACATTGGAATGTCAAAATTCCCAACAATGTTATTAGATAACCGCAGAGCACGTGCTGATAACACTTAACAAGCGGTACGGTTTACAATATATTTTTTATCAAAAACGAAGGCACTGTTAAATAGAGTCCTTTTGCGCTTCAATACATGAACATTGGTAAAATACCCAACGGCCTCTCTATATTACTCTATGGGTTAAATATAGCGGAATTAAAATCATGGTTGGTTCCAGTTGATACTGACCCATATAAAGCTAAATGCAAAATATTCAACATTATTATGGTTAGTGAATTGACAAACATTAAAACACACGGTAAAGGTATAAAACATTTACAACTATCTAGACAGTTGCAAAAACCTATAACCACATTTTTAAAACGGCACCTACCAGTTTGGAAACTAATGTAGCCATAGCAGAAATCAAACTTTCAGCATTCCTAGCAGAACACAATATTTCTTTTTTAGCAACGGACCATATATCTGATCTTCTTAAAGATATATTTCCTGACTTGCAAATTGCCAAGGGAATTAACCTTAAAAGGACTAAAGCGACAGCAATTATAAAAAATGTTATTGGGGCTACACATAAATAAGATCTAGCTGAAAAACTTAGAAAATCAAAATTCAGTATATTGACTGATGAATCGACGGACATTGGTACAGTGAAAACATCTTGTGTAGTAGTTAGGTAAATTATCAATTCAAAATAAACTGACAATTATGACTTGTCTTTAAATTTACTTTTTAATTTTTTATTTTCAGGTTTTATGATGAATCAACAGGATGTGTGGAATCAAAATTTTGGGAATTACATAATGTGTTTGATATTCCAATTGACAAACAACCAGCAGCAACAGCTGAACATTTGTTTAATTGCTTGATCGAAACATTCAATCATTCTAACGATGAGTTAAAGTTTAAATACGAGAATTTTGGAACGTTTTGTACGAGATTTCTGTTTTAGTTACCTGGCAACACTGCGTTAGCACCATGATTAAATGGTCTCTTTGTTTTGAAGTGTTTTTAAATGGCCGGTTGAAATCCTTATTTGCTGTTTTTGTTTTCAAATTAAATATGTCAAATAACTTGTCCATATGATCAATGAAATTGACAGTGTTTTCAGCAGCAATAGGCGAAGTGCCACACTCAATACAACTGCGCATACTTGCTGCTACTGTTGCACTGAATATTTGAACAGCATATCGAACTATCATTTTCTGGAAAGTTCCAGGATTTATGTGTGAATCAGTCAATTTAGGCACACAACGATTAATGACTTGATCAGATTTATAGAAAATATTTAAGTAATTTTTATCTATTAAGTTATTTAAATATTCTAATATTTATGCATAAAAAATTTATTTCTTGTTGATTTCAATAAATGTGGTGGATCGAACATATAATATATTTTAGAACTGTTTACAAAAAAAAGGGCGTTCACTGGATACATGCATTTTGTTGGCAAAAGTATATAAATTAGCTCCCTGATCAGTAGTGAAAACTCTAATATTAATGGAAATACTTTCAAGTCGAGAAATAACAGCAAAAATAGTATTTTGAAGATAAATTCCTGAACAACTGTTATTTACAAAATAATATGTCACAGGTTGTTTCCAGTTATAATTTAAACTTCTAATCATGAAGCACAGAACATGTTGACATGAATTATACTAATAATAACAATAGTAATAATAATAATACAGACATTGATATCACTTACATAATTATTGTGATTAAGTTTTATACAATTAGAATTTTTGTTACAGTGTGTGATCGGCCGGTTTATACAGTATGATGGTTATTTCATGATTCTGCGTCGTTGTTGTACGTACCGAGTATATCTGCTCTTTTGATATTTACTCCATTTTCATGGGTTCCTGCTTGTGTGACGAATGTTATACCAATTATAAAAAAAGTATACTTCTAGTAACTTTTTACTATGCAAAAGGAAGAGAACAATTAATTACGATTCGTTACGATTAAAAAGACTATTAGCAATTATAATACAATGCACTAAAAAAACAAAATAGAAGAAATAAATAAAATAAAATAATGTTATGTGCTTAACTATTAATATTATCATTAACCATTCCTCTAGTTGCCGTTTGTTACCAACAAATATATATTATATACATATATATATCACCAACATACATATTCTACTCCAAGACTTCATGGATTCGTCTCGGCGTATTCTACATACTTTGAGTGGGAGGCACAAATACATTTTCATAATGCTCTTCCTTCAGGTGGAGGTTTCCCATTTCGACGGTCAAACTGTAAGCTGAGCTTAAGGACAGTTTAGGATCTACATATACTGTGGGACCATCATTTGGCTGAACAAAGTTGAGCAGTGATGCCGAGTAGATTTCTCAAAGATGTTCTGCAAAGCAATGTGTTGCCTCATTCTTAAAGTTATATAATAACCAAATATGTATGTAATTACCTTAGTTTTGTGTTCTAAACATGGGAATTTAAATTATTGTAACAAACTAAAGTAAACATATATTATAAACTATCTACCTCAACTCCAGATAAGTTTTTATAATATGTTCTGGATTAAAATGTTGACATACAAACTTAATTTTAGTCTTGTGACCATTATTGTTTTCAATAATTTTTGTCCACAATTCTAATGATGTTTTGGGAACAGTAAAAAAGGAACATTCACCATATTTACTCTATAATTTTTTACACTGCACTTTTTAGACATTTTATAAATTACAGGAAATGAAAGGCAGAACAAAAAAAAACACACATAATAATAACAAAATGTTAAAATACTTTATTTATTACAATATAACAATTTGTATAAAATTAAGTTAAGTATAGTGATAAAAGCTTTATTGGAATTGTATGTATAAATATAATTTTACATACAAGGTCTGTTCAAAAAGTTTTTTTTTTTTATTGTGCTTACCTACAGGTTATTGAGATTTGTCCCCTTCGAAGTATTTTCCTGCTTGATTTATACACTTTTGTCAACGACGTTTCCACTGTTGAAAACAATCCTGGAATGCAGTTTCTGGAATCGCACGCAGTTCCGACAGCGAATTTTCTTTTATTTCATCTATCGTCGTAAATCTTCGCCATTGTAACGGAGATTTTAGTTTTGGAAATAAAAAAAAATCTGCTGGGGCCAAGTCGGGAGAGTACGGAGTATGAGGAAGCACGTTCATGTGATTTTTCACACAATAATCACGAATTAACAGTGATGTGTGTGCCGGAGCATTGTCGTGATGGAGGAACCATGAGTTTTTCTTCCACACTTCAGGCCTTTTCCTTCTCACTTTTTTTCGGAGACGTTTTAACACTTCTAGGTAGTACCATCGATTAACAGTTTGTCCTTCTTGTAGAAATTCGTGATGGATAACTCCCAGATTGTCAAAAAATACCGTTAACATGACTTTGACGTTTGATCTCACCTGTCGAGCTTTTCTTGGTCTTGGTGAAAATTTGCCAACCCACTGTGATGATTGGACTTTTGTATCAACATCATAACCATATACCCACGTCTCATCACCTGTAATAATTTGCTTTATGAACATTTCATCACCATTTACGCGGTCTAACAATTCTTGACAAATGGTGACGCGATTGTCTTTCTGATCTTGTGACATCAACCGAGGGACAAATTTTGCTGCAACGCGGTGCTTTCCAAGTTTTTCTACCAGGATTTCATGACATGAACCAACAGAAATGTTACAGTCTTCCGCAATTTCTCGAACAGTTAAACGTCTGTTAGAGCGCACAATTTCATTGACTTTTGTCACATGAGCATCATCTGTTGATGTCGAAGGGCGTCCTGAACGTGGGTCGTCATTAACTGACTCCCGACCATCTTTAAAACGTGTATACCAGCCGTAACACTGAGTACGTCCTAAACACTGATCACCATAAGCACTTTGCATCATTTGATGAGTCTCAGTAAAAGATTTACTGAGTTTAACACAAAATTTAATATTGATACGTTGTTCGTGAATATTAGCCATCGTAATAATCGCAAAATACACACGAATCGTCTATATCAAACGCGCACAGTAAATGATTAGATAGCAATAAAGATTTCTAGTTTATTTGAAAAGATAGAGGATTATCTATATTTCATTTTAATCTAATAAAATTTACTATACTATAATTTGTCTATTTTTAAGAACGATAGTTCGGAAACTTTTTGAATACACCTCGTAAAATAATAAATGTATAAATAATGGCAGTATAGCTTAGTATTATGTATTCTAATGTGCAGAATGTAGATTATAACAATATTTTTGTATATTATAATTATACTTATACATTAATGCAATAATATTATACATTTAAAAATTTTAATACACAAATATATTTGAACTTAAATAGTAGTTGTTTCAATAATAGTATAGACAGCGTTTCAGCCTCATAAATCCCTCCCACCCAGAAAACTCCGTTTAAAAATGTGACTGCAAGTAACAGTGTCGTAGCCAGTTCATATTATCTTAGTTTCAGCAGCCATTGAGCTCTATAATAACTGGAATACTTACTATACAGTGTTGCCCGAGCGAGCGCATCAGAAAGAGAAAGTATAGTAAGAAATTATAGCATATAATTGAAGTGTTGTTATCTTTGTCTAATGTGTATCCTTTATGTCTCCTCTGCATTTTATAGATTTCGATTAGAATTTTGTTATTAAATTAATTAAATTAAAAGTTGATACTTGATGGTGATGATTTAGTTACCTGATTAATTAATAATTAATAAAATAGTGAAAACAAAAACAGAAAATAAGTAAATAAAGAATAAAAAGGTTATGCAAAAGAAATAGAAACAAATTAATACTCGTAAATAATAAATGTAATATTAAAGAAATCCCTACTAGCGATAATTGCACTTCGGATAAATGTAACTGGTTACAATATCGGCTATCGCCACTGCATAAAGTCCCAGTATTCCTAGCGTGAATAAAAAAAGAAACTCTTGTTTAAACAATGAATTCATTTGCACCGAATTCCAAATGTCTGCCACTAGAAATTCTAAATAAAACATTTATAAGTAATAAAATAGTAAAACATACAAAAAAAATAAAATTAAATAAATAGAAGATGAAAAAGATGTGTTAAAGAAATAGAAACAAAACATCACGTTCATTTCATGATTCTGCGTCGTTGTGTATACCGGGTATATCTGCTCTTCTGATGATTACTCCATTCTTATGAGATCCCGCTGGTGTGACGAATGTTCTACTAATTATAAAAAAAAGTATACTTTTAGTGTCTTTTTACTATGCAAAAGGAAGAGAACAATTAATTACGATTAAAATGACTATTAGCAATTACGATACAATGCGCTAAAAAAACGAAATAGCAGAAACAAAATAAAATAAGGTTATGTGCTAAACTATTACTATTATCATTAATCATTCCTCTAGTTGCCGTTCGTTACCAACAAATATATATATTTATATATTATATATATATCACAAACATACATTTTTTACTCCAAGACTTCATGGATTCGTCTCGGCGTATTCTACGTACTTTGAGTGGGAGGCACAAATGTATTTTCATAATGCTCTTCCTTCAGGTGGAGGTTTCCCATTTCGACGGGCAAACTGTAGGCTGGGCCTAAGGACAGGTTAGGACCTGCATATACGGTAGGACCATCATTTGGCTGATCAGAATTGAGCAGTGATGCCGAGTAGATTTCTTGCGGAAATTCTGAATATTCAAAATCTAATTTAAAATTATAATTCAGAATTAAATAGATATTACATGAAATGTTTGTGAATTAGATCTAAAAAAACCGTTGTAAATTTTGGCTAAGTTAGATACATATATATTTTTGATTTTGAGAGTCAAAAAGGTTATAATAACCCATTTACTCAAGGGTATTTTTAATGTATACTTTGTAGTATTTTTAATTATCTTATATATTTTTCTCAATTATACCTAAGTCTTCCCTCATTTTAGGTTTTTTAATAAAATAAATACCTACTAATTATAATATATAATAATGTAATCTTAATTGTTTCTTGTAGTTTGTTTTGGGAAATTCTTTCATCTTCCAACTTCGTGACGCGCACATCGATTTCCTGCCATCGTTGTACGCACTAACTCACTTGATCGGTGTTTGCTTGACACATTTCACTAACTCGTTGATGGATAGAATCCAACGCTGCCCGATGTTCAGCCTTGTCCTCCTTTCGATTGTTTCGATTTTCGGTCACCATCTGACTGATCACCTTTTGGACCGCATTTAGGGAGTTCTCCATAGTTGGTGCCATTCCTCGTCTTAAAACTTCAGATGATGTGGTATCGGTTGGAGGTATAGTACTGGTAGAAATATTTGACGTAGTAATTGGTAAAACGTTTTGCTTTGTAGTAGGGACTAAATCTTCAGGAAAATGAACTGGGGGATGCGCTGAACGTTTGCCTGCACTTTCCATAATGATGGAGAACAAACAGAACAAAACTAAAAACAAGACAAAACTAAAAACTATAAACGACACTAAATACAATTATGTAACCGCCAAAATAAAACAAAACTAAGTTATCAACAATCGGATAACTTGATTGGTAGATTAATAAGCTGCAATAACACTAATGAATTAATATTAAATTTAAAAAAATCGATATATATATATATATTATATGAAGTAAGATAAACAACTAAATTATCCCCGAGGCGTATATCAGCGGAGATTAAAACGGTGGCAGCAAAAACAGCATACCAGGTGAGTGAAAATACATATGGCCAGAACTCGAAAAATATCAAAATGAATTTACTATAAAGATATGAAAATAATAAGAAGACACGAAATATAAAATATCAAAATCACTGGAGTCCTTGGGGCTTCCCATAGGAATCCGAATGTTCCTTCCCAAGGAGTTCCCAACACGGAATTCCTACGGACTTCCAATTCTATAGTCCCTATTATAATTCCCTGCAGGGAATACCCTGAATTCCGACTATGGATGCCCTGTGACTTCCAAAAACGGATTTCCTACATTTTCCAATATAGTATAATTTGATTATTTATTATTAAAGAAAACTCAAGTTTGTTTTTTATCAAAATTATTTTATTATTATAATAACAAAATAATGTTTAAATAGTTTTTATAATAATGAAAATAAACTTATAAACTTATTTTTTCATTTTTTAAAAAATTTTGTCAATGCAATGGTTTAACCAATTACTGGTACTCTTTTCCATTTGGCATTGTTGAAATTGAGCAGCAAAGCGACTTTGACCAATTTCTGAAAAAAAATATTAGGATTAGGATGAGATATATAAACACATAATTATGATGAAGACCTAAATGAGTATTATAGGCACTTCATAGAAAACTAGACATAAAATTATCTATAGATTTTTACCGACAATCTCAGCTTGACATGTTCTTAGTTGTCGACCACTTAAAATTGTCAATAATACCTCCTTCATCTTCATCAGCGCTATCTTCGTCAGTTAAAACAGCTGCATCAGGAGGAGTTATATAAATTGAATAGGGAGTTAGTAATTCATGATCGGAATCTGAATTACAATCTTTAATGGAATTTAATAATTCTTCTACGGATAATTCATTTTTATGACTAAATAAAAAAAAAGAAATATCAAATATCAAATAATATTTTAATTTATAAATAAAACGTCCAGTAAAATATATAAAAATTAATAATATTTTATTTTTGTATATTCTCTTTTATTTTCCAAATCATTTTATTACGAAATTTAATTAGATATAACTTATGTGACACGAATCATACTAATAATAATAATACAGACATTGATATCACTTACATAATTATTGTGATTACGTTGTATACACTTAGTATACAACTATAAAACTATACACATAGTTTTGTTACTATGTGTGATCGGCCGGCTTTTACAGTGTGATGTTCATTTCATGATTCTGCGTTGCTGTTGTATGTACCGGGTATATCTGCTCTTTAAATATTTACTCCATTTTCATGGGATCCTGCTCGTCAAAGGCGGAAATGGGGGGGCTTGGGTGGCTAAGCCCCCAAATATTTTATTAGCCTCCCTAAAAATTATTTGTGCTTAATGTAATAACTTATAATTTGTATGTATTTTGGATATTTGACTGATTATGACTGATGTTGAAAATGACGAATGTTACATCAATTATAAAAAAAGATATACTTTTAGTAACTATGCAAAAGGAAGAGAACAATTAATTACGATTCGTTATGATTAAAAAGACTATTAGCAATTATAATACAATGCACTAAAAAAACGAAATAGAAGAAATAAAATAAAATGTTATGTGCTTAACTATTAATATTATCATTAACCATTCCTCTAGTTGCCGTTTGTTACCAACAAATATATATTATAATATATATATATATATATATATATCACCAACATACATTTTCTACTCCAAGACTTCATGGATTCGTCTCGGCATATTCTACGTACTTTGAGTGGGAGGCACAAATGCATTTTCATAATGCTCTTCCTTCAGGTGGAGGTTTCCCATTTCGACGGGCAAACTGTAAGCTGGACCTAAGGACAGGTTAGGACCTGTATATACAGTAGGATCATCATTTGGCTGATCAGAATTGAGCTGACTTCTGAATATTCAAAATCTAATTAAAAATTATAATTCAAAATTAAATAGATATTACATGAAATATTTGTGAATCAGATCTAAAAAAAACCGTTGTAATTTTCTAGCTAAAGTTAGATACATATATATTTTTGATTTTAAGGGTCAAAAAGGTTATAATAACCCATTTACTCAAGGGTATTTTTAATGTATACTTTGTAGTATTATTAATTATCTTCTATAATTTTTCTCAATTATAAGTCTTCCCTTATAATAGGTTTTTTAATAAAATAAATACCTGCTAATTATAATATATAATAATGGGCGAACGTAAGTTCTATCACGAGATACAGCAAGTAAAAATCACTCATGGGTATGCATACGTAAGTTCCCTCACGAAAAAAATAAACCCGTACGTAATTTCCCACACGAAAACAAATTATATCGAATACAAATTTTTTTTTTTTTTTGGGGGGCTCAAAATGTATAACTCTATAAGTACAATATTTAGGATTTGATGTAAGACCGTCAATTAAAGTATTACTCAAATATATTACTATTTTTAATTAATATTTATATATTACTACGAATATATAACAGCCAAGGGGGGCCCGGGACCCTCGCCCCCCCCTTGAATCCGCCACTGGCGATTCGTGCTCGAGCCAGACGGATTACTGCGAAGCGTATAATATACTCGTAGAATGTCTGAAATAACGTTTTTTATTCGTTTCGTACACAGAATACAGTTCAGAAAACGCTAATCCGTATTGTGATAAAAATTTAGGAAATCGAAAAATAGTTTTTTTTTTTATATAGTATTTAATTTCAAATCGTTTTTTTTTTTTATTAGGTAAAATAATATTTAGAGTAGGGTGCCAAGTATTTTCAGAACGGGGCCTTCTGGTGCGGCCACCGCCCCAATAGCAAATGTCCCGGGAGGGTCATACCGGCAATGCCTTAGCCTCTCCCTTCCTCTTCCGAATATACATAGTGCGTCCCATAAGTTTTAAGACTGGTTATAAAATCGGTACTACTAGCACTATATTTATGAAATTTTGGAAACTAGTTACTATAACTTTCTTCTCCCCTCATATGAAGTTACAAGTCCATCGGTTCACATGTTGCTGTTCAGTAGCGATTCGCGTGGTACTATTAAAGTGGTCGCGGTCATAAATTCACGATGAATAAAAACGGTCCCCATTCAAGTCAATCTTTAATTTGGGAAACAGGAAGTAGTCAGGGGGACTCAAATTAGGCGAGTACGTTGGGTGGCTGAGCACAGGAACCATATTTCTGACCGAAAATTGAGTGTTAATCGTCGCGGTATGCGCTGGTACGTCATCGTGCGAGAATAAAAAAGAACGATCTCTCCACAACTCGGGTCTAACACTCGCAATTCTTTTGCAAAGGCGATCCAGCACTTATAGGCAGAATAAATCAATTCATAGTAGTACTTTGAAAAACGAATTCTTTGTAGACGATGTCTTTGGAGTAAAAAAAAAGACCAACATTGTCTTAATTTTTGATTTTTGCTGAGACCCACCCAGCCATTTGGCGTTTCGTTTCGAGATCATAGGCAAAACACCAACTTTCGTCACCTGTAATAGTAAATTCAAGAAAATTCGCCCGTTTTTCAATCATTTCCAGCAAGTCAGCGCGTGAAAAATTTTTATTCATCGTGAAATTTCGACCGCAACCGCTTTGATACTATCACGCGAACTGCTACTGAACAGCTACGTCATGCGATCCGATGGACTTGAAATTTCGTATGGGGGAAGTGTGGAAGGTTGTGGTAACTAGCCTACCACACGGAAAAAAATAGCAGACTAGATTATAACAAAATCGTTATGTACAGTGTTTTTCTGTATCAAGAACTAAAATGTAATAACCAATACGCACATTTGTATTGTAAATAGCGGTTCGTAAAGGTGAAGTTACAAACATTTTTTTGTTAAACAAGAATTTGTGTTTATAACCAAAATATTATTTAAAACAACAATAAAGTTGTAGACGTTACAATGCGAAAATTAAATACAGTATTTTGGTAAATTTAGTCAAATTTTAATGTAATAGTTACTACAGCTTATTGTATTTGTTAAATATAATTATGTTGAAGCAAACACTTATGTAGTGTAACGATAAAAATGTATATTATTGTAGTGAATACTATATAATATTAGTAAAACCCCCGTATTTTATAACGTTTACCAAGCATATGTTGTACTAGATACTAAACAAAATATGTAGTAATAGGTACCTATTACGATACATTTAACATAATGTTTGGTAATCTTTAAAAATCGTCTGTAGGTAGACATTACTGAAAAGATTAGTTTATCGTACGTTATTTTTGTTGAAATATCATAATTATTTGTTTTGTATTACCGGATAGTTGTTGCGATTACAAACACGAAATAGAAACAGTAAATACCGTTGTACCCGTTACCAAATAATATTGTTGGAATTTTTCCGTCTGCCGATTATCATTTCGATTGGAAATTCCTGTCCAGTGTTCGTGTATGATACGTAGTGTGTTCTATTTTGCTCATTCATATGCGCGACGTCCGTTTTATTTTATAAACGTCCAGTGTGCACATTGCGTACATTTATTGTCTACTATTTTTTATATTTTTATGAGTACCTATATACTTATTTAATAAATAAAGTACATAATTATAAAAATGTTGATGTACAAATATTATACAATTCATTTTCGGCTCATTATGTTTTTAGTTATTACATTGCAATATTATGGCGGATGCTGATGTCGCGGATATGTTGTGTGCGTGGGAATTAACATCGTATATCGACATATTCCGTGGTATGGGTAATAAATATTATATGAATAAAATACTTAAAAATTAGTACCTACCTATACTCGTATGCCTATAGGTATATATATTATTATTCTATATATAGAGACAATTAAATATAAAGTATAGTAGATAAATTAGTGGCCCGGATTAAGGGAGGGGGCAGGGGGAGCATGGCCCCGGGCCCACCAAAAACCAATTAATTGTGGGCCCCTTCGTACGAGAAGACTTAATTTTGGAATAAACGAAATTCAACACTACGGCCTTGTTCAGACGACGATATTTTTCCCGTACCTATACGGTATACGGGATTCATTTGGTGAATTCTCTTGCCTAAAAAATTAACTTTTAAAAAAATAACCCTTTCCTTTATGAGTAATAAAACCTGGTTTGCTTATTGGAGATTTTATTCCAAGAAATGATCCAGTATGGTACCTTTATATCCTTTTAAGACAAATACACGACTTAATAACTTCCTCATCATTGCAAAAAGGGTGTTGTGAATTATTACAAACTCTTATAGCTGAACATCATGACTTATATCTAAAATATAGTAAGGTGGATCTTAAACCGAAATACCATTTTATGTTACATTATCATACAATATTGAAAAAGTTTGGTCCCCTTGTAGCTTTGTAGTCGATGAGGTTTGAAGCCAAATATCGGACATCAAAAATATCTAACAATACTTTTAGCAATAGGCGTAACATTTGTAAAACTCTGGGAATTAGGCATCAGTTTTAATTAAATGATTTGTTTCTTAAAAGCACTTTAAATAATGAAATTGAAATAGGACCATCTAAATTGATAAGTGATGTAGAAGTAGAAGAAATAAAAATATTTATTCAAATCGATGATAACTTGCTGATTAAATGTCCTTGGATATCTGTAAAAGGCATCAAATATAAGCCTAACATAGTAATCACTTTCGATATAATTGAAAACGAACTTCCTAAATTTTGTATTATAGATCAAATTTTTTTATTTAATAACAATGTAGTATTTTTCAAATGTTTAAAAGTAAATACTCTTATGTTTGACGAGCACATATTATCTTATAAGGTAAAAGTAGAAATAAGTAATCATATATTTTTATACCACCATACATTACCTTCTTTTATTCCACACAATATAAGTATATTACCCAATGGAAATAAATATGTTACATTGAGGTGTAGTATTTAATTAGAAATATTGCACAATTTAGTTTATTAAAAGGATTTAATAATTATGTATAAACCTGTCAATAATAATATTATTTAATTTGTAGATATGTATAAGTAGACCTGTATAATTATATTAAAATAAATTTATTATTTAGGTACACCATCAAATATATTGTTTTATTTTGTACCTATTTTAAATGATTTATTAATTAATTACATGCTGAAAAAAATGTATGCCAATAAATATCGAGTAAGTACCTATACATTTTAATATCTACTTATAGGTATTAGGTACTTATTGCAATGTCAAAGAGTAGTATCAACAATATTGTTTATTATGACATCAAGAAAAGTGGTAGGTTGTACTATATAGTTTAGTTAAATGTACAAAATGGTATTTGTTACTACAATATAAAAAAAAAATATCAACTTTATAATGGCTACAGACTGATCTGTAATGACTACTAAATTATATGTGTTAGCAATTACAGTAGGTACAATTTGCAATATCAACTAAACTATTAGTTATCTTTAATGTATCATAATGTTGTACGTACAATACGAGTAAATTTTTGTGGATGGGGTCGTCAAGAAAGAACCTTCTTTTCTTTTTTTCCACTGACGCAAAACTCAGCCCATTTCACTGCGTGCCTGCTCGATGGAGCGCGTTATGGTTTTACGTCGTTTGTTATTTGAGAGCATCCATAATGGTGTGTCGCTAGTGTTGTCCGTTTTCTTTTTTGGTGGTGGACCGCACTTGATCAGTTCCTTTGTATCCGCACAAATGCTTCCTGTTTTCCCTCATCTGTTTTAATGTATTTGTGTAGTTTCTCTGTTACCAAACGCCAGTCGCTCGGTTGGGTTGTTTCCTTTTTAATTGCTACCTGCTGTATGCGGACTGTTTTGACCGTAGCCAGCATGCGGTCGCATTGTTCTTGATGATTGTCTGCTTGGGTTACCATCCGTCTTCGTTGCTCAGCCGCTTTTTCTCTTTCTTCCTTGTATTTCTCTGCCATATTCATGTTTTCTCTTTGACTTCTGCTTGTGAACTAATAATTTTTTGAAAATGTCATCCGTATATATATAAAATTGACCGTCTAATCTGGCCATTCTATTGGTTGTTCATTTTTTTTTTTTTTTTTTTAATATATACTCGTATAGCAGGTGGTGGGTAAACTGCCCGTCCCATGGCGCCTGCTAATTTTCTGTACATTTTGTGTTTTTATTCTTTTGTGATTGACCTGTAGTACGGTCGCACCTCGGATATATTTATTATTTCGTCGGTGTTGTTTGTTGTGTTGTTTATTAGTATTGTGCTGTCTCCAATAATTTTTTTAATCTTGAATGGACCCTCGAATAAGTTAAAAAATTTCTTTATTTCCTTGTTCTCCATGTTTGATAAGTGGTGGTTTTTCTTTAATACTTCTTGACCAATTTTATATTCTATTTTATTTTTGATTTGTTTGCCTTGTTTTCTCTTCTTATTGCTTTTGTTCTTATTTTTTCCGCAACTGTACATAAGACATTGTCTCTTGGTATGTCCGCTGGTTGGTCCGGAAATTGAATTGTGTGCTCGAATATATTGTCTGACTTTTCTTTCATCTGTTTCAGCATTTCTTCTTTTAGGTCCTTTATTTCTTTTTCAGTTTTTATTGGAAATATTTCTATTTTATTATCAGTTTCGTTTATTCGTGCTGTCCACTTTACGAACTGATCTTCGATTTCCTTCCATTTTTCTTCGAACACTCTTTTTGTTTGTGTTATCAGACTTTTTAGGTCCTCTGTTGATTGATCCGGTTCTGAGGACATATCTTTTATCGTCGAAGCTCCTGGTCTGCCTCTCGTCATGTTGTGTGGTACGTTTTGGTGGTGCTTCGAGCCGTTAAGTTGGGCGCCAGTTGTTACAGTCCTCTTCCGAGGCTCTGTACCGTAAATTAGTGAACGCAGGTTCTGGTTGAATGATGTGATCGTTTATTACAATATTTTACAAAAAGACCAGCCGGTCGCACAAGATAGATTATTAGAAAGTACAATGGGTAATGATAATAATATTAATACTATAATATGTGTATTTACAAAGTTGTATAGGGAGATTACGCCTAGCGGATTCTGATGTCGCGGATATGTTGTGCGTGGGAATTAACATCGTATATCGACATATTCCGTGGTATGGGTAATAAATATTATATGAATAAATACTTAAAATTAGTACCTACCTATACTCGTATGCCTATAGGTATATATATTATTATTCTATATATAGAGACAATTAAATATAAAGTATAGTAGATAAATTAGAGGCCCGGATTAAGGAGGGGCAGGGGAGATGGCCCCGGCCCACAAAACCAATTAATTGTGGGCCCTTCGTACGAGAAGACTTAATTTTGGAATAAACGAAATTCAACACTACGGCCTTGTTCAGACGACGATATTTTTCCCGTACCTATACGGTATACGGATTCATTTGTGAATTCTCTTGCCTAAAAATTAACTTTTAAAAAATAACCCTTTCCTTTATGAGTAATAAAACCTGGTTTGCTTATTGGAGATTTTATTCAAGAATGATCCAGTATGGTACCTTTATATCCTTTTAAGACAAATACAACAATAACTTCCTACCAAACGCCAGTCGCTCGGTTGGGTTGTTTCCTTTTAATTGCTACCTGCTGTATGCGGACTGTTTTGACTGTAGCCAGCATGCGGTCGCATTGTTCTTGATGATTGTCTGCTTGGGTTATCATCCGTCTCGTTGCTCAGCCGCTCTTTTCTTTTCTTCTTTGTATTTCTCTGCCGTGTTCATGTTTTCTCTTTGACTTCTACTTGTGAACTAATAATTTTTTGAAACTGTCACCCGTATTTATGTAAAAGTGACCGTATAATCTGGCCATTCCATTGGTTGTTCATTTTTTTTTTTTTTTTTTTTTAAATATATATATAGGTGGTGGTGAATGCCCGTCCCATGGCGCTCTGCTAATTTTCTAACATTTTGTGTTTTTATTCTTTTGTGATTGACTCAGTACGGTCGCACCTCGATATATTTATTATTTCGTCGGTGTTGTTTGTTGTGTTGTTTATTAGTATTGTGCTGTCTCCATAATTTTTAATCTTGAATGGACCCTCGAATAAGTTAAAAATTTCTTTATTTCCTTGTTCTCCATGTTTGATAAGTGGTGGTTTTTCTTTAATACTTCTTGACCAATTTTATATTCTATTTTATTTTTGATTTGTTTGCCTTGTTTTCTTCTTATTGCTTTTGTTCTTATTTTTCCGCAATTGTGCATAAGAAATTGTCTCTTGGTATGTCTGCTGGTTGGTCCGGAAATTTAATTGTGTGCTCGAATATATTGTCTGACTTTTCTTTCATCTGTTTCAGCATTTCTTCTTTTAGGTCCTTTATTTCTTTTTCAGTTTTTATTGGAAATATTTCTATTTTATTATCAGTTTCGTTTATTCGTGCTGTCCACTTTACGAACTGATCTTCGATTTCCTTCCATTTTTCTTCGAACACTCTTTTGTTTGTGTTATCAGACTTTTTAGGTCCTCTGTTGATTGATCCGGTTCTGAGGACATATCTTTTATCGTCGAAGCTCCTGGTCTGCCTCTCGTCATGTTGTGTGGTACGTTTTGGTGGTGCTTCGAGCCGTTAAGTTGGGCGCCAGTTGTTACAGTCCTCTTCCGAGGCTCTGTACCGTAAATTAGTGAACGCAGGTTCTGGTTGAATGATGTGATCGTTTATTACAATATTTTACAAAAAAGACCAGCCGGTCGCACAAGATAGATTATTAGAAAGTACAATGGGTAATGATAATAATATTAATACTATAATATGTGTATTTACAAAGTTGTATAGGGAGATTACGCCTATGAGCCCAACGCCCGAGAGGGGCGCTCCCTATATCAAAGCTCTCAGGCCAGATGCCCAGCCTAACACCCAGGAGGGGGTTGTGGGAGGGCGGCACAACGTTCAAGTGGCCGAGATGGGGGGAATGGAGGGCGGCACAACGTTCAAGTGGCCGTGGGGGGTTTTTGGCACAGCGTTCAAGCGGCCGTGGGGTTTTGGCACAGCGTTCAAGCGGCCGTAGGGGAGACGGTTGGAAGGTTGTGAAAGTCAACAAAGACATGTAGCTGTGTTAACAATCTGTTTGGTAATCGCTACATACTTAATATTTACCTATAACTTAAAACTAATTGTAACCACTACATAATAAATTGTAACCGCTGCGTAATATTTACGTGTACATTTTATACTAAATATTAATTGTAACTATAACCTAACCAACTGTTGTCACGGGTGCAACCAAAAATCCTGGTTATATCAACTGTATTCTAGTGATGATAACCATATATTTTTTTCAGTGCAACATTTCACGAATACAGTGCTAGTAGTTTAGGTAGTACCGATTTTATAGCCACAGTCTTAAATCTTATGAGCAGGGCTCGGAAGTTATAGCACTAAAATAGTTCATTTTTAGCGCTATAATATGTACTTAAAAACACCAAAATATGCACTAAAAACTTCAAAATATGCAAAATAAAATTGTCAAAAAACATTTAAATTTGTTCTGAATTAAATTTTTTTTTTTTAATAGATTTTTATTTTCGTTTTACATTTACATTTTAGTAAAATCATCGTATACATTCGGTCATTGGTACATAGTCGACCGTCGAATGTCGATACATATTTATAGATAAAATTGGGAAATTTCACCAATTAATACCGGGGTCGGAGGACTGGGCCGGCGAGGTACCGAGCAAAACTCGGCGGGCCGTTCAAACTAATTGATTTTATAGGCCGATTTAATATAATGCCTATATTATATATTTTATTTATTTTACGCCGAATTAATTTTATTGCCTCGGGCCGGACCGAATTCCCAGTCCGACCCCAATTAATACCAGAAAAACAAATTCCAGGCGGCTCTGTCCTACATATAATATATTTATTATTTTCTAATTTAGATAGACATTCGTGTCGAGTGGAAAAACAGTAAAGAAATGTGATTATTTTCATTTATTCCAGAAATCGTAAAAATATGCATAAAATAGCACTATTATAATCCTAAATTAGCAAAATAGCTTTAAAACCCGTAAATACGCAGAAATTAGCAAAAAAAAATTTCGCATGTGACAAGAAGGACGTGTGAAACAAATCTGTATCTTACACATAATGTTCTAAGGCTTAAGGTACGGTGTCCAATACGCGACCGGTCGCCGCGACAAATTACATTTTTCGGTCGCTGATAACCGACTGGTGTCCAATGTGCGACCGGTCGCGGCGACTCGGGTATGAATTTCATTAGTTTTTATGTCTGATTAGTATTTCATCAATGATCAATAGTAGGTACGTCGATATTTGTTGAAATTATGTCCGACTGTAATTTGCCAAAAAGAGGAAACCGATAGATTCGTTGTTCTTAAATCGTGAAAGTGAAGGGCACTTTAATATTCTAATAAACAGACATTTATTTGAAAACGACTTAAAATTTTCTTACTAATTCCATAAAAATGTCATCGTGTTCGGATGAAAAGACTACAGCCGACATTTTAACGCGCGCGACGGGTCGCCGCGCTACACCGCTCTCGTTGCGGTATTGTCGCGGGTCGCGGCGACAATATTATCTGTCGCGCGACACAGTCGCGGGTAAGACACCAACCAGTCAATAGGAAGCGCAAATGAACGGTAGAGTCGCGACGGGTCGCGTATTGCAAAGTTTCTCAAAGTGTGGTCCGCGAGCCCATACCAGGGGGGTCCGTGGAGCTAACCCAAACCCAACCCAATCCAAATATAGGCTGCTGTTAATAAACGTTATTTTGTGTTTGAAAGCACTTTCCATAATCTATACCGGTGGTTTTCAACCGGTGTGCCGCGATAAATCTATTAATAGTTTTATAATTGTGTATTTACCCGTATTATTATCGATACACGGTGAAAAGTGATAACTAACAAACACAAAGACAGGCTAATCGCTCATCATTAATCGTAGATACGTATAATACCATAATAGTATTTAATATTTTAGTTCCATGCGTAAATTTTTTTTTGCTTTTTCTCCGAAAAATAAAATGATGAGCAAAAAAAAAAAAATAATTTACGCCTGGAACCCAACCCAACCCAACCGGGGGTCCTCGAAGACTGTAGGTCTTTAGGTAGGGGCCCGTGATTCATTTTGACTTTGAGAACCTCTGGCGTATTGGACACCGTACCTTTACCAAAAAAAAAAAATATATATATATACAAACGCTACAACTTCCCGGGCCCTGCTTACGGGGCACACGAGTACGAGAATATTGGCGGCAGTCGCCGCGGATATTCCACGTAATCGACCGCGTTGCGTCAGAGAGACGCGCGTGTCCGACATCGCGTACACTAGGCGGGGGGGGGTATACCGCGGCACAAGCGCGTGTAAAAAAAAACGAATAATATGTAACAAATATAAATTATATCGGTCACGAAAAACACACAATATCGCCTTGACACCGCCGGTGCCTGTTCGTCGTAACCTAAACGACACGAATTATTATCGAATAGGCATTGGCGGAGAGATTTCGATTATTATAACACACACACACACATGCGAGCGCAATAATTAATACCGCGGAATACGCGCGCGTGCACAGCGTATACGCGCCGAATAACGATTTATTAAACTGCACGTGATTTGTATTATTACGCGGTACGCGAACGACGATAGAAAAAAAAAATATATATATATATAAAAAGATCGCCGTAGGAGGTCGGTGATCGCGCGGCAACTGGTAAAAAAATATTATAATATTTATACGGTACCGGGGTCCGTCGTCACGAGACAATATAGTACGCGCGACGCTGTTGTTGCTGCTGCTGCTGTTGTACTTTCAACGAGATTAATATTATTATTATATTATAACGACGAGTGTATATTATATATGTATATAGAGAGAGATTTTTATTATTTTCAAGAATTTTATTTCTTTTTTTTTTTTTTTACGAAACCGATCAGATAACGGACGACGGCCGAGGGGTGTATTCGGCGCGCGTGAGTAGTTTGGCCTCAGCAGCCACACAATACACACGTGCCGGTCATACGCGATAAAATATATATGTATTTTTTTTTTCATAATAAACACATACACACGACGACTACGACCGGTGGTGGCCAGCAGCGATTCGACCACATCCCCCGTGGGTCCTCGTCTCGAACAGTCTCGGTATATTATGAATCCTGTCTGCAGTACTTACACCGTATTATAATAACGCTATATAATATGTTACACGATCGCAGCGTCACGTAGGTGGTGAAACACTGGACTCTTCGGCGCGTTGCACGCTAGCTAAGCAACCGAGGCTAACGGATTTATTTGTTTTTATGGCGCCGCGGCGGGCGAAAACCCCGAAAACAGTGGCGTTTTTTTTTTCAACGGTGGTTGGAAAGCGATCCGATCGGATCTGTATAAATTATTATCGTTGTTTTTTTCTAAATAAATGTCGACAATTTTCGATTTAACCTAAAATGCTACAATTAAAACTAAAGAAAAGACATTGAAACGTACCTTATGCGGACCACCTTTTTCCCGACACGGCGGGCGCAACGAAAATCAACGAACAAAACCGCGGCCCAACGAAAGGTAGAAACGTACGAGAAACACGGCGGCCAATATCGAGAACGCGCTATACCCGCGGCATTGCAAATTACCATTTGAAGTACGCGACAACGACTCAGTGCAGCCAAAATACGTTTACAATTAATTTAACTTGCACTGTTGTCCGAGAAAAGTCGCAAAAAACGTAGAAAACCAAAAACTATGAACGACGCGAAGTATGGTCGTTTAGTCGTGATATGAACGACTAGGTATGATTGGAAAAAAAACGAGTTTTAGTCACAGTTCGAGCATTACGTCACGCACCTACTTTTATTATCAATACTCAATATTATTGTCTTTGTGATTTGTGAAAAATAAATAATTTAAAAACGCTGTACTACGACGTCACGCGCCTGCCAATATTTTATAATATCCTATCTATAAGTTACAGAGTCCATGATATAATATGACAATTGATAAGTTCCCATCGTACCTAGTTGTTTATATTGTGGTGGGACACCACCACATGACTTCTCTTCGAAGTCGGAAGGTTGGTCACACTCGTTCAACGCCGCCGGCCGGACGCGTCGGGCTGCCGGTTGTACCGCCTCTCATTCTCTCCCTCGCCGCGACCGTCGAACCTACTGGTCTATCTCGGCCCAACGCGTTATTCAGTTTTTATTTTATGTACATTTTTTCGACCGAATAAAACAATCGTTATAATAAATTAACACACGTTGTATTTATTTGAGTTGGCGCCGGACCAGAATCCGTTCGGCCGCCACAATATCATGAGGCGTGTTTTCGCGATTAACCAAATGTAACCAGTTTACTGTTGTTTATAAACAAGTCGTTTTCGCGATTTTGGTTGTAACTTTGGTAATACATTTTGGTTATAGGTTACTGATATTTTATAACCGATCAAATTTAATGTTTACGTTGTTTGGTTATTGATAACGGAAATGTGATAATAGGAGGGAAATTTAAAATGGGAATCCATAAATATAATATAATAATAATATATTGTTTTTACATATTTTTGATTTGTATTTAAAACTGTATAAGTGTGAATCAGTGTACAATATATGTAATAATAATATCGGCACCGGGCCCCTTATCATTTTGTATTATCTCTAATAACTGTCTATAACCATAAACACATCGTTTTCGCGGATCTTCAACCAATAACCAAAATGTCTAAACACGACTGATAATAAATATAACCAGGTTAATCGCGAAAACACGCCTATGGTTTATAGTAGTGTGAAAATAATAACGGAACTGTCGCGCGCATGCGCCGGGCGATCAACACACGTCAGCTGGGGGTCTATTTTGCATTCCGTACGAACGATTTCCGTACGGATCCGTATTATTCGAATATTTTTTTTTTTATTTAATTATTATTAATTAATTATTATATTATTATATAAAATATTAATAATTATTCGAATACCCATATTTTCCGTGCGGTTTTCGTGTTCGTACCATTGTCGACTATTCGTGTGACGCATACAAAGGTATTTTAAATTTTGTACACCGTTGACCGTTCCAATAAAAATTGCCCTGTTCAAATAGTACCTATATATTATGTAAAATCCGTATACTTTCTAAGATACGGATAATATACGGACATTTAGTTATACTGTTTCAGTAATACGTATTTTGAACGTATCGTACGAAAATTTTGTTCGTCGATTATCGTATTTTGCCAATCGTATATTTATTGTATAAACGTGTATCTCACTACATTTTATACGAAACCGAAATGATGGTAGTAGGCGTGTGAACGCAGTTTGTTCAAACAATATTATACTTTAGCTTTATGGTACCGTTAACAAGTTGACTGGCAAGCTATTATCAACGAAATTGTTCCACACGTTCTGAGAGTTAAATTTAATACTTATATTATATTTGTCCCTCAGCGCTAACTGAAATTTCATGGTTTATCATTATATGGCATGGGTACTATTGTTTAAAAAAATCGATTTTAATGCTAAATATCGATTTTGACAATTTTATAAATTAATTAGATTTCGGGGAAGTGAGAGTTAAATTTAACTCTCGTAGCCTATTTCGATATTTTTAGATATTTTCCAATGGATTTTTTTTTCGTATTATTATATTGTTTTGAACATTTTATCGAAGAACACCATTATCTGATAAATGATTTGCACGGTATATTGTAACCAGCCTAACATGGTGAATTATATTACGTGTGTGTGTGTGTTTCGTGTATGTTGTTTTGTACGTATTATTTTGTGACTGCGTGTAATACTACTAAATATGAAAATGGTGTTTTGACACTATATGTATTTTTTCCTCCTCTATTCGAATTTGAAATAAAATGAGAGTTAAAATCAACTCTCATGTGTTAAAAACCAATAAGTAAATGAGAATCAAATTTAACTCTCATAGCGTGTGAAATGAATCCAGTGAGAGTTAAATTTAATTCTTACAGCGAAAAAGGTAAGTGTTTGGCGATCGGCGTTCTTTCCCGCAGGCAGTTAACGTCAGGTCGCGCGTGTCCGGGACGGGACAAACGAAACGTTAGGAAAGACCAGGGGCGCAATTTCACTGAAAAAACTGGGGGTGCTGAAGCCTCTCGATTTTTCATGTTATTTTATAGAGTTATCGATATCTACGACCCTTCATTGACTATTAAACAATTACATATTCAAGTAATGGCTATGATGCTTTGTAAAGTATATTATTACTTAATTACAGTAATTACACGTGATAAACGTAACATATGAATTATTAAACCATAATCAACTTCAATTTTAAATTTAAATTTGAATTTACACTTAATTACTTATTATAATAACAACATCCTCCTTTCACTTTGAGCAAAAATATTTATTACTTTGTTTGTATTCATTTGATTGGTAAGGTCTTTTTCAATAACGATGATAATCTGTGATAAAACTAAAATAGTAGGTACTTTGAATGTTGTCACACTGCGATGTTTTCGCTGAACGTCGAACATTCTGAACGATTTTATCGCCAGTCGCCACACTAATCAAATTGATATATTTTATCAATAACATATTATTATATTATAAATTTATAAAATCATTTGAATTTAAATTGTTTTCTTTGATTTTTTTGACCAGTTTGTAAGACAACATATTTTCAGTCATCACACGATTATTCAATTAAATAATATCATAGAACAAAATTGTTGTTATGTATGTATTGTGTACATAATAACTACTAAAATTTAAATAAATACGAAAAAAATTGGGGGCTAATTTCAAGACTGGGGGTGCTAAGCACACCCAAGCCCCCCAAATTGCGCCTATAGGAAAGACTACAAAAGTTTAAATATATAATATGCCGTTTATTCTAGTACGTGTAAGCGAGTGAAACGTTATTACAATATAAAGGGAAATGAGCTGATAAAACACATACGAGGACGGGGGGAACAATACAATTACCGCCGTGGAACCGCTGGTGTAGATTGAACGGTTTGAGTGATCGGAGCAGCTGGAGCAGCGCAGTGGAAATGGATGCGGAGTAGTTGTGGGTCGTTCATGAACGAATTGTTCCTTTGGAACGAGTCCAGAGGGAGAACGAACTGGAACGATTCCACCTACTCGTTCCTTTTATAGGTCTAAAACCAAATTGTTCCATATTCGTATCGCGCACCGATTACACTGAATTGAGACTGACATGACGCACGCATCATTTATCGTTCGAAACGCTACCGATTACCTTTGTCCGGTGCTACTGCGCAATGTTCGTAGATAATATTGTCTACGAATCTTGCGTAATTGCGTTTGCGTACCGCGTATCGTAGTATTACCGTTCCCTGGTGGCCTGGTCTAGCTGACTGGTTGTGTTTTCGTTCGTGCCATTCGTATGAGTCCAGAGGGGGAACAAGTCGGAACGATTGCACCTACTCGTTACTTTTAGGTCCTATCGATCAATTTATCCACATATGTAATTTGTACGATGTGTGTATTATACAATCCCACTCCGTTCCAAATGTAAATTAAAGAAATAACACACATTCAAAAAGGATCGGGCGGCAAAGCCACCCGGTGGTCTACGTATGACCATGACAAAAATTATTTTGTCATGCGTATGACGAATTCACCGATGATTTTTTTGAAAGAAATAAAATTTTATTGTCGGATATTGTGACTCAAAGAGACTATACACCTAGGACCTAAATGACTACAAACTTACAGTGACTGAAAAGTGCTAGTAAATATATAAATATATAAACTATAAGATCAATAATAAACAATTTAAATTAGTAATATTCGTAGTTCCCTCCACGACGCGAAAACCGCTATTATCGGAATTTCGGGAACTGAAGTACGACACGTGTGGCTGGAAAAAAAAACGTAGTAGTTCGGTTCGGTATCGGTACTCGATAGGTACCGATAGTAAAAAGTACAGAAAGGAACGATGGAACGAGTCATTCGGAATCGTTCCTTTTGTGGACCTGGAACGAAAGGAACGATTCAGCAAAAGGAACGAAAAATCCCATCATTAATGCGGAGCAGCAGACGTACCGTGACCATGTGGAGCAGCTGGCGATTGGCCACGGGAACGAGAAAGTCGCCGTATAGTTACGGGCGATTTGAACGACCAGTTTGCACACTGGATTTCGCAGCCACATGTGGCGATTAAACGCGTCGACCGGACCGTTTACGTATGAGGTCGATGGGCGATCGAGCGAGTGAGTTTGTGAGCGTACAAACACAAGATGAATGAAAACACGTGTATTCGAATGAAAATCGACGGAGTGGTCAAAAAGTCGGAAACGTACGACTACAATCGCGAGCGTGCGAAAGGGAAGAGAGAGAGCCGGGGCGACGCATGAACAGCGACGGCCGGCTCAAGCAGCATACTCGGCTTGAGCAGTGTGACCAACTGGTGAGGTGACCAGCTAAACCAGGGAGCTCTGGTTTCCTTAGCGGGTTGCCAGGGAGATTCGAAGTTACACTGCTCGAGGCGCGAACAGTAAGTATAATGTAAAACTATTGAAGTTTTCATGTTTGACCGGTGAGAGTTAAATTTAATGCTCAAGCCAATTAACTTGTTAAAACCAGTGCTCGACAGTGGCAAAATAAAAGTAGAGGGACTCTGTTTACTTTTAAAAGAAGAGCGTCCCCCATAGAGTAATATAGAGAGGCCGTTGGGTATTTTGCCCATGTTAACTTATTGATGCGGAAAAGGACTCTATTTAACAGTGCCTTCGTTATTGATAAAGAAAAATATTGTAAAACGTACCGCTTGTTAAATGTTATCAGTACGTGGTTATCTACTAATGAAATTGTTTGAACTATTATGTAATGAACTTGTAAATAAATTCATCATTGTAAGACTTAATTGCCTTTTATTTAATGTAATAAATTAATTAATACACAAGTATATGTATTAATGCTCAAACGAATATACCTTTATTAACGTCGAGTACATGCTTTATGCTTATGACTAATAATTATTATCAAAAAATTGCTTGTTTGAGATATGATTACCTTCTTTAAGGAAGGTATGTAATCCCTTAAATGCATTGTGAAATACCTATCAAGTACTAACATATCACATAGGTATAAGTACATTTTATTGTTTTATTTAAAAATAAATGAGAATCTTGCATTTCAACTGGATTTTTACATCTTATATATAGCGTTTAGATAAACGAACTGTACAATAATTAATCCAATTACCTTCTAAAAAATCTAAAAAGTCATTCATGTTTGTTAATAATACAATACAATGACACAACAAACAGTACAACTAAGTAATAATTGAGTACCTAAAATGTAGAGGTACCTTAACATAATGTTATAACGTAAAACCATTGATTATAGAATATACTATATTCTATAATCAATGGTAAAACATAATAAAATCACTACGATATGCATTTTAATACAAAATGACTAATACAATATTTTGTTTTTAGTCTATGGTCACCCTGTGAAATAGAGACCTTTTGCGCTTCACTTTTCAGTCGGAACGGCCTCTCTATATTACTCTATGGCGTCCCCATCACTTTTTATACCTTGTTGTACCGTGGGAGGGGGGGCTACGCTCCCACACCCCTCCTTTAATTATGTAAAATAATATTTACACATTTATGATACAGTAGTCGCCGCTTATAGTGATCAAGTTCGTCCAAGAATATTTTGATCACTATAACCGGAAATCCACTATAAGCGCCGACTTGAAAAGCAGGTCAAAAATAACGTAAAACATTTTTCAATTACATAATTTTAATTAGAACATTTTACATATTTTTGTACTTATGTGTATTAAACTTAAATCCTTATTTTCTTAACTTCTACTTAAATTTATTTTAAAAAATCTGTAATATGGGCCTGTTTTTTCGGTATTTATACTATTACATATATGTATATTGTAGTATTGTACCGTATTTCTGATCACTCTAACCGAAAATCTGAACACAGTAAGCGGCGGAAAATGCACTAATAACTGATGTATGTTCCGTTCCTGGCATTTTTTATCACTATAAGCGGCCGATTTTTATAACCAGTGAACACTATAAGCGGCGACTACTGTACAAAATTAATTTTAAAGTAGATATCATATATTGCATTTAATAAACGCTCGATTAAAAAAAAAAAAAAGTTCATTTATTATAACTATTTATTTAAATAATCCCATAAATTATGGTAAGTGTGTTGTTTTAAGTGTGTTATATTAAGCCCGGTTTTAAATCATATTGTGATGTAACTCTTCTTAAAGTTCGAATGGTGGGAAGAGAGGTATTTGACATAATAATGGTATAAATAATAAAGACATATAATAATAAAGACATAAAAATTGCGTGTAATGTGTAAGCTGTTGTCATGACAACTAATAATAATATTTATTATCGAAATTACTTTGAATAAAGATACCAATATTCACAAATCCCAAACACATTTCTGTTCCATTTTTACCGCTCACGCGACATTTACACATCAATGTCTCGAGTACTAGCAGACTCGTTATTTATTTATTCAATCATTCAACTTCAATATTTCGTTATTATTGCAATAACGGTGTTATAGCTATCGGAAAATTCCGACCGAAATAATTACTTCGCCACAGATTATTCCGTTTTGTTTATTTATTATAATAATAATTATTTTCCGTAGCCAGCTGCACCACCTGGTCAAGATCCGAATCGGTAAGTGCTATTATCTTAATGGTCGAATCTGTATATACGCGTGTGTGTAACTACACTAACGCACGCCCGCGTTTCAATAAAATATAAATAATATACCGTACACGACACGTTCCAGTGGCGGGAAAAATATTCCCTCTCTGTGGACTAAAAACAAAGAAATATATTTTTTTTAAAAAAATACGAATTCCAAAAATGACATACTATATATTGTTGATGTTAAAATTAAAATATAACGGATTACTATAGTATACGCAAAAACAACTGGCAAACCATTATTTCCATAATCAAAACCTGCACGGATTGAAAAATTATTATGGATTCGTACCATATGTCGATTATTTTATTAATATAATTAATTAGAATCAAGGAGGTTTTTTTTAAAGCAAATTCAGAATTTTCTTTATTATTTTATTTTAGGTATATAATAAAGTAAAAACTTATTATTCATTGTATTTTATAAGCTTTTAACGATTTTTTTCCCGTCCATTGCTTTTTACAACGACAGAAGAAAGAAAATCCTTTCAAAATGTATTAAACATTTTTTTTATACGTCTTTATTATATTACATTAAGTCAAAATATATTATAACGTCTATAGTAGAGTTAAAATTGTATATAAAACGCTCAGGGCCGGATTAAGCGTGACCATAGCCCTAGGCACATATTTTTAAATAGCCCGCCGTATTGCAATAAAGTCGTGTTGGGAAAAATTCAGATTCTTTCAACATTTAATATTTTGTCTTCATAAACAAATACAATAATACAACTTTTTGTAATTATGTATAATTAATATAAACTACCTTATGTATTATTTTATTAGTTTACAAGTTTTATTAAAAATAAACCGCATAATAAAAAAAATCTATAGTGGCATAATCATTCAAATTTTAAAACATTTTTTTTCTACATTTTTTGTGAGCTAATTTCATTGACTATAATATCTTAATCAAAAGCATTTTTTAATCCTTAATAATGGTAAAAAATTAATCTTTACTCTGACACAGTGCATCGAATATATTACCATTTTACACGTTTCAAGACTGAAAAGTGAAAATAGTCGTTGTCCGGTACGATGTACAACTGTAGTATTTAGAAACGTTCTTAAGACACTGTCATAACATTTGGAAAAACACCAGCCTGCTCTTTACTATTAAGGTATGATAACACTGTGAGGGTTTTTGGATTTTCAAACAATACGAGCATATTTTTTCATTAATTCTTTAAAATGAATACACTCGTACATTAACACATCCGAGCATTGTACATCATTTGGAAATTGAAAAAAAAATGTATATCAATATATTTACAAAACTTAAACGATTTGAATTTGATATTTGTATGATACTATTATACAAATATTGTCATTGAAATCATTCTAAATTTCGAATACTATGACGTAAAACTAGAAAAAAAATTGCCTCTCAATTGTCTAGTCCTAGGCACGTGTCTACCTAGCCTATACGTTAATCCAGGCCTGAAAACGCTATTATAACTAATAGCTAAATATTTATTCAATTGCTCGAAATTCTTGGCGCTATATGCCAATACATTTTCGGAAAGACATTTTTTTATTTTATTATATTAATGAAACCTGTTATAAAGATATCCTGTGATGGTCAGGTACAAATGAGAAGTAAATTTTCGATATATATATATTTTGTACAGAGTTCTAGAATTATTCCGTTTCGTGCAATGACCGTTACGAATAAATAGTGTATTTTTAATCGCCCTATAATACGCATAATATGAGAACAATTCTAAATCCGCCATTGTAAACGCCGCATACCTACGCGTAAATTCACTATAATTAAGTGTTTTAGTAAAAATTTAATTTCGTATAATATATAATTGCTCTTAAAAAATGCCCCAAAAATTTAAAATGACGCGTTGAAAAATGCACTAAAAATTTGTTTATTTTTAATGATTTCTATGTAAAAAAATGGTTTTACACACGGCTAGATCTCTCTACGAATCTTTTAATGTGAAATAAAAAATTATCACCCACAACTATTTTCCGATAATATAATACGAGTACATAATAATATATGCTTCATTTATAATTTGTTATATTTGTATAAAAATCATGTTGGTATGTGTAAAAACCTTAGAATAAAATTTCAAAATAATATTTTGTATCAAAAAACTCCTGACTATATATATATATATATATATATAATTACGCGAGGCCGTTAAACAGAAAAAGAAAAGAAAAGAGAAACTCGCACGTACCGAGAGAGGAAGAGAAAATCACGGTTTGCTCGTTTTCACAACGCCTCCAGTTATCTTAATATGTTCTCTTTTTTTTTCGCCCCGTTTGTTCTGTACAGACACGCGTCGTACACGCAGCTATTCAAAACGCATATTTCGCGATTGTTGAGATTAGAACGCGCGCTGCCACAATAATGGAGCTCGGAGGTATTTTACCGCCCGATTTTCGCAAAGACAACGCTCCTGCACCGTCGGCAGTTTCGGTGAAAACGCTAATGAAAATCATAATGTTCGCCGCTGTTTCAATACAGGTACGGATCCGAACGAACGTGGCCTGTTGAAAAATCCGGTCGCGAATTCACTATAGAATGCAGGTAATGATGGGCATGCAATGACCTAACCGCGCACCGACGAATTGCCGGAACTGCCTATACAAGCAGTGCCCTGAGGGCACCGTGACTTGTAAAAAAATTAGTTATAATTTATTGTAATTTTTTTGATGAGTAAACATCTATTGCGGCGGTATGAGGGTAAATCTCGGGGGAAATGGGACGGATTTGTGTAAGCTGTTGTCATGACAACTAATAATAATATTTATTTATTTTAATAATATCATTTAATTTACCCGCAGTAGTAATAATATTAATTAATTTGCACACAATTATAAATTGCGTTGTAATAACAACTAATAATAATATTTATTATCGAAATTACTTTGAATAAAGATACCGATATTCACAAATCCCAATCACAATAATTCCGTTGCATTTTTACCGCTCACGCGACGTTTACACATCAATGTCTCGAGTACTAGCAGTCTCGTTTTTTTTTTTAAATTTCAAATTGAATCTTATAAAAAAATTTATTTCGTGTATACCGATTCGGACCCCATAATAACCACGTAAATTCATATAACATTACTATTATACCCTTTGCCACCATTTTATTATTATTGCGAGTCAGTCACACACATCTCATTAATAATTTTATTTTATTCACCTTTATAATAGATTTTCTCTTTTTTAAATATTTTTCATTATTTTTTACAAGTATAAAATTGTATTAATTTTAAGTCGACTTTATGCTTAGAACGCGCTTATATTGTATTATATTCAGTACAAAATTAATAAAAACTGATAATCATTGAGAATTATTGTTAATTTTTTTTTATGTATATTCCTCGTGGTATATCACGGCAGAGCACCGCGGCTGTATTTAGTCCAAAGATAAAGGCAGCGCCGCAAAAAAAAGTTTGGGAACCGCTGGCCTATACCGTAAGGAATATAATAAAATATTAATTCATAAATGAACGAGTCGAACGTATATTCGAATGTTTTACTTTGAGTTAAAAATTTGAATACTTGAAAAACAAATAAATATAAAATATTACGCCGGCTGTCTGCGACAACCGGATTACGTTTATACGAACGGCTTCCGATGCGTATATAAAAAAAATTGTCAGAAACTCGCTAATTTTTAAATTATTAGTAAAGAGATGGTTATATTAATAAAGGATGAAGTGATTTTATACAAATTTTAATGTTTTTTTTTTTTTTTTGGACAACATGTTTTATAATTAATACATTTTCATTAAGTTTTGTCGTGTTTACCTATACCGGCTATACCTATATAAATTCGTACATTTTAATTACTTTAGACGGCTGTATAGAAGATGAGGTCAACTTAAAGACCGAATCATCTATATACGGTAAATGTGGTAATAATTAATATCGATATTTACTTTTAATATTCTGTATGATACTTACGTACGTATGACGTATTTATGACGTGTATTACCATTCCATATAAATAATTTATAATTAATGGTATTATGTGTTTTTATCAGATTGATTTTTTTTATTATGTATACCCACATATATAGTCGACAACAATTATATATAAGTATATTTTTTTTTACCAAAACAGTTGTCAAACCGTGATATTATATCTTATAAATGCTATAAAAATTATTTTATTTATATTTAACTGCGCAATTGGATTCTTTTTAATAATTAATAACAACAAGTTTCTGAAATTGGACTTTGAAAAACAATTATGCGATATTAATTGTACGCGGAAAATAAAATTGCCAAAATTATCCGTTTTATATATTTATAGAAGTGTAAAAAAATAAAAATTGTTTTGTACAGGAGCTAGGGTAGGGTTTCTAACCGACCAGGTTTTGCTTAGACAGTTCAGATTTTCTGGTACCTGTCCGGTATGTATTTATATCTTTCAACTGGACGTCAAATGTCTAGGTTTTATGTTTTTTGTGTTTTATTTTTGTTATGTTTTATGTTTTTTTCCAGTTTTAACCTCGGCGGTTTGTGTTCATCGCTATTAAATACAGGCGTATATATAGGATTGATTAAAGCAGAAATTATGATCAGTTTTAATATTACTGCTTGACGCGCTAAGAATTTTGCGAATTTTTCGGTTACAAAAGGGGATCAACAACTTATAAAAGCTGCAAAAAGCGCACGCGAGAGATTGACATAAAGGGTTTAAAGTTTAAATAAAGATTCGTTCATTTATTTATTGAAAAAATATATATTTTTAATTTAAATTTATTCATTATTATTATTATTATTATTATTATATATTTTTAGTTTTAAAAATTATTAAATTTTTTTTAAAAATATTATTTTAACAATTCGTTCGTCGATTGTAATCATTTTTGTTAGTTATGTACCGGATATTGAAAATTATTTTCCCAGGGACTCTAATCATAAGTCATACTGACACTAGTCTTACGGTAAATATCGATTACCACCACGATATGATAATAATATTATGATGCCGACAAAATATCCCAAAATTTTCATAGTATATTTATTTTCTTCTTTTTTTCTTTTATTATAGAAACATTTACAATCCGTATTCAGTGTGATACAATAAGCAGATGTATTATTCTTATGTACTAGGCGTGATGACATGATAAAAAAAGGAATCCATTGACACTACTTCAAAATTAAATCTTTTTTTTGTTTTTTTTGTTAGCGAATGAGTAAATCACGAGACCAGTTCCGTTTAAGACGTCTAGGAGGATTGTCGGGTACAGTGTCAGAAGATAGAATAGAAATTAGTCGGTTAGGGTGACTGTGTGTGTTTGCGTGGAAGTTTGATTAATAAATACGGACAAGAGTAGATATAGTGCAGATGTTAAGGTCATTGTGTGAGGTATGGTTGCTAACATACCATGGATCATTTGTTATTAGCCTTAAATTGATAGACGGAAACGATTGAAAAATATTAATACTTGATATTTTTGCAGCACCCCATAGTTGGATTCCATATGTCATAGCTGGGCGAATATAATTTTTTTATACATAAGTAATTTATTTTCGAGTGAAATGTTTGACCTCAGGAGTTTATTATAATTTATAACATTAACATTAATATATAGTGAATTACGATTTATTTGCCTCCATTAATATATCCTACGAGCGTAAAATAATAGCGTTTTTTACAATTTTATTTTATTTGAAATATTCATGTCGTGTTAACTTTCCGTTTGAAACCGTGCGTTTCGAAAAAACCGAACTAATAGATAGGAAACCAACGGAATTTCAGCCGGAAACTATACGCGTTGTCAAAAAAAGGTTTTTTCTCCTCCTCTCCATTACTACACCATGTAGGCGGTGTCGGATCAGCCAAATATTATATCTCATTCTATTATATTATATTGTTCGACTAGGTGTTATATTTGGCGTTTGATGCGTACAATTCTAACGCAAGTACACATATTATAATGCCATTTTAGTTTTAAAATAGGGCTGCTAAATTTTCAGGTAGGCTAAATTATTTTTCCACCAGGCCATAGTGATGATAGCATACACAATCTTGTATTTTATAAAATAAATTGAAAATTATAAATTCCTACAATTTTTTTTTGTTCTCAGAAATAACTCCTAAGATACATTATGTAAATTTGTACATTTTTAAATTTTTAAATGTAAATTTGTATTTTCCGCGTTTATATCTATACTATGGAAATATGTTAAAAATAAACATATACTAATTTTAATAATAACAACGAATGGTCAAATTAGGTTTAATAGATCACATAACCAAACAATTAAACAATACAGCTTCAATTTCTATAAGTAAATATAATAATAATATAATGTCCATTTTTCATTATTGCTTGCCATACGATTTTCACACGATGCTCCTTAAACGCTTTCACTTTATATGACTATAAATTGAAACGTATATTGATAAATACGCGACTTATAGAATTTCGACCACGAGTAAGTATCCCCGATAAAAAATGTCTACAGGCAAAACAATACACTGCACCTAAAGACATTATTGTGTATTCAATCCAACTGTATAATAAATAATAATTTTAACTAAAAAAAAAAAAAAACCGAGTCTGCTAGTACTCGAGACATTGACGTGTAAACGTCGCGTGAGCGATAAAAATGGAACGGAATTGCGATTGGGATTTGTGAATATTTGTATCGTTATTCAAAGTAATTTCGATAATAAATATTATTATTAATTGTCGCGACAACAGCTTACACATTACACGCAATTTATAGTCGCGTGTAAATCAATTAATATTATTATTAGTTGTCACGACCAACAGCTGCTTACACATGTCCGTCCCGTTTCCCGAGATTTACTCTCATGCCGCCGTAATAGATGTTTCCCCTTAAAAAAATAAATCATATTTTTTTTTTTTTTTTTTGTATATACGCCAGGTGTTTGATATTAAACGAAAATGTCAAATATTGACGAACGATAATATTATAATGTAGCCGGCCAATGCATACCCTGCTTTACCTCAAATGGCGCCACTGCATTATATTATGACACTGCGCTGCAACAGTCACGATATCGCGTTGAAAACTTTCAGACCTTACCGACGACAAAGCGGTCTTTCCGCGTACACGTGTAACGCCCGACGGCCAAATGAATCACACTCTTGTGCGTCCTTGCGTCGCCGCCGTCGTTATTCCGTAGCCGTTCTACTGCTTGGAAACGTTTCGGTCGGTTTCTCGCTGAGTTATTATCAGTCCGTTTGAATAACGTTTCCAAATACTTGTGTTTCTACACATTACAACGTAATTATTTTCAATATTTAACGCGCGTTATGGCTTTTGCACGACGCGCGAACGACGAGTTGTTTGTTATATATATATATATATATATATAAGTAATGTAGGTAGGTAAATATGTTTTCGCTAGTGTGCCCGAAGTAACGTTTTTTTCCTAACGTGATGGAGACGAACGCTAAACCGCACGTTTACCGAACACGTCGATAATAATAATATTCACTAAAACTACCGATTTTCACAACTGTTTTAAGCCGGGTTAAGGGGATTGAAAGCGGGTATTTTCTCTCTTTGTCTTACACACATGAAACATAGCAAAATAGACGTTTCGTGCTTCCAACGTACCGATCGATCTCTTGGTGCGATAAATTTGAAAACAGATTTGAATTCCTCGTGAATTTTACTACAAAACGACTTTCCACTTTTTCATTTTTTCATAAACCCTTAAAAAATTAACCGAACAAATTAAAAAAAAAAAATTGTTAGTAATTCATTTTTGAAGGTCTTAAAAAAAAAGAAATGAAAAAAGTGGGAAAGTCGTTTTGTAGTAAAATTCAAGAGGAATTCAAATCTGTTTTCAAATTTCTTATCGCACCAACAGATCGATCGGTACGCTGGAAGTACGAAACGTCTATTTTGCTATGTTTCATGTGTGTAAGACAAAGAGAGAAAATACCCGCTTCCAATCCCCTTAACACGAGGTCAGTGCTCGGCCGAGTTACGAATATTTGTATCGTTATTCAAAGTAATTTCGATAATAAATATTATTATTAATTGTCGCGACAACAGCTTACACATTACACGCAATTTATAGTCGCGTGTAAATCAATTAATATTATTATTAGTTGTCACGACCAACAGCTGCTTACACATGTCCGTCCCGTTTCCCGAGATTTACTCTCATGCCGCCGTAATAGATGTTTCCCCTTAAAAAAATAAATCATATTTTTTTTTTTTTTGTATATACGCCAGGTGTTTGATATTAAACGAAAATGTCAAATATTGACGAACGATAATATTATAATGTATTTTGAAATTAGCTGCACCGGCGCAAAATATTTTTTTAGCACGCCAATTAGGGCACGGAAAATAATATAGGGCCGGCCAATGCATACCCTGCTTTACCTCAAATGGCGCCACTGCATTATATTATGACACTGCGCTGCAACAGTCACGATATCGCGTTGAAAACTTTCAGACCTTACCGACGACAAAGCGGTCTTTCCGCGTACACGTGTAACGCCCGACGGCCAAATGAATCACACTCTTGTGCGTCCTTGCGTCGCCGCCGTCGTTATTCCGTAGCCGTTCTACTGCTTGGAAACGTTTCGGTCGGTTTCTCGCTGAGTTATTATCAGTCCGTTTGAATAACGTTTCCAAATACTTGTGTTTCTACACGTTACAACGTAATTATTTTCAATATTTAACGCGCGTTATGGCTTTTGCACGACGCGCGAACGACGAGTTGTTTGTTATATATATATATATATATATAAGTAATGTAGGTAGGTAAATATGTTTTCGCTAGTGTGCCCGAAGTAACGTTTTTTTCCTAACGTGATGGAGACGAACGCTAAACCGCACGTTTACCGAACACGTCGATAATAATAATATTCACTAAAACTACCGATTTTCACAACTGTTTTAAGCCGGGTTAAGGGGATTGAAAGCGGGTATTTTCTCTCTTTGTCTTACACACATGAAACATAGCAAAATAGACGTTTCGTGCTTCCAACGTACCGATCGATCTCTTGGTGCGATAAGAAATTTGAAAACAGATTTGAATTCCTCGTGAATTTTACTACAAAACGACTTTCCCACTTTTTTCATTTTTTTTCATAAACCCTTAAAAAAATTAACCGAACAAATTAAAAAAAAAAAATTGTTAGTAATTCATTTTGAAGGTCTTAAAAAAATTTCTTAAAAAACCAACAAATCGATCGGTAAAAAGTACGAAACGTCTATTTTGCTATGTTTCATGTGTGTAAGACAAAGAGAGAAAATACCCGCTTCCAATCCCCTTAACACGAGGTCAGTGCTCGGCCGAGTTACTAAAGCAATAGCCACTAAATTGTTTTAACTTGAATAATGTGGACACTGGATTAGCTACTAAATCCAGCATGGAGATTTAATAAACATTTTAGTCGAGTGAATAAAAACTGATTCTATTTACTAGGCCGAGTAGCCGTCCTCGCCTTTATTGTGGCCTAGTGTAGACAAAACTGTCTTTAATAAAATCACGAGTTTAATCACAATATTCGGAGTTATCGTATTATCAATTTGTATATTTTATCATGTTTTGAATTTAAACTTTTTGTTTACTACTTTACTGGTTACTTACTACAGTTAAATACATTTAAATCAAACTACTCGTTTTACATAACTACTAACTGTTTTGTTAAAATGTCAAATAAATGGAATGAAAATACAACAGTAAATTTCGTCGAAGATTATAGGATTGTCTCTTTTATTGTTACCATTAGGTAAATATAGTTCACTTATTAACTCTACTAATTCACTGGCTCATGTTTCCCCTTTTACGTGTAACCACTACATCTCTACTAAATCATTAAACTTGCTCTAGTAACTCGGCCGAGCACTGAACTTGTGTATACGCGGCTTTATGTCAAGTGTCCCGAGCAAGTGTGTCCGACGAAAACAAAAAAAAAAATTTGACAATTTAACTCGGCGTCATTTTTCCTTTTTTTTTTTCTTCGATTTAAAACAACCGCTATAGAAACGAGACTATTATTACTACGGCTAGAGGATTTATATGCATTGGCATATATATATTTTTCCAACGTATGATTACTGATTTTGTTTGAAATGTCCACGAATTACGTATGTCGTGATGAAGCAAATAGTGGTTATTTTATTTTGCATGTTTTGAATAAAATGCGTACTATTGCATATCTCGACAACAAACATTTAAAATGCACGTTTTACGGCATATTTTAGCCGTGGTGGTTGGTAAAAGAAGAAAACAGAATAATTTACAGTAATATCGAACAGAGGAACTTTTATTTTTGAAAATTTCAATCACCACATCATTGTTTCGTGTAATACTTTCGAATAAAATTAATAGTTTACAATAATATTTTTAATATTTTAGAATTTAAAATTTTGTATTTTGTGCCATATTTTTTCACGTTTTTTGTTGCATATTTTTAATAAATCGAATGCATATTTTATACCGAATTTTTATTGCATAGAAATCCTAGCCATAATATTACTACCAGTACTGGTTGTACTATAAAAATCATTGTTATTGGAATCCTTTAAATACATTTGATGATTTTAATACGTTTGAAGACCGCGCGGTGATCATAACCACAGTGTTTTTGTCACGAATCAACAACAGTAAAGAACTAAAGACTTTGTGGTACGAACTTCTTCTCCGATTCAAATGTATATTAGAACGTGTTTTCGACAATATTTGTCTGCAGATACGTTTCACTCACAATATACACGAGCACGTCGTGTTCATTACGAGGATATTATCATAATAATTGTACTTTATTCATGCGGGGCGTACTGCAGGCGTGTAATAATAACGAAACACGCGCCGACAGTTGTTGTTCAATGGTCTCATCATTGAGGCAGCAGCCCGCAAACGCGCGTCCTTCTCTTTATTATTATAGTATACGTACACACTCAAACACGACGAGCCGCAACTACAACACACAGCAACAGAGCCTGATTTACAGATTTTGAGGCCGAAGACTTTGATCTTTAAGAGGCCGTCATTCTCGTTTTAACTCGTGAATTTTTAAATTTTTTCACTCTACCATATCTCAAGAATCGACTTATTGTTTGTACCGTAAATTCGTAACAAATTGTTCAGAATTTTTTTGACGTTTAAACATCTATTACGGCGGTATGAGGGTAAATCTCGGGAAATGGGACGGAAATGTGTAAGCTGTTGTCATGACAACTAATAATAATATCGAAATTATTTTGAATAAACATACCAATATTCACAAATCCTAATCACATTACCGTTCCAATTTTACCGCTCACGCGACGTTTACACGTCTATGTCTCGAATACTAGTAGACTAGTTTTTTTTTGTTATTGTATTACTGATATTACTGTATTGCCCGAGTAATAAAAAAATTGTAAAAATATAAAAATCCGGTCTTTGGTTATAATAAAAAAAAGACCTAATTATGAAATAAGTAATTATTAATTTATTTCGGGATCCCGATGAAGAGAATTGGTACTCCAACTAAAAAATACATATATAGGTATGTCCAGTGGTCAAAGTTGATCAAAATAAGTGGGGGAATGAAAGCAGTATCGTCATTTCGAGTTTAGAAAGGGGTGGAGCAAAGTTGTGAGCGGTTCCTATTGCTGAAAAGCAAGAAAAATAAAAAAAAGTATTTTGATTTTTAACAAAAGGCTCTATCACCGCGGTTGATGGTGAGAAACATATTTTTTTATGATTGTGATTAAACGACGTTTAGATCTACTAAACGTTGAAATTTTAGAAAAAGAATAGTTCTTTCAAAGAGTTAAAAGAAAAATGATTCAAAGATATTTTTCTAAAAAAAAAAATTAGGCAACATAAAAACTATACAAATCATAATAAAAATTAATTTTTTTTAAATCCATGAGGGATGAACAATTTTAAACGAAATAAGTGGGAGAATAGAATATGCTAACTAAAAGAAGTGGTGGGATGGCATCCCCCCTTAAACCCCTACTTTGACCACTGGGTATGTCCCGGATTTCGACAAATTTAATCCGGTATTCGTGCAAATAACCCGACGTTCTATGTTTTATTATTATACATTTTTTTAAATCGTAAAAAATAAAAGAATGTACATTATAAATTCGTACGATTTGTATCTTTGATTGAAATATATTGTTGAGACAACAATACCCCGTGGGTATTTTTTCTGATTTTCCGTAGTGCAAATTTTTAAATTTAAATTTAATTCCTAATGGTTATATGGGGGAAATGGTGCATTCACAATTTATTTTTCTTTTACTGTATCTTATAATAATAATTAATTCATACTAATTGTGTTTACCTTAAAGTCCAGAAAATATTAAAAAAATAAACAGTTACCATATTTATAAACTTTATATTAGGTAACTATTATATTATTGAAATATTATGAACGATTGAAATTGTATTTTTTTGATGGGATTTTACATTACGATCATCATCTTCATCTTTCTCAGCATCAAGAAATACACCTCGAAACCATTTTTGTTAAGTGGCTAATTCCTAATTTTTATATTATAAAAACTTGTATTAATTTAAAAAAAAAAATATTTTTTAGAAAAAAAAACTGGCTTCGAAAAACGTACTAAAAAATATGAAATAATCAATAACGCGATAAAAATCAATAAAAATCAAACAATTTATAATACAATATCTGTATTAGATTAACAAAATGCGTTTCTGCAATATAATGTTGTTTGAAATTCGGCGCCGATTTCGAAAAGGTTATTGATTATTACATACTTCTTAGTACGTTTTTCCAAGCCGGTTTTTTTTTTTCTAAAAAATATTTTTATTTCATCCTTCTTAGTCGTAGTAGTTATATCGTCATTCCTGTTCCTAAATTTACATCGATAGTCAAACATAAATAAAAAAAAAAAAGAAACACAGTCACAGTTCGAATTCAAAACCTCCTCCTTTTTCGATGTCGGTAAAAACTAAATTACTGGCCGAATATTGGGCCAATCCTTATGAAACTAGGACGGGACCATCGGGAGACGATACTCTTTCATATAAAAAAAGATTTATCCAAATCGTTTAAGTAGTTTCGGAATAATCGGGGTTTAAATATAAAAAAAAAACATAGCGATGCAGGGGTCCAATAGAGAACCTCATCTTTTTTCGAAGTCGGTAAAAAAAAAATTGTTTTTAAATCTTAAGGTGCTGCTGCAGATGGTACCATGCAGTCTACCTATATAATAAAGACACGGGTGCACATTTTTATTTTTCGTAGTGCACAAAGTGTGTCGTATTGCACACAAAAATAGCCACTGACAATACCTATATGTGTTCATACGCGTGTGTACGATACCGTCGTCGGCTGTCGTCTGCCGGATTACTACGTGTCTTAAGTAACGCAAACGAGCGATTGAAAAATATGGGGGAAAAAAAAAAGAGGCGAAACGACAGTAGGTATATTAGTAAGCAGATTGTATATTATTATAGGTACTGTAAACGTGCGACGACGCGCGGCTTATAACGGTTGTAACACAAGGATTTTACGACGAGAAAAAAAATGTCACTGCAGGTCTTATTATTATTATTATTATTATTATTATTTACCGTCGAAAAGTATTCTGAGCTCTCCCGTGTCCCGTCGTCGTCGTCCTGCATTTTTTTTTTTTTATGTATATACTGTCGTTAAATTGCCATTGTGAAGAATAAAACGCGTATTATAGGCATCGGACGTGTATAGAATTATCTGCATTTATAACCTTGTTTACGGTCTAATTATAATATTCACTATCGTTAACCCGTTAAAACGTCATACTTAAGAATGTGAAAACAACCGCACGTCAATGCGAGCATTATATTATAGTTTATTTCATTTCGCTATATATGGTTTTGTATTTTATTTCACGCAAGCGTGACAATATAAATTCATCTCGACCGTATTTTATGTTATATACGTATACGTCGATTTTCTAAAATTTTTTTTTTTTATGAATTTCGCGTGTTTTTTATTCGGTTTTTTTTTTGTAACATCACCGCTGACAAATAATAATATTATGAAAAAAAAAACGCGTACACGCGACGTACGACTCGCCCTTTTTGTGTATATGTCACGGGTGATGTTAACATTTGGATAACGTTGACATTAGCCGGATAATGTAAAATTAGCCAAATGTTAAAATTAGCCGCCATGCATATTGTTAAAATCTTGGATAATGTTAACATTATCCGGATAATATGACAATAGCCAATGCATTCTGGATAATATCATAAAAATATTATTACAATAGTAGTACACACAATTTTTTCTTTTTTACAATACATCACCAAAAGTACTTGGGAGAAATGGTTACGAAAACAATTGAAAATAATAATAATAATAATAATAATTAATTTATAGTGATAAATAAATATAAACTCAAAACTTGCGTAAACTATAATTTTAAGCAGATCTTGTGAGCAGACATTTTCGCTTATTAAATATCGAAAAAGTAAAAAATTTTCCCGGTCAAACGAACACTACTTGAATACAATCTAACGAATATCAATAACTAATATTATATCCTAATTAATGAGACACAAACAAATTATAATGGAAAATGACTTTAAAAATCACGTTAAATATATTTCTCCCTCCTACTTTTTTTTTTAATAATTTTTTTTATTTAAAGGAAATTATAATAATGATTTTTAAAAAAAAATTTTTAATTTTTCGCTATCAATATTTTGTTCAGAAATAGTAAATATAAAAAAAACCGAACATTAAAACTAGTACGTATTACGATTTTTATTATTAACAAAATCACATTATAGTACCAAAATTATGTTAACATTTTGAAAATATCTAGTTTTCGATAGATAATAATATATTGGATGATTCATTTAAAGGTACTATTTTTAAATGGGGATTTTATACAGATAATGCGTGAGTCGTATCAAACTGTTACAGTGGCTTATTTACGAGAGGTGGAGGTTTACGTTTAATATCCAACCCCCTCCCAGGACCAAAGAGTCAATTAAAAATATTATAGTGTCAATTTATATTAATACTTTATACGCAAATTTTTGTCACTCTCATAAAAGAGTATAGAGTCCATATCGATACAGAGAAAAATTAATTGTTTAGCTATACGCTCACAATTGGCAAAAATAACGCGATAAAACCTGAAAAAGTTCTCACTAGACTCTCTAATGAAAAACAGAAGTTTGTTAATATAATTTTCTGTTTTCTGTATTATACATAATAAATATATCGAGACAAACGAGTGTTTTATTACTCGATGAGTAATTTATTAATGTGAATTTGTTGAGGTTTTCGTGGATTTTATTGTATTATTCGTATGCATCGGTGTTGTTAATTTTTTCTCGACGATTCGGACTCTTTACAGAATCGTCAGAAGGCGTTGTATGCGACGTTCTCGTTTGATTGCCGTGACTATAGACTTCAGTATGAGTAATGTCGAGAAAAAATTAACGACATGCAGATACATCCGTATAAAATACAATAAAACAGATTAATTTATTATAGAAATACAAAAAAAAAAAAGACAAAATCGTTTATAGTGAGGACGGAACTTCTTTATATTTTTATTTTATTTTAAGCCCTGTCCAAAGAGAAATTAAACGTACGCCATTGCTTTTATTGTGTATAGAGTTATTCTCGTATTTCCAATCACTCGCATTTGAAATGACTATACGTCCAGTGACATATACGACGGGTATGTCTCGTTACGATCAAAACCTTATTACGCGTCCTATACGTTTTATGGAAGTGCCAGTAACGCGTACATTATAAATTATATACTGTACGCGGAGAGTATATACAATGCGCACAAATGCGCGATCACGCCCACTCGCAGTCGTCAAGCTTTGGGATTGAATACGCTCGGCAGCATATCATACAAAACGCCTTTGCACTGCACGAACAACGTAACGCAATATAATACGAAGGCGGGCTGATAAGTATAACGCCTTCACTTTACTAAAATACGTATATAAATGAAAACGAACGAAAAGGAATATTGTGAATAATAGAAAAAACTATATTTATATGATACGAACCATGTTCAAAATGATCTCCGTTTATTCGTACAGATTTTTTCGCCCCCCGAAAGATGGTAACGAGATTATCAGCAATTGTCGCGTGCCCGAATAAGTACGCGCACGTGCTGTACCGACTGTACCGGAAAACATCCAATATCGCGACTTCATTAATTACAATGAAATGTCGGCCAGGCCGATCAGTGGCGCCGAACTCCATATTCAAGTATGGCAAATGCCATGGTGAATAAAAGGGTGGTGGTGGGTGGCCAGCTGGGTTGTCACGATGAACTTATTTTATTGTTTTCATAAAAATATTTTGTGGATCCAACACTGGACAATATAGTTAAGTTAGGCCCGGAGCTGAGTACTTATGAAGGAACATGATATATAGGCAACATAATATAGCAATCGGTATTCAAATTAATTATAAATTAACAGTGTACACAATTTTATTTTAATATAAGTAGGTACAAATATATAATTATCAAAAAAATATTAAGAATAAAAATTGTGGATAAAATATGCAATGAACACTGCTGTATTTTTTAGATTCTGAGCTTAACAAGAAATGTATTGGTTTTGTAATGTTTTTTTTTTTTAAATTTAATTTGTTTGTATATATATATATATATATTTTATGTGTAGAAGGAGTAGAGTAAAATTTTTCAAATAAAGATCTTTGTAATAGCAAATTCGTTCTATAGTTGGTACTTCAGAGGTTTTTTTTGATTTTCTATGTAGTTTTCGTAAACTCAAAGAAAAACTGTGAATACATTTAAACTATGTTAATGAAAATATGATTTTATTTTTGCCTTCAAAGTATTTATTTATTTTAAATAAATCGAGTAGCGAGCGAAGCGAGGTACGATTCATGTTTAAAATTTTTGAACAGTTGGTGGGTGGGTTACACACAAATTTTAAACTCGCCATAGTGAATATTTTTTAGTTTGGCGCCACTGAGGCCAAATTATTATAAAAAAACACTTTAGATTCGACTCTTGTGTTAAATACGTGTAAACAATTGTCTTTTTTTTCTGTTATTGTTTGTTCTACGCGAGAATGCTTATATAAACACGGAGTACAGATTCTTGAAGGATCTCTCCCAACGATACTACACAGCGGGCGAGATGGGTGTGAGATTCATGCACGATGCACACTGTAACCTTTCGGTTACTGACGCCCGTTACTGACGGGTTCGGTTACTGACGGTTTATAACTTGGTTCATTTTTTCCTTCTTAAATCGTTGATATAATATAATGTATAATATGATCATTTTTGTCACATGACATTTTGGTCTGGTCTTGTCTTTGTTTTTATAATCGGTAAATTTTTTTTTTTGTTGGAGTTTCACGCCCGTCAGCTTTCTCCACAAATAATAAAAGTAATACTCAAAAATAAAAAAAACACGTCGTTTATTTTAAAAAAAAGGAAATCCTAGTTAGATCTCGTAGTAGTAGCGTTACAACGGATCTACGTGTGGAAACCGTTGAAATATAGCAACTAACACCTAACTTTGATCTCGCGGTTATTCTTATTTTTAAAACTGCCGATTGAACTTCTTCGTCGGATTCCGTGATTTAAATACGTTCTTTCGACGCATAGGAAAACCGCCATGGAAACAGTTTGCAGCTGGACTGAAGGACGGTGGCCCGATACAATTTCAAATTTAAGTCGATTTTTGATGAGGTCTCACGCGGTTATCATCATGTACGATGCAAAAGAAATGTGGTGCGATGAGTTTTTGGCGAATACGCGTGTTTTTAGTTTCTGGAACGTGTCACGCAATATAGCTTTCCGAATACGCAAATAGTACATATAGTGCCTTTTTGCATGAATTCTCCGTGTAGGTACACAAGTCGTTGGGCATCCCAAAATGTAGTAAACAATTCCCTGCGCAGACGATCGAGTCTTAAATTCTAAATTCGGCTCTCGGAAACCTACACCGCGGAGCATCATTGCTGTACGTGTCCATCGCGTGGTATCGTCACCATAAACAGCGAGAAAACGGACATGGATTTCTATACACTGTACTCGTCCGCGCTTAAAAACTCAATTATTTACAGCGTTGTTTCGACAAAGTTTTTTTTCGTCGTACAGCTATATTCCACACGAACAGTCGGAATAAATCAATAGTTAATTATATAATATATCGATATACTACAAAACGGAACAAAATCGTTCAGTCTTTCATGATTGTAGCAAAGTCGGAGTTATTATCATAGCACGCCTTCGTACGACTCTCGTATATCCGTAAAGGAAAAAAAAAGACAGAAAAACACGTTAAGGACGTACAAGTGCGCAGACACAACGAGTGGTGCGCTCGTTCATTACGAGACAATCGAAACAATATATATATATTTTTTTTGAAAACATTTTTTTTTCTCGTTCTATACACAACTTGGCCTACGCGTGACGTTTAAATTATTATCGTTTTACCGCTTAGAATTTCCGTTACGCAAAAACGGATGTCGCGATTTAAAAAAAAAAAAAAAAAAATAGAATAAAAAAAAGACGTCATTGTAAAACCAATACATTCCTCGCTCCGGTCAGAATCTAGAAAGGTAGCGAACAGCGGGGTGTTGTGTACGATGTCGGCTTAAGTTAACATTACTTATGGATAAAGACTTTATAGAGTTTTAACATAAACGTGAAAGAAACGCGATAAATCGTCGCGTTCGATAAACCGATTCTCAGCGGAGCTTCGGTGCAATAATATTTATTGTTAATAATATAGACACATAGTATTATTGTGGTGTATAGGGTACATAATTTACGATTAACCTTACAGTATATCATTTTAATAGAATTTCTTAAAATAAACCTAGGTAAAAATGTCAAGACTCTCGGAGACCATTAGTTTTGAACAAACGTTGTCTTCCAATAAAAAAAAAAAAAAAAATACGCTTTGTCGAAAAACTTGAAATGTTTATAAAATATAACACTGCGATTAACGATTTTCAAGATTTTTTTTTTTAAGACCTTCAACAATGAATTATTAAAAATTTTTTTTAAAAATGTGTTCGATTAATTTTTTTAAGGGTTTATGAAAAAAAAAAAATGAAAAAAGTGGGAAAGTCGTTTTGTAGTAAAATTCACGAGGAATTCAAATCTGTTTTCGAATTTCTTATCGCACCAATAGATCGATCGGTACGTTGGAAGTACGAAACGTCTATTTTTCTATGTTTCATGTGTGTAAGACAAAGAGAGAAAATACCCGCTTTCAATACCCTTAAAAAAAAAAAAAAAACACGCACACTCCTATTATAAGTACCCGTAGCCCGAATATTATAAGTAATTTTTATTTTTTATTTTTTCTAAATTATATTATTAATATCTAACGTATTTGTTTTGAGTGATATTTTTTAGTATTTTAATTCGTGTCGATCTGTGCGTCGGGTATCCTCCCGGTACGCGATATAAGAAACCCTAGACGCCACAGAGCGGGCGTCTAATGCGACACCCTTATTGGTCGGCTTATTGTTATCAATTATGGCAAACTGTTATCACTCATTAGTTATCATTTTTATTATTATGTACGAAAGGTTTATTTTTGTTGTAAATATATAAATCTAATTTTATCATTTTAGTATTTGGTAGATTCAATAAATACTTTTATGTCAAAAACTAGAAGTTAACAATTCGTCAAAAACTGGCTAAAATGATATAATGTTTCAACAATCTATACGAAATGTCCTTGACAACGGATTAAAAACAAAAAATAATATACCTACCGAAATAGACCATAAGAAAATATTTATTATTCGTATATCTAATTATTGACGAAAGAGTCATATTGAAATATTAAACGACACGCGTTACAGCTAAACTCGTACGTTTAAGAATACAGACATCTAAACCGCGTTGTATTGTGATACAAAAACGTTTATTCGCCGGTTTCGAAAATGGACGGTCTTACGACTTGTAACCACGACGTAACGGTGCCTTCGAAGACACTTGGAAAATTGATGGCCAAGTGCGGGGGATGTGGACTCAGGAAAAAATGGCCTTGGACCAAGATGGTGAAATGTTATCGTACGTATAATAATATTATACACAATATGAATAAATTAACTGCAAGTTTTCAAATATATACGTTTATTTACCACAGAATGCAAGAAATTGTGGCATGCGAAGTGTCTTCTGCCGCGGACTTCGCCCGACGTAGAGACAAGCGTCACGGTAGAACCGCAGCGTACATCGCAATGGGACTGTGTCGAAGAGTTTCTCCAGGTGACAGAAAAGACAGTCCAAAATGAATGGTATCGCTGCACCCTTGACAGTTTTCACGCAGACCTGGCTACTTCGTTGCGCGTCGACCATGCGCAGCGTGATAGCGATTCCAGCAAAAATTCGTTGTCATTGGCTTCAGACCCTGTCCGGTTCCTGTCGCAACTGGATTCGCCTTGCCACGGTCAAATACAGGTCATACATTAATAGATTTTAAATGTTAAGTTTTAAATAATCATATCGATTAATCCGCGGTGGCGGATAAGAGCACCTGCTCTAGTTTGTTTCCGGAAGTTTCAAAATATTCACCTAAAAACGTAAGGCTCGTATTTGCAAGCAATGAAAATGTGTGTGAGTTGAGAAATTTAGATATTTGGGACAGGTTTTAAGAAGAGAAAGAGAAAAATCATTAGAATTATAAAGTAAATAGAGGTGGTAGTCAGGAGGGGATGTTTAGGAGAGATTAAAATGATTAAACTATGCTTAAATTAAGTATAACTGGGTAGAAGGAGACATTTTGAGAAAAGTCTACGACGACTTTTTGTCCGAAATATTACTGTTACACTTTTAATATAATATGTATCTCTATTTTAACAAGTAAGGTTAGATCGCCGCGTCCACCTGATCGATAGCGTTAATTCTCCAAAGGTAATGAACGGATTTTATTCAATAGTTTATACCAATAGATGAACACCATAAGGAATTAGCAGTTAGAATTTTGCGATTTAGTATTTATTTAATTAACATGAAATACGTAAGTTAAATAATAATTAAACTACTAATTTTTATATATAATAATATCAATAATATATTTATATATCGCGCCTTATGAGAATTACTTAATTCTATGTTTCTTTTTTGTAGACACGATTTGTTAGTGATTCTGCTTTATGTGTACCCGTTTACAAAAGGAAGAATTACTATGAACAAGAAGAAATACATGGTATTACAGGAAGTAATAGCAATGTGCGACAGTTTGGACTCAATAGAAGGACGATACAAAATTTATTTAAGACTTCTAAAATGTCGATGGATGCTTTCACACTTCTTAAAGTGTTGGGTAGGGGATATTACGGAAAAGTAAACGTTATTTAGAAAATGTGTTCTGTAAAATAAATTAGTAATTATAAACTTAACTGTTTTTTAGGTAATGCTATGTCAACATAACATTTCTAAAGAATATGTTGCCATAAAAGCATTAAAAAAAGACGAAATAATCTCCAAAACTAGTCGCATACACTTTATGTATTCTGAAAAAAGAGTTTTTGAAGTAGTCACTGAAGACCGTCATCCATTTTTTATCAACATGTTTGGTTGCTTTCAAACAGATGTAAGATTATTATGAAAAATAAATTATAACAATTAATATCCTTTCTATTTTTCATAATATTCGTTTACAGACGCACATATGTTTCGTAATGGAGTATGCTGCTGGTGGAGATTTAGGAAAGCATTTAGAACTTGCTTATACATTTGAAGAACCTAGAGCAGTTTTTTATGCCGCATGTGTCGTCTTGGGCTTGCAATATCTACACGAAAAAAGCATCATTCATCGGTTAGTTTTAATTTTATTATTTTTGAAAACGTGTTATTATAATAAAGTGAATTTATAGGGACTTGAAATTGCTTAACATATTAATGGATGCTCAAGGCTACGTCAAAATAGCCGATTATGGGTTATGCAAAGAAGGAATAGGATATGGCGATCAAACAGCAACATTTTGTGGAACGCCTATTTATACGGCTCCAGAAATACTTAGCGAGGACACATATACACTTAGTATAGATTGGTGGGGCCTCGGAATAATTATTTTTGAAATGCTTGCTGGATATGTAAATATTTAAATTCCTGTTTTATTATTGTTATTCATATTTTCTTTTAAACGTAGTGTCCATTTGCGGGGAAGAGTAACGATGTATTATACGACGCCATAGTGAATGATGATGTTAATTATCCCAAAAGCTTTTCATGGGAAGCGCTTGAACTTTTGGAAGGAGTATGTTGTTATTCCATTTGTTATCATTAAAAATTAACAGAATATATTGGAATTTCTATTTTTTATATAGCTTTTGAATAAAGAACCAGATGAAAGATTAGGATCGCGTGAACGAGGTGCCGAGGACGTAAAAGAACAAGAGTTTTTCAAACAAATCGAATGGTACGATTTGTTAGACAGAAAAGTCGAGCCTCCATACGTACCCACATTTGTAAGTATCTTTTACCTTTTGACTGAACATTTGTGTTTTACATAAATAACCTTGTATTAAATGCAATATAATTTTATGTTCCTAAACAGAGTTCGGTGGAAGATGTTAGCCACTTTAATGAGAAATTGACTTCTCAACCACCAAAACTTACAATGCCCGAATCACCAAGACCGTTATCCGATGAAGACCAAAAGTTATTCACGGATTTTAAATACACTGCTGAATGGTTCCAACATGAATCATAGTTATTTACAATAGAGAAGATAAATTATCACTTATAAAGTTTTCACAGAACTTCCTACGGGTTTGGAGAAACATTTTTCCGTCTCCTCCTTTTTAAGAAATGGGATTGTAAATGTAATCGTTTAGATCACTGTTTTGGATTTGTTTGACAGTTAGTAACGGCGCCAATTACACGCTGCAGGTTTCGACGGATGTATTGCGTTACGTATTACTATTATTATTTAAATGTTATTACGAAATATATATATAAAAAAAAAGTAATATTTAAATTGTGTTCATAAATTTCGTTAATTCATTCATTTTTCTTCGGAAATTTCCATACACGCATAGTGTGGGAAGAAAAAAATTCAAATTACTGGAGAACTCATAAGTATATATTTCCGACGTTATTTTAATAAGTAAAACTACGTTTGAGTCTTTGTAAGAAAATAATAACAGAAATTGACGTATCTTCACAAAATGACTCAAAAAGTATACGCCGTTTGAACACAGCCTGAAGATCGCAAGAAAACTACATTCAACGTGCACTAAGGGTGCTCATATTCAAAATAATTATACGACATGATAATAGGTACTTAAAAATATTTTTGTCTTTGGTGAGATTTATAAGAATTCCCTGCGCCTAAAAAATCTTTCACCGAGATTATCTTTATTAATTGACTAAATTGATTTTGGCGTATTTAAAAAAAAAAAAAAAAACGCTTGTTCGGTGTGGATCGACGAGTGGTTTTTAACGGCCGAACACATGAGAATATGACACGCACGGCACTGCAGCAAGAAACCACAAAAGACCTAGAGGTAGGATCTAGAAGAGGGACGTATTAGCAGTCTTAAGACAAAAATAAGCAACCCTAAAAAAATTATATAGAATTTCAGTTGTAAATAGATATATTATATGAATAAATGCTCGGTAATAATTACTTGGTCCTAGTGTGAAGCCCCCCACGAATTTATAAGACATTACAATCTGCTGGAACGCACATTATTTTTGTACTTTTGCATCCCCCTTCTAATTTTTTTCCAATTCAAGCACTGCATTTTATTAACATAAACACACTACAAACATGTTAAAAATATCAATATCATAGATGAAATAAATATTTGTAATAGCAATCTGCGTTGCGAATTAGTAGATATTAAGAGTGACGTCGAAGTGATACGTTGTAATTTCAATACACAGAAGACGACGTTAACACAATATTCTTTGTTCTATTCAAAGAAAAAAGTGCCACTAATTGGATTGTTCAGGGACAATTAAAAAAATTTGTTTGTAATTATTACGTTATAACTTATAATTATTAAACTGAAGGATTCGATAAATTATATAAAAAATTCTAAATATATTTTCGTTTTCTTTTCCGAATTTCTAATTTTACTGTATACTAGATATTTTCGAGTATAATATAAAGAACAAAACGATTATAGCAATCAATTAGCGAAACTTTTTTTTTTCTTTGACTAGAGCAAAGAATATGTTAACATCAGGGTCTTCTGTATTTTTGTAATAAAATTAGATTTATATATTTACAAAAAAAAAAAAAAACCGTTCGTTCGTAACGATAAAAATGATAACCGATGAGCGATAACGGTTTGGCATAATTGATAACAATCAGCCGACCAATAAGAGTGTCGCATTAGACGCACGCTCTGTGGCGTCTAGGGTTTCTTATATCGCTCCCGGTATCTACACTGTTTCGCGGTATTGCCGTATTGGGTTACTACGCGTTTTGTGCGGTAACGGAAAGCGCGCGACCGACCCCGCGTATTGACGCGGATACGCGCGCGCACTCGTTCGACGCCGGTCGTTCCCACGATAGCGGCGCGCATAATAAATACTTCACGCTGTCATATACCGCGACGGAAGCTACACCGCTTCGTGTTGTTATATCGCGCTGTGTGTAGGTACACTTCGTACGATCCGTCGGCACTCGTCTGCGGCTCCCGGAGGGCGGATCAGTTTTGTCGACCGCTATACTCGGTTTCGACGTGGTTCGCAAACAAAAAACAAAAAAAAAAATTTATCTGTATATCAAAAGTACCGCGGCCCATAACGCGCGCGATAATGATACGAAAAAAGAGTGTTGGAGACGAGAACGTGTGTAGAAAACGGTAACGCGGGCATGATTTATCGGTACGAAATGTGTGTTGTAAGAGTGTTTTTTTTTTCCCCCGCCGAGTCGTATTACGTCCGTCAACGCTTTTCAGACCGTTAAAAAAAAAACCAATAACGTACTTACGCGTGACGCGACGATACCGTTTGACTTTAATAATAATATATTAGGTACGAACGTACGGTTTTCAACTCCGAAGACGGGCTGTGAGAACATCTGTACGCTCCGACAATAATACTCGTGTGTATTACATATATATATATATATATATATACCGCGTCGACAGTATATTATTATTATTACTTTTTTTTTATTATTATTATTATTATATCCCGGACCGTTTACAGAAAACGCTCTTAACGTCGTTATGCTGCTATACGGACGGTCGTGCGGTGACAGGTGTGTTCTTTAAACGGCGACGGAATTCATCTATTTGACCGCCGCCGCCGCCGCAGTAGTGCGCAGTCGCTGTGACGCGGTGAAGAGCGTATGGCGATCGCCGGACATCGACTACGTGCGTACGAAGAGCATATAGAAAAAAAAAAAACAGAACACTGAACAGTCGCGGGACGCCCGGCAGATATGTGAAACGTCGAAACTATTTCGTGTAGGAAATGCGCAAGAAAGGACGACGGTTTTTGAAGGAAATACGTGATCAGAAAGAAAATATTCGGATTTTCCTTTTTTTTTTTTTTCGACACGTGCGTATGTCCATTGATTATATATTACTAAGTATTAGTACTATTAGTAATATACTACTATTAGTAATATATAATCAATGGTATGTCATATGTTGATTTGTGCGACACCGAGAATGTTACCGCGACGTCATGAGGTGTGTAATGTAAATCATAGGCGGAAATCTATTAAATTTTCTGTGGGGAGGGGGGCTAACGTTTTTAACGTAAGTCATAATCAGTCAAATATCATACAAATTATAAATTATTACATTAAACATAAATAATTTTTAGGGGGGCTAATAAGGTATTTGGGAGGGGGGCTTAGCCCAGGCACGTAGCCAGGATTTTTTTTTTTTTGGGGGCGGGAGTCGAAATAAATTTTAATACAATTTTCGTACATGATTGATATTCAAAACATTTTATTTTTTTTATAAATTGAAAAATTAAAACCTTTATAATACAAAACAATCTATGGTTATTAAATATTTTCAACTAATGTCTATAATATAAATTTTTTGTTTTTTTGAGCCATTATATATCCAATACTTCATCTGTTGAGATAGACACTTCCCAATGTACTGATATAAAAGAGCAAGTCCCGTTAAACGGTCATTTCCAGTTTTATTACAAAGCAATGTTTTTAAGCGCTTTAGTGTTGAAAATGAACGTTCAACTGCTGTTGTAGAAACTGCAGGTAGTGTTGCCAAAATTTTCAATGAAAAATGTATGTTTGGGTAAAACTTCTCATTGCATGCATTCAAAATATCCATAATTTTAGTGGGTTTTTTTTTCTACATTTAACCATTTTTCACATCATAATAAAAATTCAGACCCAACCACGTTATACGGAAGTACGGAAAAATTTCGTGGGGAGGGGTCCAGACCCCATGGACCCCCCTAGATACGTGACTGGCTTAGCCCCCCAAGCCCTCCCATTTCCGCCTATGAATGTAATGCTTGTGTGTGTGTGTGTGTGCGGTCGACCGGTGGGGACCGCGAGTATAATTACATATTATAAATGTTGTACGACCGCGTTATCGGCATAGCGGCGGCAATAACAATGTCAATGGTAAACGAACCGTACCAGTCGTATCAGTCTACATCTCTCCGAATACATCGTTTGAAAAAAAATTAAAGAATTCTTCGTCTTCAGTCTAATGGCGTATACAGTCCTAAACTAAAGGGATTGTTCGAGATACTCGAAAAATATAATAATCACGATATTATACCTATGAGACTTGAATTTGGATCCACGAGGACTGCACGGAACGGAATTCATTGAATTTATGCGTACTGAACTAGGATTAGAATGAAGCAGCGATCTAGCAGCCAGTACCTCGCGCTATTCGACTTGCATCGATGCCGTCTTTTATCGAGCACCGTCCTTTATCGTCTATGACTAGCTGTGTTATACTGATTCGCACGCTGTAAATGATGATTCTGTTGTTCAAAAACATATACAACAATAAATACGCGTTGTCTTTAAACTCGTTAATTATTTTTTTACACGTGACAAAAATGTTACCTATAGCTTAGTCCTCGTCTCCTCGTACCTAGATATATATACATGTACCGATGTATCTGCATGCAGTGTGGATAATCTTTCATTTTTTTTTTTAAGAAAAATTCTGTATGAACACGTGTAAAACCGGGGGAGGAAAATCTTTTTTTGGTCAAAAGGTGTTGTGCCTTTTCATGTTGTACGTATCTTTTCGGATGTCGACCGAACGTTTGTGTTTTTGTTTTGTATCAAATCTCGACGAGGAATATTTAGACAACAATTATTTTCAATTCTCACCTAAACGTACCTATTATTACCATATCAATGTATCATTATAGTATCGTATTTATTTTATAGTATACATCGTATATCGCAGGCGGGTATTCGCACGCACCACCTTCCTACACATTTTGTTACAAAAAATGATGTACTAAGAAATCAAATTATTTATATACATACTAATATTGTATAAAGATATGGTGACTAGGGTGGCATGACTCATCATATGTCTCATTTTATTTTTCTAATTTAAATTAATAATATGTATAGGTATATTATGGTTTTTTTCCCCGGGCCCCCAGAGAGCCCGGACCCCGGGACCATAGTACTCACTGCAGACCTCCTCTTTGTGGGGGCCCTGATCGCAGGCGTCACAGCGAGAAATTTATAGACTAATATCTAAATTAAAATGTGAACGAAAAGAAGGCAATTGTTCTTTATTATTTTTCGACACGGTTATATAATATTTTTGATTTTCCTTTTTTTTTTTTTTTTTTTACGCGAGAAAATGCGTTTTGCACGACGACGAATTAGATTTAATTTTATGAAAACGTCTATAAAATTAGTTTTCCACTCGGCGAATAGTCACGTCATCGATTTCGTTTTACATACAAAAGGTAATTATATATAATTTTTTTAGGAATTTCTAATGTGTTAGACATAGTCGATTTCACGGACGCATTTAACACGCGAGATTAAATTGAAGTAATACGAATTATTATCGCATTAAAGTTTATATGATTATATTATTACGTTGAAATTACGAAAAATACTATCCGTTGTAAACAATATTATATTATATTCCTTTTCGACTGAGTATTGTAATATATTGCATTATAATTTTTATTGAATTTCGTGAACGGACAATTTTTCCGTACAAAGCGGATCGAATGGTAATATTTTTCATATAAACATTGTTGATACGTTTAGTTAGTCACATGTTTAGGAAATAATGGACTGTATATAGTTTACATAACATTTTTAAAGAAAAATAATAGGTTATTATACAGTCTGTGAACAGAACATATATCGGTACGTTTAGAACATTTAAAAAATCGAATTTAAATCGTAAAAAGGTGCATACGATTGTATTGAGTTTAATCGCACTCATTTTAATATTGAACGCGCGTTTGTAACCGGTCCTTATAAGAAACTATAAAATGTATCATTCTGAGGAGTTTTTGTATTTCTAAAGCTAAACGAAGAAAATATAAACCTATTAAACAGTAGTGTTCCCATACATTTTTTCCGAAGTTATATCTAGTGTCTTACGTCGGGTATGTCATACTTTTCTTAAAGTTATTGGGGAAAGAGATATCAATAATATACAGAAATTACATTGATTTTCAATTTCTTCATTAAAACGGTTTATTTTTATTTTTTAATACGTATAACGTAAATCGTAATGTACGCGGCTTTGCAAATACGTGCATTACGTTACGAGTAATTGACAATGAAAATAATTACTGCTATAGAAGTATATATGCAATAAAAATTGCCATATAATTTTCATAATTTTGTCGACGATTTAAAATAGTTTTTACATACAAATTAATTACATATTGCAAATATATATATAGATTAGGTTTAAATTTTAAAATAATTTTGTTTTCTTTATATTTTTTCCGTGTTGTTATAATATGATGTCCAGTGTTGAGATTTATCTAGATAATTCATCTAGATAATATTTTTTTTATCTTTTATCTCATCTAGATGAATTTTTTTTTTACTTATCTGAAGGTTATCCTAGATAAAAAAAATCATTATATTTCTTGTATAATTATCTAGTTAAAAAATTTAACCAATTTGCTTATTTTTTTAGTATTTTTCCAATAAATAAGAAAAAATGACTTGGGAATGTTTCCAGCGAGACTTGGACATACACACATACATAATATGTATATAAATTTTTTGTGTGCGTGTAATAATGCATACCTGTATATATATTATATACCCCTTGCAATAACTAATAACACGATTATATTCAAATAATTTATAATTTTTGTCTTATATTTTATCTAGATAAATTTCACTCATCTATTATCTTATCTAAGATGATTTAAGTATACGTCATCTTTATCTGCATCTAGATGATTTTTAGCAAAAAATCTTTTATCTTGTCTCAACACTGATGATGTGTTGCTTGAAATTTTAAAGACCCGCCGGTTGGAACGTAAAATGGATTTATATATTGACTATAAGGCCTATAGCCCACTAGGCAGCCTGGCTGCGGCAGCCAAAATATTGAGCAGCCAGTCGACTGTTGTCGAGTCGTCAATCGTTAGCCGTCGTTCTTTAGCCGGTTGGCTGCCGTGCAATCGTGCACGTTCTAATGGCTACCGCAGCCAGAAATTCTTGGCTGCCTGATGAGCGGTCACCAATAAGCCGCCATATGCCGAAGTGGTTGCCTAGTGGGCTATAGGCCTAAAGCAATGATAACAGATGTTCGTGAAATGAATACGATATATATATATATTTTTTTTTTTGTAATAGATTCTCAAAAACTCATAGAAATATGAAAAAAAAAAATGTTCTGCCGAGAATGAACCATATAATGTCAATAATAACCATTAATTTGGATGAAGGGGAAAAAAAACGTGCGAATTTATAAAAGTCCTATCCCCTTGATAACAATATGTCATAAGAACTTTTTTTTCTCGAACAATAAACTATTCGAGAATATATACACGCGTAATATTTAAAAAAAAATATATCGAGAGTACGTATATACGACATATAATGTGTATATACGTACGGCTGAGGTTCCCAAAAACTATGGGTCGCAACCAAAAAGTGGGTCGTCTCGATGATATTTTATAGGGGATCGCGAAACATTTTCACACGACGTATATGAGCCGAAGGAGAATTTTATCGTTGTTCGATCTGTTCTAAGGCAATAATTCGTTAGAAACGAGTTTCAATCGTAAACGTTTGAGTTCTATGGCGGTCGTTTGTTCGCGGGACACTGTACCGCAACTACCGGGTGTGCATTGCACACCAGCCCCCGACCGTCCAAAACTAATTTAGGACCCCGAAAGTTTTAGCGTATGATAAGTATTTGATTTCATAATATAATGTTAAAATTTGTATACCTTTATAATCGATGTGTAAATAATTAATAGTAATAATAATAATAATAATAATAATAGATATACATTTGCACATTATTCAAGATTTATCATGAAATTTACTCATTCTGCAATAACCAGCGGCGTAAGTGCGCGCAACCACGATTCGTCTAAAGAGTTTAACTTCAAATACAAAACAATCTTTAATAGCATATTTTAGTGAGAAATTTTAAATTAAACAAATTTAATGAATTCCTAACGAAAATCCCAGAAACTTATCACAAAAAAAAAATTTTAATAATTTAAAATTAAATATAACGGTCCAGCGGGGGGAGGGGGGAAAACATTGCCCACTGTCGATAACGTTAATTTATTCACCAACAAAGCTATGCCCCGTAACGTGTAGTTGCGCGGCACTACAGTGGGACCACACCAGCTGTCCAACACTTTCTGTAAAAATCTGTCGAGACGCTACTTATCATAGTCATACTCTTCGTATAATATTGCCAAGTATACGGTTTTTCGATCGCGGTCGTCGTAAAAAAATAAAACTATAAATTTCGGAACGAATTTCAGCTCGTCGTCGAACGTGTGCCAGTGCCGTCCTAACCACCAATAACGCCCTAGGGCAGGGGTGGCGAACCTTTTTTGTGTAAAGTGCCAAAATTTAAAATCAAGTTTTTTGAAATATGCTCGCGTGCCAAAAGAAAAAAAAAAATGAATTTTACTAGGTAAGATGAAAAGAAAAAGCATGTAATAATTACACACATTTTATTAGGTACACATTTATTTGATTCTTAAAATTTCTCATACTAAAGTTTTAAAATATAATTTTTTTTAAGATAAATAATAATTTTTTATGTTTATAAATTTGGCGTGCCACTGAAATTTGGTCAGCGTGCCATAGGTTCGCCACCCCTGCCCTAGGGTAATAATATTTGACGCCCCCAAAAAAAAAAAAAAATGTACAACTAACGTAATACCTAATCACATAATTTTATATATTTTAATAGTAAATACATTCATCCTCGAAATCATCATATAGATACAAGGGAAATTAATATCTAAAAATAAAACAACAGATTTTTTTCTTTTTGTCATTCATTTTTTTGACGCCCCCTGCATTCATAACACTTTGGACGCCCTAGGGCACTTGCCCCATTTGCCACCTCCCCCCCTTGGGACGGCTATGAACGTGTCCTACAATATTACGCCTCGAATTAAACGTCGACGCGAACGTTATCAACGCAGTCGGGTTTTCGGATTCGTTCTGGTCCTACCTGAACTACGAGAAACTACGAAAACATGTTTTACACAAGTGTATGGAAACGAACGTATACCGCACCACTTCACTAACGCAGTAATTCGTTTTTTTTTTTTACAGTGTACGCGAGTGTTAGCAAAAAAAAAAATCGATTCGAGCGCGTTGCGCGTATTATAAACGCCGCGTGTTTCGGGTCCACGGTGTCGCGCGTAAACGTGCATTTGGCGAGAGATATCGATGGAAAAACAATTGTAGAAGGAAAAATAATAATAATCGAATTCAATATAATTACTGTGTAACGTGTACGGGTTATATATTATATAAAAAAAAAAAATAAAAATTATCTAGTCGCCGATACATCGCGCCGTCGACGTTGAACCGTTGCCGTTACGCGTGCGAACGCGACAAATGAGGCTGACGAATCGGACGAAACAATATTATTTGGTTACTGCGCCGCCGTACCCGTACGGTATTATTGTATAGACACCGATGACTTATTTATATACGTATATACAGACACACACACACACACACACACACACACACGTGTCGAAGTCGGGACACGTTCCGAAGCGATTTATAATATGCCATTATATTATATTGAATTGCGACCGCGATTAAAAATGTGCGTATACCGTGAACGGTGAAGCAAAAAAAAAAACAAGGAAAATTTCTAGAAGAAAAAAAAAAGTGTAATTTCGATCTGACGGTTTAACAAAATCGCCGAAACGAGCGCAGGAGTTGTGCAATCCTCCTCTCCGCGCGCGCGTGTGTGATAATGTCGAAACGTTGTATGTTAAAAAAAAAATATTTATACAAACGTTGCTCGTAATAATCTGTCGAAATTATCGGACGAATTGTGCGCTATATAACAACAGGTGTCATCAACCATAGGCGTGCGCAGGAATTTCTAACCCAACTCTCAACCTAAAAAAAGGATAAATTTAATGCAAAATATCAATTCATAAAAACTTATTGATTAAATGTTGTGTTTCACAACATTTAGATATATTTTTACAATATAGTATATACCTACCTATATACATACCTAGTGGTTAGTAACCTACATTAGAATATTAAAAAATTTTGCTAGAGCGCCTAATTTATTTTCTCTAATTTTTATTATTTATAGCTTAAAATTCAAACAAAGTCCCCGAACGAATGAAAGTTGTACAAAAAGCCACGGGCCTGCACGGGGTGTGTCACGACACACCCGGCACACCCTGTGCGCACGCCTATGTCATCAACTGTCAGTGGCGTCATTTGGCGATACCTATGGTGTAAATATAAATAATTCTAACCAAATCTATAGTAGGTAACGCGTAATAACAAATCGCGTGGCGAACAGTGGATTACAATAATTAAATTAATAATAAAATAAAAAAATATGCAGGTTATAACCGCGATTAAAGGTGATTAAATAGTGGTTACCATTTACCGCGGTTCTGGGATTTTTTCGATAAACACGGTTATTGTTAAAGGCAGTGCGTAAGTTATTGACGTTACCCCTGAATTCGAAGAATACGATGTACGTTTGACAGTTGTCGGTTGACGAGAACCTGTATCGCGTACGGCACAAACGAATTTTATTTAGCCGTTGTTCGACGCTTCAGACGTATGTTTTATGAATAAATGTGAGTAGCAATATTTGTGAGTAGCAAGTGTAAAAAATAAAAATGAAAAAAGCTAAATGTTATGTGGCCAAGACGGCGAGAAAGAGGGAAAAAATATTGAACAAGCCGCTCAGAGCTGATTACAAAACGTCATTTCTAACGCGTTTAATATTATGACAAGAACTTGAATCACAGGTAATATTTACGTACTATATAGTTATTTACGATACATTTATTATAGCCGACAAAGTAATGAATTTACTACCACAAAAAAAATATATATCGGGCGATTCGTGCCTATATGATGACGAAAATATCAAAATTATGTAAAATAGAAATTGTATTGAGCTAAATGTAAATATGGGAAATAGTTAAATGGGGCCGGTTAAATCTTTTGCCTCCCCCTTTCGAAAACTGAAATGACGCCACTGGCGAAGATACGATTTTTTTCTGGGGGAGGGGAGGGTTTTAAAAGAAAATTTTAAAAACAAATATATTATTGTGAAAATGTAATTTTTAATAACCATATTTTAATATTGTATTTGTGAAAATTTACAAAATAAAGTCAACTCGACGATTGTTTTTGGCTAATTCATTCAAAACGTCTTCTGCATTAACGTTTATTGTACGACGAATTGCTAGTCCATTTAATCTTTTCTATAAAAATTTAAAAAATTTATTAGAAAATTATTAGACATACGTGGCGTTTATATATGTATATTACCTCTGAAATTGTATTCCGTAAATACGTTTTAATTCTCTTTATTGTTGAAAAAGACGTTTCGGCAAAAGACGTTGAAACTGATAATGTCGCTAAAATTTGTAGTAATTTGAATGTGTTTGGATAAATATTGTTGCAAATAATTAAAGCATCCATATCGTTTTTAGGTTTTTGATCCAATCCAAGAATTTCTCGTCGCCAATGTTTTAATTCTGATATCAAAATATCTTTATTATTATCAATCAAATCTTTTCTATACAAATCAACCAAACTAAAAAAACTCCTCTTTGTCTTGTGTCGCCATTTCTGATATAGCATCGCGTATCAATTATCTATAAACAATCCATAAACGCGACAATGATAAAATTGGTATACCGGCCTTACGGCGTACATATGCGAGTGCTTCAACGCGTATTAGCTTTTTTAAATTACAGCGTTCAAATAATATTCGCGGTTCGGATAACGGAGGTTCAGACAGAGGTTCTACTGTAATTTCATTAATTAATTTTATAGAATACAATAAATGTGTTTATTAATATGAAATTTTCGTAAATTTGCTCCAAATGCACAATCAATGAAATGACATTTTAAAATTTTGAAAGTAAAAAAAAACTTTTTATGGTTTGGGGGCTGGAAACCTCATGCACCCCCGTATCTACGCCACTGCCAACTATTATTTTATGGAGGTCCGTTTTGAAAAGGGGTTTTAGGATTTCATGAAATTTATTTTTTTTTAAATATTTCGTTTGAGTGAAAAACAAAAAAATGGTTTTTTCGTTTCGATAAAGATAATAATAATAAAAAAAAAAAAATGTGTTTTATTTCAGTGAAAAATAAAATCTTTTCCGTTTTATTTATTACGGTATACTGTTCGACGTTCGTATTATTAATTGTACTATAATTATAAATAAAAACTAATTTATTACGATTTACAACATACAAGTATTAGTTATTATTAGGGCCCGGGACTTGATGACCCGAAAAACATGAAAAAATGCATAAAACGACACAAAAATGTTTTTTTAAAAAAATGACTTTAAAAATTTATTGAAAATGTTAAAAATACAGGAAAATAAATAAAATAAATTAGAAAATTATTCGTTTCGGGTATTAATTATTGGAAAATAAATAATATTCTAATCATTAAACGCGTTACAATGAACAACTAAAGTACGCATAATATTTTCGAATAAAAAATTGTCAGATTGTCAGATAAAAGAGTTTTAAATGCAGAAAAATTTCTTTCGACTTCCACAGATTTTCCGCCGATTTTAATATTATATATTTTTTTAAATTGTTATGGTTGTCTTGAAAATTAGGTACGCATAAAGAAAGTACTGCGAACAAAAAAAAAAAAAAAATCGAAAAACGCGTTTCAAATAAAGTACCAACTAATATAGATACAGTTTGTTACCGGAACGTATCTCGCATGCGACGAGGTCGTCCGTGCATTCTTTCTATACATAGGCGGAAATCTATTAAATTTTCTGGGGGGGGGGGCTAACATTTTCAACATCAGTCATAATCAGTCAAATATCCAAAATACATACAAATAAACACAAATAATTTTTAGGGGGGCTTAGCCCCCCCCCCAATTTCCGCCTATGTTTCTATAGCCGAAAATTTGTAGAAAAAAAAAAAAGCAGACATCGTTGTAAAACCAATAAACGCCTCTCGCATCGCTAGGAATTTAATATTTTATTTAAATATACATAGTATTAGCTCTGCGTATGCCTACGTATTATTATTATCGTAGAAATATTATTCGGTACAAATCGCTTTCGAACGGTGGTCGGAGGGAATAAAAAAAAAACGACGATGACGACCACGTTCGAGAAAGTGTTACGCATTGTGTCCCGTGGTGGAAAAAATATAATCGTTCGTTATGGGCGGTTGAAGTGCTCGTATAGTAATAATAATAATTGTATGTTATTCGTTATACTTACTGCGAGCGAACTGAGAGAGTATTATTATATTACGATCAGTGGGGAAAGTACGCCTACGACAAAGGTGACAGAATTGTTGCAGCTGCGCAATCGATGGACACGAAATATAATATATATATATATATAATATAATATATAAAATAATATATCTAGGAGAACGCTGACAAATACGATAATATAATAATATGATCGTGCGGCAGGCGGAATATAACAACATATTATTGTTGCTGTATAACGATAACCCGCCGTTATAGACTCCGGGTCCAAAAGCGCAAAACACGCTCGGGGAACGTGTTTATTTATTTTTTTCTATTAAAAAAAAAATGCTTAAAATCATCGGCGGAACGTCTGTTTACCGAACTTGATGGTCGTTTTGAGAAAATTCGTTAAACAGAATTTTAATCATGTAAATAATGCACGAACTCACGAGCCTACTGCTAATCGAACATAATTTAAATACAATTTCTACAATAATTTTCCGAGATCATCTTCGAGCAAAACTCTTAATAACCGTTACGCACTTGCAGTTAAAATGAACGGAAATATCGATTTTTAACAATAATTGCAAAAGGGACGTTTTTGGCGCCGTTCGCCGCCTGGTCCTGTCCGGTTTAAGAGGTCGGTAAAAATTGCCCGCGATCCAGAGCGTATTTTAAGGAATTTATACTGGGTGGCACTATGATCAAGGACCAAGCCAAGTGCCTATACTCAGGTACCTTTTTAGTTTATGATTTACTTCAGTATAAAGGCATTCGTATAAAATAATATACGTGGCACATCCACCACCGACCACCGAGTGGCACTAATTCTTCACTAGGTGCCACCTATTTTATATGTTAATAAATATGTTCTGCCGCGATCATTCGAGAAGTTCGCCGTTTCGTGAACGAATTTGATACAGGGGCGTCATTTCAGTTTTTTTCCGGGCGTGCAAACTTTTAGGCAGGCCAATTTTCACATTTCATCAGGCCATTATAATATATATATATATATATAATATATGATTATATATATAGGTACATAATATGTAAAAAAAAAAAAATCGTAAAATGTTTGTATTTGTTCCTATACAATTTATTTTATTTTATTAAATATATTGGCAGGCGCGTGGAAGCGCCTACCCGTATAGTGTACCGCGCCAACACGCGTAAAGCCGCCTTGCGACGTGCCTTGGGAATCACATAAATATATTTGATAATAAAGCTGATAAACCAAAAGTAAACGTATTAGTAAATAATTTTTATATATATTTTTTTCATATTATATGTGAATACATACATAATGTATAAGTTAATTATAACGGCGCATTGGAGCATTATTGGCGGGCCATTTGATAATAATTTTTAAAGTTAGTGGTGCCGTCGCACACCCGGCCGCCTCCCCCCCCTCCTCAAGCCCGGATTAAGAAAATGTTGGGCCCGGGGCCAAACATGATTTGGGGGCCGCCCATGCCTGAAGCGGGTTTTGTTACTCACAAAGGAAATGGTTATTTTTTAAAAAGTTAATTTTTTGGGCAAGAGAATTCACCAAATGAATCCCGTGTACCGTACAGGTACCGTAAAACGGGGTGAATAGAGACAGCAGTGTGAATAAAAACAAATTCGTGAAAGTTTTTATTTTAACGTATTTACGATTTAGGTATAATGGTATCATCATGAAACCTTCACTAAATCTAATTGACAATTGTACTAAATTCGAACATACGTAATGTTTTATTTTTTCCAACCTCCATGGAGATGAAATTGATAATAATAATGTGCTATTCTTATCAAAAAAAAAGAAATCAAAATTCAAAGTAACTGTTAATAATCAAAAACGTGCTATATATTTTTAAAACAATTTTTTTACGTTTGTTATTATTACTGGTTTTAAATATTTGTAAGCATAATTATTATAAATATACTTTTTAAGTTTCTGTGACGAATTTAACACATTTTATCATTTTAGGGGTGAATAGAAACAGTAATGGGTCGCAAATATAAACCCGATTCTCGTGGTAAGCGATATCGTAAACCAAATCCAACTGATTTACAAGCTGCTGTCAATTGTATTAAAACTCGTAAAATGTCATATAGAGAAGCAAGTGAAGTCTATGGTATTCATTATTCGGTAATTTATCGCCATGTAAAAATCCTAACATAAAAACTCAGGGTGGACAAACTGCATTAACTACATTAGAAGAAAATTCAATTGTCTTCTATTTTACTTTGTGCTGAATGGGGATATCCATTAGATAAATTTGATATTAGGTATTTAGTAAAAGGATATCTTGATCGGCGTGGAAAATGGTGAAGAAATTTAGGAAAATATGCCAGGCAATGATTGGGTAGATGGCTTCCTAACCAGACATAAAATAAATTAGCTCTTAGGTTGTGTCAAAATATTAAGCGCTCAAGAGTAGGAATATCAAGAAAACTTTAAATAATTACTTTGATAACCTTAAAGTTTCTTTAGAAGGTATCCCATCTAGTAACGTTGTAAATTTTGATGAAACCAACTTGATCGATGATCTTGGTCGACGTAAAGTTATTTCCAAGCGTGGTTCAAAATACCCTGAACGAGTTATGAACAGTAGTAAGGCGTCAACATTTTAAAAACATCAAAATCTGTTTCTATTCACTCTTTAGTTGGTTGAATAGAAAAATATATAAAAAAACCAATATATTTTCTATTGACACCATCCTGTGGGTAAATAGAAACATGATACAAAAAAAATATTATTTAATAAAGTAATCCAACGAAAATCATTTTGAAAGCATATTTTTGAAGTACTAAAGAAGACCAGTATTCTGATGTATAACTACACTTTATAGTCATAATAGAGCGTTTTGTACAAAGCCGCGAAGTTCAAAAGTGTTTCGATCCACCCCGTTTTACGGTACGGGAAAAATATCGTCGTCTGAACAAGGCCGTAGTGTTGAATTTCGTTTATTCCAAAATTTAGTCTTCTCGTACGAAGGGGTCCACAATATTAATTGGTTTTTGGTGGGCCCGGGGCCATGGCCCTTCCCCCTTAATCCGGGCCTGCCCCCCAAATGACGCCCCTGATGTGATGGGTACGCGTGCGATCCGTGTACGAGGCAAGCGTTACGCGCGCAGTGTTTGTACAGAGTACAGTTGTAAAGTCTACACGCGTACAGGTAGGTCGGACCGCGCGGAATTCGTCGGGGCCGACGGTAATAATATAATAATAAATCGGACGAGGCGCAGGCGCACGATTGACCGGTCTATCCGGCGAGAGGTCGCGTGACCCGTTGCAGCAGCAGCGGCGGTTGGCGGCGTGTGCCGTCCGTTCCGTCGGCGGGCCTCTGGCGCGCGTGGGTTGCGTCAACGGCGCGCGGCGGCGGCGGCGGCGGCGGCGGCGACGACAGCCCGCGGTTCGGGTGCCCCGTAGTCGTCGCTCGCAGTCGCCCGGCTCGTTTCACATTTTGCAGAACGATATTATGCGCGCGCGCGCGTGCACGTACAACATCATACGGAACGACTGACCTATCGTCTAACCGCCCCCGCCGTTTACTTTTCACCCGTTTCAATTATAACACCGACAATATATAATAATAATAATAATAATCAGTGGCGTAGACAGAATTTTAGGGTTGGGGGGCAATGATCAATAAATATTTTAATATTAAAATTTTTTGCGATACATCAAAAGTTAACATGTGGTGTAGTTTACTGATTTACATGCTATCTCAACAAAAATGTACAATTTCATATAATATAGAAATTTAAAAAGTATGTATTAAATGTATCTAGTTATAAAAAATACATACTATAATTAATAGAAAAGATTACTGTTCTTTCATATGAACTGATACTTGATACTACTGACGATAAATTTTTCCCTTTAATCTTTAGGGTGACAACCGCGACCGCTGCAGTGTGTGCGTACCTTTAAGGTATACCTTTAACGCGATAGTTTTTCGGCACGTCAGTTTCCATCGGTTGTCGGAAAATAGCACATACCTAACAAACTCATTCCCACGTATGCGTACAAGCGCGGCTTGGATGGTACATAAAAGCACCGTACCACGCGCCGTGAGATCACGGCTTTAAAACTAAAATTGTTTTAAATAATTTAAACAGCACTAAAAAAAAAAAATCGCTGAAGAAGAGGTTGGGGGCAATTGCCCCCCTTGCCCCCCCCCGTAAATACGCCACTGATAATAATAATAATAAAAAAACGAGTCTGCCAGTAGGCACTCGAGTAGTGTAAACGTCGCGCGTAGTGAGCGGCCAAAAACGGAACGGAATTGTGATTGGCATTTGTGAATAATACTGGTATCTTTGGCCAAAGTAATTTCGATAATAATTATTATTATTAGTCGCCGTGGACAACGGCTTACACATTACGCGCAATTTATAATCGCGTGTAAATTAATTATTAATATTATTAATGTTACGTGGTGTAAATTAATTAATATTATTTATAGTCGCCATGACAACGGCTTACACATTTCCGTCCCATTTCCCGAGATTTACCCCCCGGGGTTATTGAATTGGCTCCCGAAATTTGGGTTGTCCATATTTTTACCTATTGAATTGGCTCCCGAAATTCGAGTTAGGTTAGGTAGAATTGGCTCCCTCGACATTTATATACATCGGTTGTCAAAATAGTCATATGATCATTCATCGAGTAGAAAAAAATAAAATAAAAAATCGTTATATAATTATTTTCGGAGATTTTTTTCAATATTGATAACTGTAAAAACTTAAAAAAATTATTGCGTTTGTCGCTTTAAAAAAAAAAAAAAAATTGGATTACTGTTTATTCGTTATGACTGTTAAATTTTTTTTAACGTAAACACAATACTGCGTTTACATATTATGGTACGCAATTTATTAAAGATTAGAACGCACGTGATTATAAGCCTGTATCGGTGTACCTGTTTTACTTAATTAATCCATCAAATTTACGTCTAAATTTATTATACAGTCTAGATGAAAACTTATATAGTTTAACTTTACCGACAGTTTCTAGATTCAAAGTAAGGCCCAATTTTTTAACAAAAAAAAAAAACAATACATGTTATTATTATTATTTTTAAACATATGCAACATATATTAAGTAAAAAATTCTATATATATATATTAATAAAATAACGATTAGATAAATAAAATAAACCCGTTTTAACTAAATATACATACCACCTTGTAAACGTTATAATTTTAAAATGACATAATTTTTTATTTTTTTTTTTTAATTACATATTGCTACGCGACCAACTTTCTTTTACGCAAGGGAACGGATGACTTCATTGTTAGTCCACTGACTGCGATATGTCTGATGCAGAATAACGTACAGCACCGCCGGAGAGTGAATTAGTAGGCCAGTTTCCGTTTCGGATCACGATAATAATTTTTAATTTTCCTAAGCGTTGAAAACCACTGTTTTGCCGAGCGATTCGATCCCGCGACGTATACGTCTGGAGCGCAATTGTCACGTTTGAATTAGCGTCACTATAATATGTTTTAGTCGATTTCAGTCATGATTACCGCGTGCGAACAAAACAATATTTAATCTAGCAGTTAAGTAAAAAAATTTAGTTCACTAAATCCGTTCTATCGGATTCTTGCCGATTTAATTAAAAACTCTCGGTTTTTTTAATCAGTTCGACTACACCGCGTTCGAGACCGTTCCTCTTTAATCGAATGCGTTTTTAGTAATTTAAACTACTATAGCAGCGATATCGTTGGTTATCACTATACAGTGCAGAGGACTTGTAGCTCCAAAAAATAAACACTAAATATGCAAGCACTTGTACGCTTAAAAACCCTATAATATGCACTAGAAATATGCAAAATGAATATTTTTTTCTACAAATATAAATAATTTTTTAATAAAATTTAATTTCAAAAAATAACTGAGACAAAACTAACTTAATATTTATTGACGAACAATGATTGACAAAAGTGCAATTTAATATTTTGTTATAGTTTATGGACTCGTCATTGTCCAGCTCCTACCGGGAATTTTATGTTATAGACACACTAATTGTTCAGTGTTTATGAATAAAATTAAAAAGTGGAAAATTAATGTAATCGACGATACTCAAGGGTTTCTAGGAAAAACGTGCGTCCGCGAACAGTCGACAACAATATTATACGATAAAAATTAAAAATAAATTTGAATTCATCAATTTCGGTTGTGATATTAAATGAAAATAATAAGAACGTCGACGGAGAAAATTATTAATTGTATTAAATATTTCTCAAAAAGTGTAAAATTGAAGAAATATACCCTAAAAACAAAAAAAAAAAACACTCAAAATATGCATTTATATGCGAAATAAAATTATAAAATCTAGTTTTGTTTCTTACTCTGCTATTTTTTCGATTGAGTAAAACAAATACGCGTATACAAGCTACAAGTCCTGTGCCATAGTTATCACGACAAAACGAGCAGTCTTGTAAAAAATACTTTTAAAATTGTATTCAAATAGAGATACAAATACATTGATATAAATAGTATTTAAGACAAATTTCAAATACATACTTTAAAAAAAAAGTATTCAATAACAAATGCAGATACTTCGTATGTATTTAAATACAAATACAATTACTTATTCGAACGGAGGTTTAAATTTATTTTTATAACAGTAGTATTATTTAAATTATATTTTTGTATAGGTCTTAAAAACTCTCTACCACTCAACTTTAATGTTTTCAACTACTTATTTGATGTAATAAATTATTAAATAATATAAATATTAAAATTATTACAAAAATTTTATCTTTTACAGTATTTTTAGAAGTAGTAATAATTATTTTTGCCAACATTTTTCATAGTGTACATGGAAATATTTATGTTACAGTGTTATTACTTTTAACCTATTTCGAGACACATTTCACACGGGCACTTTTACGATATTTATCAACTTTATACCCCTTCATATGTAAATCTCCTTCTTTCAGTTCATCAGACATAACGTAATAGTAAATTTGAGTCTGCCCTACCTACACATATTTGAAAATTTATTTTAATTGAACGAAATGTATTAAAATTAAAACGTACTGCAAGACATTTTATTTACAAGTGTTTGTAATTCTAGTACAAATACATTTGAAATAATATTTAAATACTATAAAAGTATTTAAATATATTTACTCAAATACTTTACGAGACCGAAAACGAGCAGATCCGTTTTCTTGTTCCATTTCAGCTTATATATATATATTTTGTTTTCCCCTTACATTTTTCTACATTTCTCATGCTGCGTAGAACGAAATCGGTTGTATTCATGCTTTATCACACACTCATCTTAATAATAATCATCTCGTTAAACAATACAAGACCGACGCGCGCAACACTTGACTTTCTAACGCGCCGTGGCGTTGTAACGTCGTTCGCTGTAATAAATAGTAGATAGGTGGTGTATATTTCAACTGCAACGTAATATTATACGACACGGGTATCCATACCGATTAATGCACTAATGCGTATGGACCATTTTAGGACATTAAAGAGTTAATTATAGTCGGTAAATTACTCGCTCGAGTACTGAATACAGTAGTAGTGTGCAAACTATAGTGTTTAAACCGTACTTATTTTATACGAGTAGAGTATATCAATTCGAGCCGCTTAGATTGGCCGATGAAATTTTTATTTTTTTTTACGAAAACGTATACGGTTCGTCCGAGGCGGTTTGTAATTTTCTGTCTAATAATATTACGTAGGTTTGCGCGTTACGCGTGCAGGATCGTGAAACCGAGTCGTTTTGTTCTACTTATTACGCAACCGCGCAATTTCGTGTTGCGCGTTAGTGTAGTAATAACGTGCACGCGGAACAGAGAGGAAAATGGCGTTTTTACAAACGGCAAATTCCAGGTTAGACAGGTAGGTACCTTACACCGTGGTAAAACTTCACGCGTGTTATGATAATAATAATAATAATAATAACAGATATTCTTGACGTATTCTGTAAACGTATTGGTATTAGACGCGTAAAGTGACAATCGTCCGCGACTGCAGCGCGTATTATAAATCAGTGTCGTCCCTAATAAGGACACCGCACTTCGTATCGCGAAAAGGAGAGAAAAAAAAAATGAAATCGTTGTTTGAGTTTTTTTTTTCTCAAATTTACGATTTACGACGTATAACTGTCTGTTTCCGCGTTTTTTTTTCAGTTTCTGAGCGTAGCCAGAGGAAGCTATTGGTTTTTTTTTTTGTGTTTACAAATTTTCGACTAGAAGGATTGGTCGGATGATCTCTTCGTTTCGGTAGCAAACCGTATCGGTACCTCTATTCGAAACGCTCGTGTGCTAGATATTCAAAACAACCCGAAAAACTGTTTTCTCGATAGCTTTTAAACGCGTCACGAAAAACTATCGAAATAACGGTCCTGAAATTTTGAAATATTTTTGCAATAAAGATACTTGAAAAAAATTTCAAAAAACGTCTACCGATTTTGGGCTGTTTATAGCAACATTTAGGTGTTTTAAGGGCTGACAAATTTTATACAGTATTATAGGTTCTACGGGGTACTTCAACTATTTATTATGTATATATTCAAAAAACCTTGACAATCTGGAGACACGATTTCTTCTTCTTTTTTTTCACTTTAAATTTTCCGACAAAGTGTATAATAGACACCGAAACTCAGAATCGTTTTATCGAATACGATGATGATATAATTGCTCTCAGATTTACAGCAATAACAATACTCCAAAATCTTTATATCCACGAGTATTTAATAATAATAATCGCTAAGCGGCCATCTCACACGATCAATATTATTGCCAGTATTTCAGATGCTGGCAGTATTATTGATCGTTTAATGTGTGTATTGATGTACTGCAGTCAGTGTAGAAAAACGATACTGATGATTGATAAAAAATCGGATATCGAATCGTTCAGTGTTTATTTACTGATGATAATATTGATGGCGTGAGGTTGATAATGACATTTTTTCAGTATTAATAGCACAGCGATGGATGTATTCCGAATAATGTATTATTCCGATATTAATCGTAAAACTGCGTGTCGACTAGAGAATTATTAAAATGTAAATTATACAGTGCTTTACGCGTTTAAAGGGACTCGTTCCTTTTGTCTTAAATATAATTTTAAGAAGTTTTAGAATCCAGAAAAAAAAATGTTGATATGTACAATTTATTCAAGTCGGAATCTGAACCAATTTTCGACGAAAAATAAAATACAAATTAGTCATTAAACGATTGTAAATTGTTATTATCGTATGGTATGTTATAGTATGAGCGAGCAAGGTATAGATAATTAAATAGCCCGTACTTTACGCGGAGTAAATTTCGTTTTATTTTTGTATAAATTATCATTATCATTTGTAAGAGTATGCGCGATTCATATTTTTCTGGCGTCGCTAATTTTTATTTCTTCGTAATTTTGAAAGTAATGCGATTAGAGGAACTCGAAATATTCACCAGATACCATGACTTTATATTATAATAGGTAAAAGAAAGAAAAATTGAAAAAATGTCTTTCGATTTTGTACTTTTTATAGAAGTTGTCGTATTTAATTCATGAAATGTGTGGTCATTTTTGGTTTTAAAGGTTAAAAATTTAGTACACAATGTCAAACGTACGTTACTTCAACTATATGTATGTATATATAAAAAAGTCTTGAAAATCACAATTTTCCTTAATGAACGTTTCAAATTTTTCGACAAAGTGTTTTCTATTATTTTGCGCGGAAAATCACGTTTGTACAAGACCAGTGGTCCTAGAGTATTGAAATTTTTATCGGATACACGTTAACTTTGTACTACACGTATTAACAAAAAAAAAAATAATTGTTGATAAATTTTTAGAAAAATTATTATAATCGGAAGGAATTATATTAAAATCGTATACTGCGTAAGGTTAATCGTTAATTGTATACATACTATACTGTTAATAATAAATAATATTACACCCGAAGCCTCGCTCAGAATCGTTTTATCGAACGGAACGAGATTTATCGCATTGTTTTCGAATTTATAGTAATAACAAAATTCCAAAATCTTTATTCAAGTGTAATAATTCACTTGAGCGATATCCACAACACCCCCGTGACTTTTCGCTACCTTTTCGTATATTTGGTTTAAAAAAAAAAAATCCTATTAAAAATAATCGTCTCAAATTGTAGACAATATATTTACACGTATGAATATAATCGTTTAATAACTGAAATACAGTAAAACCACTTGTATAGCTGGCGCGAAAAGAAAAACGACCGAGCAAATTATTGCGAAATAAATAATATCGTCGGGAATATTGACGAGATACCGTGGATACGAACATAATATAGTCGCGCCATAAAAAACAAGATTTTCGTCATTGTTCTGCGAACAGCCTCCGTAGCACGTACAATTCTAAGCCCGTCCAGTATTATTAATAATATTTTGTCTTTTGAAAAGTAGAAACGATTTGTAACACCACCATGGAAAGGCCGGTGAAACTTTCGATGAAAAGAACCAGAAAGGAAAGACCGCAGATAGTGGCCGTTTACAGTATTCCGGGTACGTTAAAATTTTTATTTCGAACAGCTGTTCTGTCTGAATACAAACGGGTTTACGTGTGGGTGGTTACTGGAATTATTCGCGCGTAACGCGCAAATGCTTTTCGATTTTACCGTTTTTTTGTTCAATACCGTCCGAATTATTGAACGTGGGAGATCATTTTAATACACACAATATTACATTGCACTATAATAACGAAACAAATTCGTGCGTACACGTTCGAATTCTTTCGCAGACCTATTAGAAAAACGTCGTCGTCGACGACTGGCGAAGATAGCTCGGAGGAAAGACGAACGAGTAAAAGAGGCTGAAAAAGCGGAAACATCGGGTTCGATCGCGTTAAAAGTGGCGGATAGAATACCGCAAGTCCTGTTAGAAAGCCACGATAGTCATGCGGAAATAAAAGTGAGTCGAACATTTTATATTTATGCAGTAATCCACGAGTCGTTTGGTCTGTTAAATATAACGGCTACGTTTTTATAAGTGCATAAGATAATATTTAGTACTTTGACGTTTCTTCAATCGGGCATGACGTTTTGTGAATTTTGGTAAAAAATAATTTGATGATATAATATAACGATAATTAATAAAGAAGAAAACTGCGATTATTCTTTTTTTTTATTGGAATCAAATAATGTTCGCCTCGTGACCGTAATGCACACATTACACTATATTGTACACTTAAACGCTCTACGAAATTAACGTTATAATTAAGAATCGCTAAAATATGGCTATACCTATTTTTTTTTTTTTTTCATATCAGATAGAACCGTCGAGTCCCCCGCACACGTCGAATAATACGACTAATGTGGATAATATAATGCGCGCGGCTGCAAAACGTTCCATCGAAGTAGAGAACGAATGGGTTGGAGTAAAGAAAGAAAAGGTGAAATGCGTAATTCGAATTATGTACACTCGTACACCTATAACCACTATGATGTCAACGTCAATACGTCATATTAAAAATTCCTAAAATATGGTTATATATATATTTTTTTTTTCTGGTATCAGACAGAGCCGACGAGTCCCCCGCGCACACCGAGTGATCCGACGATAAATGTAAATAATACGATTGACACGCCTGAAAATCCTCCTGTAGAAGTCGAAAATGATTGGGTCGGTATAAAGTTAGAGGATGTGAAATTGAAATGTGAAATTCGAATATTAACACCGGAAGAAATAAATGCTCGTTACGTTATAGAAGTAAGTGAATTATCGTTGGAAAATGTCTATTGATTCGTTTTTGTAACGTGATTTCGAATAAAGATAAATGCTTACGACGTATGATAAAATATAACGTAAAGCGATGCGTGATCTTGTTCTTTTATTATGTATACTTATGGTGTTTGCCTATATCGGTCATTATATTACCAATCGCATTATTCGCTTTATTTGTTATACAGGAACCGGTTGTACAAGAACCACCAATACAGTACATACAGCCCACGCAGGTACCATTAATACAGTATATCCAGCAACCGAATTTATTGTATTGGACTCCTCGTCTTATGTCCAACGCGAATTTTATGCAATAATTTTTGGTCTGACGAAGACGATAGGGACGTTCAGAAAGTAGGGTCACAACACGCGTTTTAACCTTGCTTTCTGGACCATAAATTTACTAATGAAACACTTCAATTTTTTTCCCTTAAAAACCAAATAATTTGAATAATGTATTTTTGTCATTTTTTTTTCTTTGTTTGTTCGCCTACATAGGCCCCCCATACATTTTGTAAATTTTTATACTAATAAGTCGTTTTGTTATATTAAAAATAAAAATAAAAACATTCAATATGTAAAAAATTTGTTTTATTATTTATTATTTCCATCCATGATTCCCATATATGATACACATGCGATAATATTTCGTGTCGACATAATAACTGTACCTACACAACAGTAGTTACAACCGCAGATCAGACGGACCACAGATCGCGTGTATATTATAAAATAAATCCATTGGAATTTGAATGAGAAAAAGTCTACTCGTTCGTTAGCGAACGGATTGGTGTGTGATCAAAACCGCGATTATATTTCGGCGGACTTAAAAACAGTGTACTAATTTACTCGTAATTTTTTTTTTCTTAACATATGTTAAAATATTTGTGATTGTGATTTCATTGTTCGCTTAAATAACTAATTTTAATTTTCTGAATTTGTTTTTTTTTTTTTAATGGAGTTTTTAATTAATTTAAACAATCTCTAAGCGATTAGAAAACTTCGAAAGGTTAGAATTAGATGAAAATGGAAGTCGACGGTTTCATGCATACGAAAATGCGTTTTATGGTAAATAGTTTGAATTATACTTTGGTAGTTAAAGATACTAAAACTACCAATGCATTTATATAATTAGATTTGAGTGATCGTCAATTTATTAAAAAATTCAGACTTCCTAAAGATAACGTTCGTAATCTTATACGTGAATTGTCTCCTTATGTAATACAACCAACCAGATTATTTGCTATAAGTATTGAACGAAAGGTATTTAAAAGTTCAATATCAAATTTTTTGGTATTAAGTTGTAGGTTTTTATTACCCATTCAACCAACAACTTTTTTTCGTTCTAGGCTTATATTTTTGCCTTTAGGGCGTTTTTCATTTAGTACATTCATAGTTTTAATTTTTTTAAACAAAAAAAAAAAAATTAGAAATCACAAAATAATAATGATAATTCTTGTTTAACCATAGAGTTTTGAAAAAATTGTAGTTCCCTCTATGTATTTATTGAACAATGGCGGTAAAATGATAGTGTTGCCGACATAGTTTCATATATATATTAATCGAAAATAACTAGTATAGTACTAATTACTCGTCTGTCAATATTCGATTATGGTTCAAAAATACTATTTTTTATTGGGTAATCGAAAATCAATGGACGAATTATTCGTATACGAGTAATTCGTTCATTACTTTCGATCAAGTTCAAATATAGTACCTCTGATTGTTAGATATTATCGACTCGGCCACACGAACGCTATTTTGACGTACGTTAAGCCGGGTACACACCGGAGCGTTTAGGTGTAACGTAACGCCAGTGGCGTAATTAGAAATTTGTTCTGGGGGTATGACTTTTTTCCCTCGTTTTTCATTACAGTGCAATGGGAAACTTCACACATATCCTTCATACTATAAATTTTCTTGTTATGTACATACTATACTACAAATCAGTAAAAAAAAAAAGAAAAAAAAATTTACTTGTAATCTAACTAAGTTAATATTATTCAAGTATTTAAATCAAAATACACAATAGAAATATTTGATTACTACTCGTATATTTACTATTATTTTTAACTGGTAAATTATAAAATTAAATCCAATTTCCGAGGCCTATATAATTTAAACATTATAATAAAAAAGCGATTTTAAGTAAAGTATAAAAATAGGAAAAAATAAGAAAAATTTTGACTCTATAATAGATGATGACGGTTTTCAGTTATTTTTTTTTATACATGATTTAAAAAAAAAGCTCTGGGGGGATCTATCCCCCTCATTCCCCCCTTAATTACGCCCCTGCGTAACGCCGTAATGTAACGACCGGTGTGTACGTGGGTCGAACACTACTCCGTATCGGTTGTTCGCCGGTATCCATCAGTTATTCACAGTTTGTATATCGTGTGCAATGTCGTCTGTCAATTTACAAGTCACTAGCGCATTTTTTATTTTAATTCATTCTATTTAAAAACAAAAATAATAATAATAATAAAAAAGTGAAAGAAAATGGTGGCAAACTAACTTAATGAAGTCTATAGGTACGTATGCAGCGGATCGGATTTATTAAATAATCTTCAACAACGGGAAATGAGTGGACAGTACAGAAATTTCACTAGAATGTCGTCTATTGATTTCATTTCTGTGGCCAATTCTTCTCATGCATCGGATTTTGCAAATTTATTACAATATTTTGGGTCCTTTGGGAACCATAGTATTGGTTTTTTTTTTTATAGCTTTCGATAAGGTCTAATACCTTCTCGTTGTCCCACTCTATTTTTTAAAATTTAAATTAACTTTTCATTTCATTCACAAAACACTTTAATTTAATCGATCAAGGCGATTCGCTGCGAGCAACTGGTTTACCGTACACGCTAGCGCCGTGTTCGTCGAAATACCGATGCCGGGTGGATCGAGCCGAGCATCCGCGAATGATACAGTAACACCGTACCTACACACCAGAGCATTACAGTTAAGTTACGACGTTACATTACACCTAAATACTCCGGCGTGTACCCGGCTTTAGTCGTGTTTCGTTCGTAGTGTAAATCGTTCAATTGCTGAATTTTATTCAGTGCAGTGGTGCCGATCTTTTTTTGAACCCCTGGGGTAAAACATTTTCATAGGTACCCATTTACCCCACAGGTGCCCAGGGGGCCATGCCCCTCTCCAAAAATCCTAGGCATGGTAGTTGTTGAGACCGTAATTATTATTATTGGTAAAAATAAGCAAAAAAAAAAAAAAAAAAATTCATCGACCCAAACAAATATTATATATTTTTTTAAATTTGAATTTAATAAATCAATATAACGCATGTTTACGTAGAACTATAGCTCAGAATTTAAATATTAAAACAAAAATGACGCAAACGTACCTACAAAAAGTAGAAAAAAAAAATGCATAAAATGCACTAAAATAGCTAAAAAAAAAAAAAAAATGACCTATAAACCGAGAATTACTGGAAAAAATGCAAAATAAAATTCATACCATTGAATTCTGCGTGACACGAGTCGAATTTCTATAAAAACGAGCCTCGATTAAAAGCGTTAGAAAAAAAACGATGCAAATGCATCGAGTTCCGGGCCCCATTGATGACACGCCGACATCACAAATGCCAGGCGGGGAGAAATTAAAAATCGACCAATCGGAGAGCTCAATTGAACACTGCAGGTGCCCAAACGGACTCCAGAATAGTGATGGGTGATTCGCGGTAGTGAATCGAGTTTTTGAATCGATTTAAATCGAAACGAAAAAATCGATCCAAAAAATTAGGTGGGAAATCCACCGTATTCCCCCCCCCATCCAGGCTTCTATATTTAAAACATCAATTATAAAAAAATCGATTATTTTCAAAGACCCATTCAGATCACCCATCACTAAATTCATCATACTTTATGTGTTAAAGATCTGTACCTACAGTATTTTAAAATGCAATACAGTAATTTCACTAAATACAGAATAAAATCCTCTAATCTCTATTGTGTCATCATTTTTGACTAATCATACAGTTTATATAGAAATTCAATATTAATGGATACCAGTGCAAATACTACTCAATACTCACTTGAATTAGTCTGTGGTCATGATTGGTAATTATTAGGGTTTAAAAAATAACAAATTTATGCTCAGCAACAATAGTTTGAAATAGAACAAAAAAAAAATCCGATCTCGTTAGATTCGATCTTAGGAAAACTGGATCGATTCTTAAAAAGATCGAGCCTTAGAGATCGATTCAGATCGCCCATCACTACCCCAGAACGCTTATACGCGTACGCGGAGCCGTCCTTATCACCAGTAACGCCCTAGGGCAATAATATTTGACGCCGCCCACCCAAAAAAAAAAAATCTACAACTAACGTAATATCTAATTACATGATTTTATTATATATTTTGACACTTCTAAATTCCCCGGCAAAAATGTATGCGCATAATAGGAGTTATAACCTCTTAGTAGTGGACACTCCTAATAGTGGACGTGGACACAATAAACTGGTACCAAATTAAAAATTACCTCTCATAAATGGACACAATACATGTACATTTCGAAAACGTTTAATAAAAATACTATATTTATCTGTTATATATTCGTTCATATTTTATCTTATCTTAATGGTTTTCCTAATCGAAAAATAACTAATGGTTCGGTTATGTGTTCGGTCGTTAGTTGTGAGCAGCACATTGTGTGAACACGTACCTGCGTTAAAATGAATAATAATAAAAGAAAAAGATTGAACTTAGAAGAAAAATTAAATATTATTAAAACCAAGGAAACAGAAAATCTAAGTGTTCGTGTTTTAGCAGAACGATTTTGCATAAGCAAGTCACAGGTAAATTTAAATATTTAATTTAAACCATATTTTGTTTTAATTTATCTAAAAATCATTTAATGAAAAATAAAGGTGAATAACATTTTACAAGATGCGTGTAATTTGAAAAAATATTACGCTGAGAACGGCAATGAAGATATGAGGAGAAAATTTTCGAAGACATCGGATGGATCACTTGTAGATAAAGTTACATTTGAATGGTTCTGTAGAGCCCGTTCATATAATTTACCTGTTTCTGGACCATTGCTCCAAGAGAAAGCACGAGAAGTTGCAAATGAGGTAGGTCTAGAAAATTTTAAAGCTTCAAATGGTTGGCTTCAAAAATTCCGAGAACGTCATAACATTTCTTTTAAAAATATATGTGGTGAAGGTAACTCTGTTGATACAAGTGTCGTAGAAAAGTGGTTAGAAAATTGAAAACATTAATTTCAGATTATGAACCAAAAATATATTCAATTGTGATGAAACAGGTTTATTTTTCGAGCACTTCCTGATAAAACATTGTGTTTAAAAACGAAATTTGTCGTGGAGGTAAAATAGCTAAAGATCGATTAACTGTTTTACTATGTGTAAATATGATCGGGGAATTTGAAACTCCGTTAATAATTGAAAATCACTAAAACCACGTTGTTTCAAAAGTGTAAATGTATCAACGTTAGGTGTTAATTGGAAAGCTAACCGTAAGGCATGGATGAATCGAGATTTAATGACAGATTGGCTAATGTGTTTTAACAGAAAAATGGAGATGGAAAATAGAAAAATTATTTTATTTCTAGATAACGCTAGCTCACATCCTGATACATTAAACTTAAAAAATATAAAACTAATATTCCTACCTCCAAATACGACTTCGATTTGCCAACCACTAGATCAAGGAATTATTAAAAATTTTAAAGTTCATTATCGCCAACGATTACTTCGTCATATTTTATCTAGAGTTGATCAGAATGTAGAAAACAAATTTATAAACGTTTTAGATGCAATTTTTTGGATAAAGTCCTCATTAAAAAGTATAAAACCAGAGACAGTCAAAAATTGTTTTAAAAAGTCGGGATTTTTTTCGTTCGATACAGCAGAATAGTAACAATACGCTCGTCCTCGAAATCGTCGTACAGATACAAGGGAAATTAATGTCTAAAATAAAACAACACGTTTTTTTTCTTTTTGTCATTCGTTTTTATGACGCCCCCTACGTTCATAATACTTTGGACGCCCCAGGGCACTTGCCCCGTTTGCCCCCCTCCATCCCTTGGGACGGCTATGCGCGTACGGGGTTACGCGCAGTGAGGCGGGCCGCCGCTGCTGCTGCCGCCGCCGCCGCTGTTGCTGCTACTACTACTACTGCTATAACGGACACAACGAGCGCGGCTAATAGATAATTATTTATGATAATGACTGGCTCGGGTAACAGTAATTTAGTATAATATTATAATATAATAATGTATGTAATCCGCTTGTGTACCGTGCGGTGCGGCGGCCGTCACGAACGCGCCGCCCGCCGACGCCGCCGTATTCTCATAATAAGCGTCCGGCCGCCTCCGGCCTAATCACGACGTTGGCGCGACGCGGCTCAAAAGGGCCACGGGTTTAGTCGTTACGCGGACCTATACGTGTACGTCGCAGCATGTCTATAACGGCGGTTCCAAACCTATTATAGGCGTGACCCTAATATTTTAAATTAAACTCTTCGCGACACAAAAAAAAAAAAATAATAACAATAATAATTGTCGCAGTAATTGAAATCATATATATATTTTTTTTTCTTTATATTAACTCGCTTGTTACTACAAATATTACAAAAAAACGATTTTATCACTAAAATTTAATAAACAAAATAATACACTCAACGACTTCACCGATGCTTAGACGCTTTCCACAAGTTCTTCAATACTGGGACGAACGAACACCGCCGTAACTAGACCACTTGGGGCCCGTGTGCAAAACATAAATTTAGGGCCCTTTATTTCTACTAATAATAACTCTCCCAGAGGGCCCCATAATATAATTTAAGCCCCGGGCCCGTGTGCAATGCGCACTCTGCACACCCGGTTTTTACGGCACTGGGGACGAATATTAATTGAAAGTGCGCACAGCGTCACGGCGTATCGTGCTGGGGATCACGGCGATTCCTGTACTTTGATTTGATGACGACCGAAGCAGAAAACTCGGCTTCACATAGGTACGTACGTTGTTGGGAATGGTATTAAAGCATTTTTTACGGTGCTTCCGAATCGCGTGCGAAAATCATTATTTTAGGTTGAATTGCGTGCGCGGTTTTCTCGCGACAGAACCGAATTACGTGCGCGGTTTTCTCGCGACAGAACCGAATTGCGTGCGCGAGTCTTTTAAAAAAACGTTATTTTACATATTTTTAATTTTTTTTTAAAATCTTTTTTTACACATTTTTAGTGCATGTTTTTGTATTCAGTTTATATTCTTATTTCCAGCTATAAAAAATTGTCAAATTACGTTTTTGAATACTTAAACTATTGTAGGTTATTAGTTAAGTTTTGGATATGATGACCTATTATTAAAGATAACGAAAATAATGACTTTTGTTTTGTTGGAATTCGTTTTTCAAACAATCAAATTTAAAGTTTATTGTATAAATTTGACTAGGTATATTATTATATTTATTAATTTTGATAATTGATGGTTATTATATCGAAAAATCAACCAAAAAATTATTTTACGTTTGTATTACCCTTAAAAAAAACGTTCTTGTTACCTCTAAAAAGAAACAAAATTTCAATGACGTTCCTTCACACACACACACACACAAAAAAAGTCATTTCCGATACGTTCTTGAAAACTCAACGAAATCAGTGGAACGAGTTCCTTTGAACGCATTCCTTCCAAGCACTGGTTCTATGACACATTAAATGTAAAATTTTTGATGAAAATTATGTTTAAGAACCTTTATAATTCATGGGTTCCCTTTCGGTTACGGTTCTCAACATTTTTAACCGTTCCGGTTCCAGAACCGGTTCTTTTCGGTTCGGTTCCAGTCCCTGATTATCAAATGACAACGCGACCGCGCGGTCTGGTCCCGGTTTAGGTCTTACCGGTTCGGTTCCATCCGTGAAAGCACCGTGCACAGCACTATAGTAATATATACACACAGTGGCGGATTTATGGGCGTTGCTTGGAAGCCGAAGCAATCGCCGTTAGGCATATTGAACTTTTTTTTTTTATTATAAATTACTTGGATATTAGATATAGCGTGGAACTGAACGTAGTCTCGGCCGACAACGAACAACGTTTATTCCTTATCGCGTTATCTGTAATAATAGCGGTCCCATTATGGTTTCAACCACGGTTTTTAGATAGTATATAATTGTGCTTTATACGCTTAGGAATTTATACAGTTCTGTGCTTGGTATTCAAACTTTTTGATTTCGCTGCTTTTTCGCGTCATCGTTTGATGCTCATGTCTTTCTATTGCGAGTAACCGAAATACAATTCCTGGCCAAATTATTACACGCACTATAAGATTTTATGTAAAATGTTAATTATCAGGTGATACTGTAGAACTTTATTTTTTTTACTAAATACAATGCGTATCGTTTTATTATACATTTAATTTTCTGTTTTTTAACACAAATAAAACATAGTTATTATAGAAAAAAATTATGTATTTATTAATTCTTGAAAAAAATGTATTATTTTTTAATACAATGTTAGCGTTTTGTTGAGCCACATTTAGCCGCTATGTGAGCTTTAATTCTGCGCGGCATGCTATCATTGCAAGACTGTACTGTCTCGTGCATTTGCGGATGATGATTCCACACATGAATGTCCTTTTCTAAGAGCTGCGTTTTGTTTGTGATCACGTTTTTAGCCACTTCTCATTTCATCAGCTCCCACACGTTTAACTGTACTCGTTTACGTTCGTGTATCAATTGGTTAACATTGTATTGCCACACGTTAAAAATAAATACAAATAGAATGTATATAACAAATCTCATGAATAGAAATCAATTACATCTTAGTTTAAATATAAAAGTATAAACACGTACGAAATATTTAATTATTAAAAATAAGCCACAGTGCGTCTAATAATTTGACCAGGAACTGTACATCGCACAACCGTTTTCCTGACCGTTTATTGCCCAAATTATTAATTTGCTCCGAAGTTGTACGCAATAAGTATTTTAAGGAGCATTATTAGTAAAACAGCAGCACTCACCGTAAAGAAAAAAAAATCCTAGATCCGCGCCACCGTATTGTATATCAACACAATAAATCGTTGACGAAATCCGTGAGCGCTTACGTATTATAATACGACATACGAGTGTATACTCGCTGTATTATCGCGGTACTTACTCCGCCGATATTATTGGGTCAACGGGTTAATAATAATACGGAATATGCGTATATACGACGTTATAAGCGGTGTGTGATGTCGAAAGGCGGCGGTCCGAACCCTATAGGCAGTAGTATGACCAGGTCGTGCTTTATATTATACGCGGACCACAGCACGGCATATATTAAATATATATATATATATATTGCGTACAATACGTATCACGAGCACCGTATTTATATATATATATATATATATTACATACACACAGCGGCGGTTTTATTTTTTTTTTGTTTCTGTTTTTTCACTTCGATATATATTTTATAGTATATTATGCGTATATGTAACGGCGGCGGTCAGTGTAAAAAATGCAACAAACACGCGTATAATCCGCGTGTACCGTTCGAGAACAGTTTACGCTGCAATGACTTCCGGAAATATGCGTACGGATTTTTCGAATTCCGACAAAAAAAAAAAAAAAAAAGGCTGGTGTGTGGGGAGACCCTACGCGCGGATGAAGTTAAACTTAATACAGTAATACAAAAGACCTCCACGGCGTTGCGAATCATCTAAAAGACAATATCGTTTCGCATTTTTACCTGCTCGGTATATTCTCTCTGATATTCTGCAACTGTTTTCCGCTTCCTCGACGGTTTCGATCCTGCAGTGTTGTTTGTAGAGGTATCAGTAGTCGCAGAAGACTCTGTAACTGCAGATGGATCGTCGTCAGTCATCGTATTCGGCAACCTAATTCGAAAATATCGGTACCTAAGTATATTTTCGTATATATATATATATATATAAAATACAAAAAATGTTTCTCCGTAATCCTATTTCACCATGGTAACAGTTACCATGGTGGCCATTTAAATTGTTATCGAGTTTAAATCTTAAATTAGGTTGTCATGTACAAATCGATTGACACAGTTATAGACGAGGAACAAGCTGTCAACTATCCAATAGAGTTTCGTTACTCTTTGGAATCATCTGGAATGCCACCACACATCTTAACTTTAAAAGTTGGTTCACAGTTGATGCTCGTTCGCAACTTAGATCCCCCGAAATTGTGCAACGGAACAAGACTTGTTGTTCAAATCTATCGCCGAATTTAATCGAAGCCACAGTCATCAGCGGCAGATGTAAAAGAGAAGATGTGCTGATACCACGAATTCCAAGGATTTCAACCGATTTGCCATTTGATTTCAAGCGATTACTGTTTCCAGTTCGTCTGGCTTTCGCTCAATGCCAGTCGCTAAGTGTTGCTGGTTTGAACTTACAAAATTCCTGTTTTTCGCATGGCCAATTATATGTTGCTTGCTCAAGAGTTGGAACGCCGAAAAATCTTTATGTTTACACACCTACCGAAAAAACTCAAAATATTGTTTATCCGCTAGCATTAAGATAAAAAAGTTAACAACCAGCTGAACTGGTCCAGTTTCCTTTTTTCAACAAATAAACAAAATGTATTTCTTTTTTTTTAGTGCAGTAGAACACGCCGGATATCCGAACCACCCACAGAACTGCATTACAAATATATGCAGCTTAGCGCTGACTTTTTATGGAGTTTCAAAGGGGGTAAATCCATGGGCACAGAATTCGTCACGGACAACGCCATGCAGGATCAGCTAATATATATATATATATGTATGTATATTGTATATATCCATGGATACGACGCGCACGCGCCTTAGTAGCGTTAAACGTTTAACGTTTAACGTCTCCGAAGTCCATTAGGAAGTTTCACTTCAAAAAAAATTATTTATTGATTTACTGAATAACAATATCGTGCCTACATTTTTTACTAAACGTATGCTTTGGAAATATTTCTGTCTCTTCCGGCAAACTCCTTTCGTATACAGCAGAACGTTCTTTCGGCACCTTAAGGCATTCGGTTAAAACATTCGGCCGACAGTAGATTAATATGGACCTTAATGGGCTATGCACGATGATTTTTCATCGTGAACAACGGGTTCTTCGCAAAAAAAAAAATATATATATCAATTTATCGAATGAGTCATAAAATTATCTATGTCCATATACGTTGTGTCCGAGTACGTCCGCGTAAAATGCAATATTTGTTTTATAAATTCGAGTAATTTATGTCGAGCAATTTTCGCAGTGATGTAATTATTATGTCTAATTATAAGCTGTAATGAAAAATTTAAAAAACTGCAGACGTTTTCACATTCGATGCCGGCCCGTTCCTTGAAAAACCTTTCTGTCGTGAAAACAAAAAAATAATTATAGTGAAAAGAAAGCGGGTGCTGCAGTAGATGTCGGTTTAAATTGGAGACTTATACTGATATTTTACAGCCATATAATTATTTTAGATTTGAATACAATGTTTTGAAATCATTGTACATATTCAAAAAACGATTATAGACGATGCTATGCAGTAGCTTATGAATATCGTTGAAATACTACATAATCTGTGTTGAATTCAGACGTTTTTTCCAGGGAGGGGGGCACTATGAGAGGTGGAATAAATATTTTACAACTTCACCAACTTTACTATATTTATACTTATGTATGCATACAAATTATAAACTAAAACATAATTGTACATAGTAATTTAAAACTGACGTAGCTTATAAAAACATAATTAAAATCATATAATATTTTTTAAATGTATTAATTATTTTAAGCGTGAACGGCGAATTTTTTTTTTTTTTGTAGCATATAAATTCCTTCGATGTACTCAACTGGTGAATCTTTATCACATTCTACACTTATTTTCATAGAGTATTGAAGAATATCTTCAACCATTCGGTTTCGAAGTTTCGTCATAATTCTGTTCATTGCACTAAATGACCTCTCCACGGTAGCCGTTCCTACTGGAACACATAAAATGGATTCTGCTAATTTTTGCAGATGTTCATAACCGATATTTGCTTCAAGGTCAGTTATTGGATATCCCTGGGTTTCTAAGTTCTGTATAGCTACAAACATAAAATACTTATGACCTGATAAAACACTTTTTCGTTTTCTTCGAGGAGAAACAATCACATAACTGTTCATTAGCAACATACTTTAATGCTGTACATATAAATAATTTTTTTCACCAAAAACAACAACTACATAAGTACTATTAGTATTATTGTTTTTTTTTACAAACCAACAAACGTTGAAATCACAAGTAATAAAACTTCTATAATATAAGTCTAATGTATTAAATTTCGAGCTCTTTTTCCTCGTCCAAAACAAATATGTCTACAATTTGACGGGCTCGGTTTTTTTTTTTTTGCCTTTTAGGAGTTGCTTTCTAAAAAGCTTAAGGAAACAGTACTAGAAAAATCGGAAAACGTATCAAATAAAATGCCGACTAAGTATACAATTTGTATCAGGAACGCGACGCACGTCGAGATCATCCGCGTAGTCCTACGCGAAAAAATGTGTAACAAAATTATTTAAAAGAAGAAAAAAAAACCTCTTAATTTCAAAACGAAAAAATGTTTTCGCTTCACTCAGAAATAAATATTGTTGGATTATATTTATATGTGTGTGGCCATTCGGACGCATACTAAAAAAAATTTACTCGCGTGTAATGAGTTTTCATCAGTTCGACAGTCCGTTCGACGTGCAAATGTAAAACTCTCTAAACTACCTATATTATTATAATCACAATTACATTACAGGTTAGTGTTGTGCTCGACTTTTCTCTGAAATATAGTACGTACCGTAAAGAATTCTTTTTATATTTTCTAGCTTAATATTTCTGTTTCCATTTTTTTCCCTCTTCTCACGTTTTATAACTTATATAATCGCCGGTGTATGAAATACATCCCGTTTTTATATTCCGTTTAAAGTATATAGAATTGTATTAATATTTCACAGAGTACAAAATATATTATAAATTAAGTAAATAGATTAATTGTTTTAAACGGCTAAAATTATGTTTTATTATATAAATTAATATTACATTTCGTATTGTTCACGTAACAGAAAAAAACTCTAGACACGCCTATGACGTGTGTTCTGCGTATATTACCATCACTGCGGCAGTAATCAAAGGAGTAGGTATTTAATTCGAATCTGAAAGTGCGCAGTGGTTTACAACGTCAGTGTAATAAATAATGTCGAATTACGAAATTCAAAGTATTTAATACAAGAAAAGAACATTTTAAGTATCATAAATAATAGTTGACGTTGACAATATTCGCGAACATACATTTTACGACACGAATTTCCGAATAACAATTTTACGCTTCATTCATAACGGGCATTTCGGAAAACAAAATTCTAGAAGACAGTACAAGTGTCAACGATCCGTAGCTGATCCATATAATTTCTTGCATGAGTCTTTAATCGCGAATCAATGTCGAAAAAAATGTTTTCGGTGATATGCCGGTAGAGTGAAATGCGTTTGGAGTATTAGATTCTGAGCGGAGCGATGAATCTACTGGTTTTACTATGATGTTTATTTTTATTTTTTTCTATCCTGTGTACAGATTTTCGACCAGAAGGAGTGCTCCGATCTCTTCGGTCACAGTTTCTTTCCGGCAGTAATTCGCATCTAGTTGGTACTTTAGAGAGGTCATTTTTCGATTTTCTCAAAAGCACTTAAAAATATAACTCAAAAACGCTAAAAATGCAATTTCGTCTTAATCGATTGTTGTTTATTTCTTCGTAATTTTGAAACTAATAGTCATAGAAACCTGAAAATTCACCAAATATATAACTTTAGACTATATTTACGAGAAAAGTAAGCTCCGCTCAGAATCGTTTTATTGAATGCAATGACTTATCATTGCTTTCAAATTTAAAATAAAAATAAAACACTAAAATCTTTATCCAAGTAATTCACTTAAGCGATATCCACAGCACCCCGCGGCTCGTTACCTTTTTTTTTATATTAGCTACTAGTTAAAACTATTCAGCTCAATATTTATAAATTTATATATATATATATATATATATCAAGACGATAAGAAAAAGAAAGACAAAACAAAACATAAATAAATAATAAATAGTAATTTCCTAAACAAAAAATAAAAAACAAAAATACAGAACTATTATAATATAATGAAGCCAGCTTCCAAAATAAAAGATATAATTAATTTAATTGTGTGTTCAGAATCAAAATTATGAATGGAGGGGGAGATCAATTGAAATATTGAGTGATTTTAAAGTGTTAAATAAAGATACGCGCTAGGTGGTTAGTGAAGGACAATCGAATAAAATATGAGGGAGATCACAGATGCTTTCACTATGATGCAAAGTACAGAATGGATTAAGTTTGTAATGCATTTGGAGTAATTTATGAGTATTAGGCGAAATTAATCTATCACGTGTAATTCAAGTGCACCGATACTCGTGTTGAGTACCTACTTGAATTGATTGTAAATAGTTTTGTTTTACATTAATTCTGTTGTAGCTTGTCTTCATATATATTACGATGTATAAAAAGCGTATAAAATTATAATAAATTTTGAAAAGATTTTCATTCTTCTAAAGTTATAAAACAGCAAAGAACGGTATATGAGCATTGGAAAACATATTAAAAAAAAAAAATTACTAATTATTACTAGGGCCCGGATTTAAATGCTTTAAAAACTATTATTAAAATATGCTTTAAAAAATATCTAAAAATTCCCTTAAAAAGATCAACAATTTTCTTTTAAATATTTTATTTTACTACGAAAAAATCAGTTTATCTCATATCACTAAAGTTTAATAATGATAAAAAAAAATGAAGAAATAAATGCGATCGCGAATACCCAAATAATTACTGTCCGTTAAAGACCAGGACCCCGGTGATAGTCCACAGCTGATAAACCGCTCTGTATTTAGATAAATACTTTAGACGAAGAATACATACGACTTATACGAAAACAATTATTGAAATAATATTTTAACTTTCTTATTTTACACTAAAAACTCATATTGTACATACTAATGCAATAAAAAATTAATTAAATGATCTTAAAATTATGTGAAAAATGTACTAAAAATGAAAAAACAGCGACAAATGCAAAACAAAATTTTCGATTTTGAAGTATTTGCTGTATTTATAAATCGAAATACGTATTTGGAATGCGTTGTCCTGAAGTTCTTCAAAAATATGCACTTTGTTTTGAAATCATACAGGTATATATATATATATATATATATACACTTAAGTAAAAAATTAATGGAAATTCTAAATTTACTTTAGAAAAAAATTCTTGATTATAATATATTGCGAAATAAAATAATCAATATATTGCACGGATCCAGAAATTCTATAATTATATCCCAATCTGTGGTTTTGATGTTTGAAATTATGATTTGCCAATTGCGTACTAGTAATCCGTTTTTTTTTTTTATTTCAACATCAATAATATTTGCCACTTTACGAGTGCGTGAATTTATATAAATATATGAAATAATCCGTACATTAAGCGATTAGGATATAAATATAATGAAATTTATATTAAAAAAAAAAATCTCAGATGTGGCCAATATGGACTCCGTAAATCCACTACTGTGGACCAAAAATTAGGGTAGGCCCATTAGTGAGTCCGATTCAAGTCGTAGAAAAAAAATTGTTGCGAGTGCCGATTAAAAAAAAAAAAAATCTAATATAACGATAAAAATTTACCGGATACTCGAACAGAAGGAGGACGACGAACGAGAGAGTCGGTACGCGCGGTCAGAAGAAGCTGTCCCTGCAGAGACCCGAGTCGAATCGGATCGTGGCAAAGACGGTAAGCATATAAACATTTTGTACATGAGCTCGGCACTTGTATATAAATCACGCATTATGATTGGTTTATTCGAAAATATCGCCAAGTATAAGAAAGTATAAGTCCGGAATTATATTACGCTCCGTGACATTCGTGATGTCGGTGTATTATTATTACGAGCATATTACACTCATCCTGACAAGTCTGAGCGAGCTACGCTCGCGCTTAGACACCTCCGATCGTTTGCTTCGCTCGCTCCTGTCGGAACTCAAAACTAAAAAATATCCAATGATTTGTTATGAAAAATCATAAACACAAAATTTAATCTACTTTATTACATACCTATGTTGTTATTTTTATAAAATATGTTTTGTTTTATTTTCATAAAAACATGTTCATAAGAACTGTTCAACGCACAGTTTTCTCATCAAAACAAAATACAAACGATTTATGAAAAATTAACCAGTGCGAAACTAAAGTTAACAAAAAAAATATAACACTTCAAAGTTCAGTAAAAGAAAAAGGCAGACTGTATTTAACAAATTATTAATAAAATTCAATATAACAAACAATAACTGATCTTAAAAATAAAGAGAATATTAAATATAATGTTTACATAAATTCCATACAAAGTTACTGGATAATATAATTATTAATTGTTATAAAACGATAAATACACCAAAAAGAAAGTAAAAAAACCTGATCTTCGAATGGATGAAACACAATGAGCTTTTCACTGAGTTTCATCTACAAAATACAAGGGATACTTGAACGATAAAGTTTATTTGCGTAAAACACAAATTATAGTTTTTGTAAAAATAATGACGAAATATTATAATTTTGGCAATGACGTAACAACAAATTTAAATATCAATACCAATAATAATAATCATAGTATTTGCTTAGTTAAACAAGTATATAAAAGTATTCGTAAATTAGTAAAAACAAAAAAAAAATAATAATAATAATAATAATAAATGCTCCTTTACTATGTGGCGCGAATGTTTACAGTTAAAAAAAAAGATGCTTATTTATTATTGTATAATAAAAAATATAGTGGGGGGGGGGTGTGTTTTTAAGACGTTACAATCTGCTGGAACGCACATTATTTTTATACTTTTGCATCCCCCTTCTAATTTTTTTTTCAAATTCAAGCACTGTTCACAAATGTCATGGATATTCTGTGACAATGGTAATGATAAAATGAAATGTTCGGCGGTATTTTCAAATACGCCAATCATAGTGCGTGATTTATATACCGAGCTCATATTTTGAACGCTTATATGCAGACGGTAAAGGCTGCGAGGAAAACGCGTGCACCCGAACCGTCGTCAATTTACGAAAAATTGTGCGCGGAAGGCGAATTAAAGTTTTAATTCCTACGGGTTCCCGAATATGCCGGTCGCATTTATTATAAAATAAACGATGGCAGCAGCAATAGTGGCGTTCACATCCGCACGCCACGACGACCCCATCGTTGTTGTCCAGTGGCGTGTCATTTGGTGGGGCCAGGGTGGGCATTGGCTCGGTAGGTAGGTGATAAGCGGGTCTCCGGTTCGATTCCCGCCCGTCGGCGGCGAATTCGTGGTAGATCGATCTCCGTCGGTCCGTTTTTTTTCTTCATTTTTTTCCGTCGCCTATATTCGTCGGAGCGTTATCCAATTGTATCGTGAGCGCAATTTCATTTATTTACAGTTTGTCTTATCACTGTACCTATATTCTATAATCATAATCAACACTATCTAAGACCGAGACCACGGTAATGTTTTATTATCTAAATATCATAACTATAATATGCCTATTTCAATGTTTTATCACAGAATAAAGTTTTATGCTCAATTTAATGGTTTTGTATTAACGCAGCTTACAAAAAAACATGGTATGATGCCTAGCCTGCGAACGCAATATTTGCCGTAGGCAGCCGAGGAGGGGGAGGATCAATTCGTATACTAGGTACTTTAAATACGGGCCAATAATCGCTACCAAAAACTATATTCACAGCAGAGCGAGGCACACCTAGTAATAAAATAAAAACGTATGCAGGTTATAACCGCGAGTAAAGGTGATTAAATAGTGGTTATAACTTACCGCGGTTCTGGGGTTTTTTCGATAAACACGGTTATTGTTGAAGGCAGTGCGTAAATTATTGGCGTTACCCCTAAATTCGAAGAATATTGCGTGACGAATAAGATCTTATTTATCGTCGTGGAATATCGACAGTTGTCAGTTGACGGACCTGTATCGCGTACGGCACAAACGAATTTGTTTAACCGTTGTTTAACGCTTGTTTTATGAATACATGTATATATAAATTTGTGAGTGGCAAGTGTGAAAAATAAAAATGAAAAAAGCTAAATGTGGTATATGGCCGAGACGGCGAGAAAGAGGGAAAAAATATTTGAACAAGCCGCTCAGAGCTTATCACAAAACGTCATTTCTAACGCGTTTCATATTGCGACAAGAACTTGAATCGCAGGTAATATTTACGTACTATATATAGCTATTTACGATACATTTATTATAGCCGACAAAGTAATGAATTTATTCCCACAAAAAAAAAAAATATATATATATATATATATATGTCGGGCGATTCGTGCCTATACGATGACGAAAATATCAAAATCATGTAAAATTGAAATTGTACTGAGCTAAATGTAAATATGGGAAATAGTTAAACGGGGGGCCGCTTAAATCGTTTGTCTTCCCCATTCCGAAAACTGAAATGACGCCACTGTTGTTGTTGTCCGCTGTCTGTCGGCTAAAAAAAAAACATAAAGAAACGCGCAATAATAAAATTTTTTTTATGTTGCAATCCTTCGTAAAACTTGTTTGAATTCATAACAGTCTGTCACAAATGTCGACCGTACGACCGTAGTGTGATACGTGACAAATAGGCTCGTATGCACGACGAGCATATGAGTGTATACGCACTCTTGTTCACGAATTTATACCGTGGTGATTTTTACAGCACAATACGCACAATTATTATTACAATATTCAGTAATGTACACGTTGACGGGCCCCGTGCCATACGCATATATAATTATATTATGTACTGCCAGTAGTGTACACTATTGCGGCGTTATAAAGAGAATACGGCTGCGTTATAGGTATAATATGTATAATAATGTAATAAATGAAGTTTTGCCCGCGGCGCGGCAAAAATATGGTTCGTGACGGACGGAGATTTTGAATTTTTTTTCTATTTTTTTTTTTTTTTTTGTTATACACAGTTATACGAACCGGTTTGAAATGGAATATAATATGTACTTGTATACTCGTATGTATCGCGAAAATGAACCGAGATGAAAAAAATATACGGATAATAATATATCGCGTATCGCATGAAAACGGTAGGTAACTGAAACTTTTTTTTTTTTTTGGTTTCTCCATTAAAAAAACGGTATTACGAAAGCAACACTTGTAATAACGTATACAATCGTCAGAAATCGACTAATACCAGTATTTTTTAATAGTGATTCAAAAACGATTAAAATACTACGCGTAGAAAGAGAGAACAAAAAACGAGTCTGCTATATAGTACTCGAGACGTTGACGTGTAAAAATGGAACGGAATTGTGATCGGGATTTGTGAATATTGGTGAATTTATTCAGAGTAATTTCGATGATAGATATTATTTTTAGTTGTCACGACAACAGCTCACACATTACACGCAATTTATAATCGAGTGTAAATTAATTAATATCGATAAATATTATTAGTAGTTGTCACGTCAACGATTTTTATCAAACGTTTTCCGTCTTGAATAGCTTTAGGGCGTATTCACACTCATCGATATTATCGACCGACATTGTCGTCGGTGGTGTTGGACGATATCGGATATTGCTTGTACATTACGACCGATATTTTTGGCGGCGGTGGGGAACGACATCACCTGATCACTGATTTTCGTACTCAAATCGTACGTGTACACCGTTTAGGTACCTAACTTGAATGAGTATCGTTTTTAATTAATTAAAATGAATAACAATAACGTTCCGTCCTTGTACTCTGTGGATGTTTTGTCCCAAAGGGTTGGCCTAGATTCCACCCAGTGGCGCCCACGGGTTTTTCAAAAGCCAGTGCAGTTATATTTTTTAACACCCACCCACCCCAGTGCCAGTGGCATATTTTCATTTTTTTTTCCGTGGGAGGGGGAGGGCGGGAGGTTAAACTTTTCGAAAGTGGAATTGATTTTTTTTATACATATATTTATATTTGAGCGTATTAGTAACTTTGGCAAGTCGTTTTTTTTTTTTTTGTGGTTCTGGAAAGGAAGTTAAGTATAAATACCGTTAATACACCACTATCATTACAAATGAAAAAAAGGGTGTAATTTGTAAAGAAAAAATGACCATAACTCCGCACAGTTTTTCACGAATGTAAGTTATTTTCAAATTGTTGAACTCATAAATATAATGTACAAAACACAAAATATTAGTATGCATATAAAGGTTTTTAATTAAATTCATTAACTATATTATATAATGATGACTTGTTTTACTTTAATTGATATAATATTACATCATTATGTTTAATTTATATATTATTAAATATACACGATAACGTAATTTCCAGTCGCGTATTTGTCATTGTCCATCTAAACGATTCATCAGTTTTATTCGATTTAAATACATATATAAGATTTCTAAAATGACCCACCCACCCCATTTGGCTACTAGTGCAGTTGCATAACTTGGTAACCTACGTGGGCGCCACTGATTCCACCAATTCAATTAATGTTGGAATATCGTATGAAAAACTCATTTTAATAATAATATGAGTAAAAAAATGTTGAATAATTATATTTGTATCAATCACGTGATTATTATCTTTATCGTCGAAATAATGAAGAAATTAATGAAAATTGATAAAACTATTTCGGCACGACGATATTACCGGTCATGTGTGAAAACCGACATACTATTTGTATTGGTCATTGAAATCGGAACGATAAAAATATCGTCCGATACTGGTCGTCTGTCCGGCATGCACACCGATATCGGTACACTAAAACGATATTTTTATCGGATCGGTGTCAATGTGAAAACCGTCCATTTAAAACCACACAATTTTACTTTTACCGACACCGATAATATCGGTCAGTGTGAATCCGTCTTTAATGTGGTACTGATTTTTCCCATAAGTTTCTAAAAAAAACCTTGTGTTTCTAATATAATTTGTCAAATCTTACTAAATGGTTTTTGTAATTTGTGCCATATTTTTTCACATTTTCGTTGCACATTTTGTGTCATATTTTTTCCACATTTTTGTCGCATATTTTATGTCATATTTTTTAATAAATCGAATGCATATTTTACCATTTTTTATTGCATATAAATCTTAGCCTTAATTATTATTATGGGTTTTTTTTTTTTTTTTTTTTTTACACTTTTATAGTCACTGTAAAACGGTGCGACGCGAATTTCACAACAGAAAATTCAACGTTTTCGTGTATAAGAAATGTAATTCACGAGAGTCCTGCACCCCGAGTCCGGTGCTCCTGCAACGTGCATCGACCCTCCTTAATCACGCCACTGGCTTGGATATGGCCAGGCCCGGATAAGAGGGGGGGCAGGGGGGCCATGGCCCCGGGCCCACCAAAAACCAATTAATTGTGGGCCTCTTCGTACGAGAAGACTAAATTTTGGAATAAACGAAATTCAACACTATGGCCTTGTTCAGACGACGATATTTTTCCCGTACCTGTACGGTATACGGGATTCATTTGGTGAATTCTCTTGCCTAAAAAATTAACTTTTTAAAAAATAACCTTTTCCTTTATGAGTAATAAAACCCGCTGGCAGGCATGGGCCCCCAAATTATGTTTGGCACCGGGCCCAACATTTTCTTAATCCGGGATTGTATACGGCGATTGGAAAACGCCGCTGAGCGCGCGCCACTGGTACGGACGGAAACGCTGGCGCATGTACAAGGACGTCCGGGAACGGGGTATTTTTTTTTTTATAATTTATAAAGGGATGCTGCGCTCGCGGTCAATATAAACAAACGTTAATAAGCGATCGGCGACATTAATAATAATCGAATGTGAACGTTTCGAGCGCGGCGTGTTTTACATAATAAAATGTATAGGTACCGCCAACTGTATAGAGTAAGTACACTTTATTACGTCGAGAAGTGCGTGCCGCGAAGTAGGGTTAAGTCAGTACGGGAGCGAAAAAGAGAGAGAGAGAAAAAAAAAGGATAGAGCCCGCCCGTTCGTCGTCGCGCGGACACCATCTCCCGAGAAATCGTGCCGGCCACCGCCCGTAATGATATCCATTGATAACGACGCGGCGCGCGGCTGGCTCCTCTAATCTCCGAGTAGAGATTCTGCAAAAGAACCGTTTTTATTCATTTTTCTTCCGTTTTTATTTGTTTTATTATCGTCGTTTCGTGGCGTCCCGCCGATTGATTCCGAATACAATCTCCGATCGCGATCCGTATCTGTAGTCGTCTCGCGCGGCGGCAGTCGTGTGCGCGAACAAAAGCGACGCGCGCGCGAGCGCGTTCGGAAACGATTGATTGCCGTGTGTAAAGAAAATTAAAATTTTTACTTTTTTTTTTCGAAAAAAAAAAGAAACCGACTAAAAAAAAAAAATGCACTAAAAGTATGGAATATAATCGATAACCTTTTTTGAAATCGACGCTGAATTTCAAGTGGCATTACATCGCAGAAACGCGTTTTATTAATCTAACATATAGGTATTACAATAAATTAATATATTAATTATTATTTTAATGTCCGTGAAGTTGGCCGCCTGAATTTCAACGGCTGACTTAAAATTTTATTTCTAAAAAGCTATAAATAAGAGTTTGAATATAAACAGTTTTTACAATATTTTTAGCAAACATTTTTTGTAGTTTTTTTGTGAGGTAATCCAAAATCGAAGTACATTGCGTCCAGTAGGATAAGTCAGAAGCGTATTTACGGGGGGGCGGGTCAATGGTGTCCGGAACCCTCCCCCCCATTGATATTCACTCAAACATGTTATACCCATAGCCGTCCCAAGGGGGGGGGGCAAATGGGGCAAGTGCCCTAGGGCGTCCAAAGCATTATGAATGCAGGGGGCGTCAAAAAAATGAATGAGAAAAAGAAAAAAATTTGTTGTTTTATTTTAGATATTAATTTCCCTTGTACCTATATGGTGATTTTGAGGATGAGTGTATTTACTATTAAAATATATAAAATTATGTAATTAGATATTACGTTAGTTGTAAAAAAATTTTTGGGGGCGTAAAATATTATTGCCCTTGGGCATTATTGGTGGTTAGGACGGCACTGTTTATAACTATAGTGTTTTTATACGTGATAAAGAAAAAAATTCTTTATCATAGTATAAAATAGATGTAATCATTTTTCGACGCTTTGTCGGGTTATCAATTTTTAAAATTTTCAAATATCGTCGATATTTTTTTAATCAATTTGGTACCAAACGTAGTTGAAAAATACTAAGATATTGGTTATTGAATAAACCAATAATGCCGTTATAAACTATACACCGCTAGGGAGCTCTGTTTGTATTTCTCAGTGTATCGGTCAGCTATGAGAAAAAAGTCTATTATTATATAAGTACTTATTATAAGTTTTGGTTATGTTAAAAATGGACTTTCATTTCGTAGAACCATGTATATTACATATTTTTTGTATAAGTCTTATTGATGTTTTTTTATTTTTATAGATTGGTAATTATAAATATTATTCTGATCTGTTCTTTTGAGTCTTAATCCAGTTTAATCGCCATGTCACCGTGGAACCCTACAGTTGTATATAATTTTTTGTACATAGGATTATAAATATGGTATTTTTATTTCAAAAATGGATTTAGGGGTGTGGGGTCGAAGCGTCCGTTGCGACGTTGTGAAACATGTCTCCAATCATCAAAACCGTCTTTACACATCGGACAACCATTTCTTACCGCTTTCAATTTTTTTAATTTATTTTTTTTAAATTATTTTAATCGATACAAATGTGTTACGTCCTCACGCGACATTGGTCTATATAAATTATAATAAAAATATAATAAACGAAAATGAGGCCTCTCAGGTTAAGTCACCAAGTTACTCGACTAAATCATCAGGCCCCGCACAACAGCGCCATATTGTGACCACATAATATATCCCATTTTAAACGACCTGCCGGAATTGAATTTCGACGGTAAAACACCAGAAAAAAAAGACGAGTCGATGTGCCGTTTATTTATTCGTTTCGTAACGTATGCGTTGTACATTAAAAAAAAAAAATAAATAAATTTTTAATAAGACCGGTCTCGTAGGACTCGATATGACGACCACTAGCAAACAGTTAAAATAATAATATACTGCACGAGTACGGTATAGAAGAGCACGCTAATGGGCTAATCGTTATTAAAACGAATTTCGTACGATTATATTGGCGTTGGCGCGTACAACGAGTCGATCTGATTATTATTATTGTATTGGCGATTTAAACGAAATCGCAGCTAGTTATGCTGAAGGCCGCCGGAACGCGTTTGAACGTCGGGAAATGTATATTATATTGCGCGTACTCTAAACCGGACGATGTGAGTATCAACTCTATTTATCGCGATGATCTGATTTTGTACGTATATATTTTTTAATTACTCATAATTATATAAATGATAAAATACCGAGTTAATTTTTTTATCTCTTCGAATTTTCCATATTTTATATACATAATATTACTTTTAATGACAAACGCTTATAATAATAATAATAATAATAATAATAATAATAATAATAATTTAGGTTATCAGCTAATACACTTGTTATTTTTAAAAAGTTAATAGTAGGAAAGTTTGTTTTTGAATAACTTAGAAAAAATTATTATAATAATTTTATAAGTTAATACTACAGGTATTACTCCACGTTAAATTTTGACGGTTAATAATTTATGGGGTTTGTAATTTAGATAAGTCGAACGGAAACACTGCATTGGATGACAAATATCGTACATGTACGAGTATATGGAATTCTAGAATTGTTGTGTTGTACGTCCTGCAGCAATGTTCGTGATCAAATATTAATAATTAATTGTATGCGACGAAATGTTAAAAAAAAAAAAACGTGAAAATAAATTATAAATCGCTATTGAAGTATGTTTAGTGTACAAAAAAAAAAATAATAATAATATTAAGTACATATACTACTTAAAGCATACAAATTTTTGACACGAAAATCGATTTTAAAATGTGGCAACGTATTATTTGCATTTTACTTATTTTTTTCGATTAATCATATTATATAAGTATGCATTAAATACCGAGTAAACTCATACGCTATATACTCGTGTGTATATTCCGTCCTCGTTATGATTAAATATACGAATGTATCACTGTAACCGTTAAAATTTTACTTGTAATTTGTACGTTTGTAAGAACAGAAATATTGACGTCCGAAGGAAACGCGTCATATCGTGTATATATATATATGTTACATATATATATGTAGCTCTAAAAAAGGCCTTTATAAGCGCAATGATATATATGTTGTTAAAAACAGTCATATTATAAGCGCTTAAACATGCATTAAAAAATGTTAAAATATGTAAAAAAATTTTTTCTGAATAACATTAATAAACAAATGAATAATTATTATTTATTAATTGTATCTCATTAACTTATAAGTTTAATTTATAAACAATTATAATAGATAGTATTTTTAAATAGTTTTTGTTATTATTTCGTTTCAAAAATCATCTGTATGTAAGTATTCGCTCTTTTCTTCTTTGATAATTATTCAGTAAATAAATAGTTAAAACTTATAGTGATTTAAATATATGTATTTGAAATATTTTTTTACCTTGTAAATTTACATTGAATAATGTCACAAGATGAATGCTCACGTTTTCATATATAAATATTCGATTGTTACTGCGAGTAAAGTAAATCTAAAAGAATTATAGAAAACTGTCGCTCGACATCCACAGACGTAATTGCATGCTGCGTATTTAAGGTACTTACTATAAGAAATCATCAGTGGAAGGATCTTCAGGAAGTCCAAGTTTGTGTGTTCGGTGTTCATATTATTGCCCGATAATATGTTTGAAATATATTTTAAAACATTAAGACCGATATTGTTGTTAGCGACATCGTTGAATTTAGTTGAAATACCTATTCCAGTCGATCCCCAAAGATTTTCAAATGCTCTTTCCGCAGATTCAAATATATTTATCGCTTCGGATAATGGAAGTCATTGCAGGTTTTATAGTTTGGTAATATGAGTGGGTAGTGTTGAAAAATATTATTTGCATCGACTTCGCAAACATAATTTCAAAGGCGATTACTAACGAACATAATAGTAATAATAACATAATAAAAATTAAGATATTTTTTTAGACAATTAAAATTTTTTTATCTCTCTGTGAAATGAAGCGTAAAATTGCGATAAAAAGATAAAAACAGCGAAATAGTACCAAAACTTCGAAATATATGCAACAAAAATTTTCGTATTTTACTTATTGATATATTATAGCTTACTTAGGTAACTTTAAGTCCTTTCAAAAGAAATATGCAAATGCTACAAGTCACGAGCCCTGGTCATAACGTTATGTATATTAAGTAGTAAGTAAAAGCTAAAACTATCGTCCTTGTGCCGCAATCGTAATCATACCGATTATTTAAAAAAAAATCATTTTAATAATTACTCGCGTATAATTATAATACATTATAATAATTATACATTATTTTCTACGCGTTAATATATTTTATATGTTATTAGCAATCGGAGGAGAAATCACAGGATTTTGTTTTTATCCTCTTTTAAGTATATATTTATAATAAATATAGATTATTGTGGTATTCAACGTATGGGTATATAATCCGATGGTTTTTTTTCTCTGTATAATAGACATTATTTCCACGCCAAGTATAGTATAATGTATTAAAATATATGCGTACCTATAGATATGTTCGTCATAATATGCAAAGTTGTATAGTAGCGGAAATAGAAAAAAAAAACAATTATTTTTTTATTTCTATAAATTCAAATTAATTTTTTAATATTTGCATAGGAATTCGCCGGTACACATAATATATTAAAATAATATAGATTTACAAACCTATAACAACAACTTTCACCCGTCTCGTTGCTGCTGTTCGTCGTACAACAGTGAAACAAATTAGTAATATTATATCTTTCCATTTTAATGCGGTTTATTATGTTACACTTCCTACCTATACGAGTGAACACCTTGAATATTATTCTTCGACTTTGTACTAGGTTTTTTTTTTTATAATTCTTTGTATACAATCGTCGAAACATTTATACAGAGCGGTTCTTTATTTAGAAAAAAATAAATAAAAAATCGTCGCATTTCGAAAAACGAGTGTACACAAACCATTCACGTGTAATTTTTACTGCTGTAGTGGCGAATAAAAAAAAAAAAATATTTGATGCGTCGTTTAGTTTTTTTTTTGGATTTAGCGGTGGGTGTGAGGCCTTCATTTCAAATTCACATCAAACCTTCCACTTTAAAAAAAAAAATTAATATACGAGTACAAACTTCTCATCATTCCTTTGGCCTCTTATGGAATCCACTTTTGGGGAGCTTCTAAAAATTTAAGTATAAATATTATCCAATTATTCCAATCAATATCCTTCAGAACAATAACCAATGCCCCATGTCATGTAAGTAACCAAATTTTACAGAATGATCTAAACATAATGACCATCTCTGACCAAGCATCTAAACTATATAAACGATTTCATAAAAAATTACAAAACCACTCAAATCCTCTCATTTCAAATTTATTCTCTATCTATGTACCTGACACAACACGTAGACTGAAAAGGAAATGACCTAGAGACCTTCTACTCTAAAAAAACAAAAAAAACATAAATAAAATAAAATAAAGTGAATGGTCTATATACTTGATTTATTTATATATTACTTGTTAATTGTTATTATTACTTTTGTACATAACTGTAGAGTAATATCACTGGACATTTTATCTGATCATGTAAATCTCACGTCCAAAACTTATTCATCAAATTCACTTATTGTATTACTGAATATAGGTTGTAAAATAAACTAAAAAAAAATCACTTCAGTCGGTAATATTATTGCGTAAAATAATTATTTAGATAATTAAATACTCGTGCGTCTTATTTTTTTTTCTGTTAATATAATATTATCGTACACATCGTTAATAGACTTATGCAAACGACAGAGACATAGGAACAGGAATTATTTTTTCAAGTGGAAAAGTGCAAAAAAACAATTTGTTGTCTTGACCGTCAATTAATGAACAAACTGAAAAATTCTATACTACACATAAATTAACTGGTACAACGGATTAGTTGCGTATTATTGTTATCAAAGTTTATATAAATATGTGCCCAGTGGCGGATCTAGGTCCCGAAGAACTGTGGGTCAGCCATTTTAAAAAGGAGGCCACTTCTATTAAAAACTGTTTATATTTTTTTCAATGACTTCTTTTTACAAACATATTTTTTGCATTTGGAAGGGGAAGGGGTAAGTAGGTATTAAAGAAAATATAAAGAAGAAATTACCAAGGGTCAGCTGACCTATATATAATATGAACCTATTTTAAAAAATGTTATACATTTGGTCTTTGAATGTTTACAAGTTGTTAAATCAGTAAAAAAAAAAATTGGCAATTTAATAAAAAACTCATTTTTTAACAAAAGATTAAATAATATTTATCTACTGTTATTGTTACTAGTTTCAGGAAAGGTATTTACATTCAATTCCATATTTTCATTATAATTCTAAAAAAATATTTTAATAAATATTTACAGTCTTTGTTTTCAATAATGTTTAATTGGTGTAAATTATAATTATAACCCAAACCTGATGTACTTCAACAATACTGTGTGGTTAGAGCAATTTAATTCTGTATCAATACTATTACTAATGCCAGCTCTTCTCAGTGATAAGTATCTTAGAACTTTCACCTTGGAGATTCAAAAATAATTCAGGGATTGCTCCATCTTTCAACCTAGGCTTTTTTTCAAGCATATCTGGTACCATATTACAATAAAAATGTAAAATCACATATATTACTTATACTTAAAGTATTACAAATATATTTTTCAGGGAGTGTGTAATTATTATAGAATATGTTTCCTAATTTTAGTTTGTTTAAGAATTAAATCTTAATTCTTTGTTTTCTTAATTAATTCTTTGCTGAACTAAAATAATTGTATTTATATGAAAATAAATAACTATAAAATTTTAATTCTTTTGGTCATTGTATATATAATTCACCAAATATTTATTTGTCCCTTCATCAGAAGTCCATGTGTGATAAATATCGGTCTCTGAAAAATGAGCACCGCAAATTCTTGAACGTTTCTTTAATTTCACTCCTACAGCGTTTTCCCATTTTTAAAAAATTTAACTGGGGTACTAAATCTAGATTTATGTAATCCCGGACAATTATTTATACAGCATTTATTTTCACGCACCGTTTTAAAATATCTGTTTAAATTATGTACCTACTGAATTCAATAGAAAATACACATTACATACACAATATTATATTTATAGCAAACAGTACGATTTAATAGCATGAATAATCACAAATCAGTAGGTAATTAACAATTTTCTTAATTCTTGTTAAAAGTAAATAATCGCTAATCGCTTCCTGAATTCTTGGTAAATGAATAGCATTATTAGCAGTTTTGAAATAAGCGCGGGAAATAATTTGGTATGAGAGCGCTAGTGGTCTTGACACAACAGCCGACTGCCTTAGCACTTTTGGGCTTCAATATTTTGTGTAAGAAGAAGCTTCGTTCGGCATCCAGTCTATCTTAATTCGTGTTATCGAGTTACAGAATTGCTCTACTGGGTAGGTATAATGATCATAATTTTATCGATACGTGCGTTTCTAAGACTTTTTTATGCGCGTGTTTACGATTTTGATGGGAACAATTTCGCACTTTTACGTCGCACGTATGCAGGTTTAAAACCTACACACAATATTTATTTCTTAAAATGAAATAAATATTTATTTTTATTTTTATTTATTTATAATTTAAGAAATAAGAGGTCTTGTAGTTTTTTCATGTTTTCAAGCAAATATGTTTAAAGTTTAAAAAGAGGCCAAATTTGATTAGTAAATATTATCTGTGGGTCAGCTGACCCCTTAAACCTCCCCCTAGATCCGCCATTGTACACATATATGCCCATAATAATAATACAATTTTTACGAAATCATTAAAACATTTCAATTTGGTAGAATTAAACGCATAGAATAATAAAGCTAGATATCGTATACGTATATGATATTATTTTTATAAAAATATTAAATGTCACAGTCTAATATACGGTAACTCATAATAACAATTTACATATATTTGTGAGTATTTATCATTAATATATAATTTTAAATATTATAAAAAAGATTTTAAAAGGTAAATTAATATTTAAATGTTCATGAAACAAATTTTTAAGGTTTTTTTTTTCAATCAATTTTAGTCGTTATTGCGGTTTATGCGGACGTGTAAAAATCATTAGTCAATTTGACCTCTTTTCGATCATCACACATAGACGTGAAATAAGTTTTTACAGTCTTCTCGGTGCACTGAACGAGTTTAGTATGTTTAGACACGGGCATTATTATCCTTTAATTAAATCCGATTTTACACCGTGTAAAATAATAATTATTAACGCGTTAACAGCTGCTACGAACGAGTTATTGGCCATTTCTCTCGATAAATAATATTAATGGATTATTTTTTTTTTTGATACCATCACTATGCTTGTAATTTTATTTTCACGGAACTAACAAAACTATGGAAATTTAATTCTCTGTCGGTGAGAAAGTGGAAGTGTGACGATTAAAGCCCTATTGGCGGTACATTGCTTTAGCGTGTTACAAACGTGGTCGGTATTTTCATAATAATCAGTCGGCAAATTACTCCTCCTTTAAAAAAAATCTTAAGAACCCAACTCGCGCTTAAATAACTTCTTCTTGGTTCGGCCCCTATTACTCTCCAAGAGTTTTCGCTGCCATCACCAAATCACTCCACTTTTCTCGGTCCTGCATTATAGTTTCCGCACTCTTCCAGATTTTTTTCCACTAAATCGATCCACCTCTTCCGCTGTATTTTTCCTTCCGGCTTCCAGTCCAATACTGATCTAATTGCAACATCCTCACTACGTCACATTACGTGTCCCAGACATTTTATTCTCTGGCTTTTAATGAACCCGCCATTGACTGTCGCCATTTTCAATTCCTCTTGGACTTATCGGTTGAACTTCATACGCCACTGGCTCGAATCCATAACAGAACCGCTTTTCCTTCCCCATATTTTATTTTCAAAAATCTTCAATCTTCTCTCTCTGTGGCAGTGTGACACTTTCGGTTGTAATGCATACGTCATAATAATAATAGAAGTGTAGGTCTTATTATATATTACTGCGCCCAATTTTACTCTTGTTCTCTATGAACAATTCTACAGGAATTAAAATACCCGTAACCTAACATAACGGCCCTGTGCGTACATAGAACGATGGCCGAGAGGAGGTTCGCGTTTTATACGAGGGTTGTTCTCGGCTGTTCTTATGATAATAGTGACCTTGAGGAAAAAACGCGTTGTGATAATACGCTGTATCTTATTCTCTTAGCCATCTATAACGACCAGTTTGAAATCGATCGGTGCAGATATAATGTGACGATACGCGTAACGTGCGTTAGATTTTCGCCTATCATGTGCAGCGCGTGGATATAAAGTTGGAGCGAAGTTGTAACACTAAATTTTCACTGTTTACTACTTTAAACTTATTACGAATTGGTTTTGATCACGATGACGCGTAATTTCAAGAAAAAAACGGTCGCGCATGAACATAAACGAAATTTTACTGCATAATTACAAATGCGCGCGGTCCCACGTAGCCAACTGTGTAGTGGATTTCTTGAAGGCTCGCGGCATTGCGCCTAGTTGTACAGTCCAGATTTGGCCCCTCACGACTTCTGGCCGTTTTCCAAAGTCAAGTTTCCGTTCAGGTGACGGAAATCACCAGGAGGCGCGCTGCGCAAGGAGCTCGAGAAAGATGTTGCGGTATTCGTGTTTAAAAAGCGGCTGCAGGAACGGGATGGGAAAACTGTATTAGCAGGGCATTACACGGAATAATAAGAGTGTGTAGATTCGAAAGAGCGAATAATTGTTTTTTTTTTTAGTACAGCGTTTTCAACGTTACATTTTGAACGGCCATTGGCAATCCGTCGGACCCACAGAATAATCTCACCACATATCGTAATGAGAAAACAGCTGTTGAAATCAAAGGATTTTTTTTTGTTTTGTTCACCGTCAAACGACGTTGTTATATCGTCGAGTGTGTGATTCGACGATAGTATACGACTACTGGTAGTCGTGTGTATATCAGCAGAACATATTGTGAACGCTGTGGACGTATCGCTCGGTCCTATTATGTCGATCCTTTGACGTTTCGCTCGATCCGCCGCCGACTTTCATTTTCAACCCCGTCGTCAGCATCCACGACGATATTACATGCGGAGCATAGACAGTGGACGCGGATAATATTCATTTATTTTTCCAATTATAATAACGCAACAGAGACACATGCGTTCCCGTCAGACGAACTGCCGTATAATTGAGTGATAATAATCTCGGCCGTAGATCTCGCGCCCTCTTGTGCAGCACGGTAAATAATGAGATCATCATGATGACGATCGATTCGCTTTGTCGCGTATTTAATCGGACCGATACACGCGCGCACACACGAACAAGATAAATATATCTTTATGTATCACGCGTGTTTATAATAATAATATATAGTAAGTTACGTGGACGATGACAATAATAATAACTACAACGATATTACAGCTGTAATTAAAATAACCGGGGGAGGGATCGGTGTCAACCGCGGACGGCGTGTAACGTCTCAATAATATTCTACCATAAGCTGTGCCAGATGTACCTATATTTACCTCGGGCCCAGCCAGTGCAGTGGCCTAATTAGGTCTAGATCACGAGGGTCGGAGGGATCAATGTTTTGTCATAAGAACAATTGTAAACATTTTTTTTTCGAAGTAAATTCATATACCTATTCATTTACACAAGACAATTACTGGATATGAAAAAAAATTATCTATTATTCTCGGCTTCAGAACCGTTTCATCGAGGATATTTTACGAATTGCCAGCAAATCCGTTTATAATCGACTGTATTGAACAAATTGACATTTGGTAGATCCTAAATTGCATTTGCTATCAGTCAATATTTTGGTTTAAATTTTAGTCTGTCATGAATTGAGTGCTTGATATTTTCGCTGAAAAGACCAATCTTAATAATAATTGAGGTTACCAAATGCATTTCACGTATTAAAAAAAAAGTAAATAATGATAAAAAGTGTATTATTGAATGATTAAAAAAAATCTTTGGATTTGAGTCATAAATGTTAAATGAAAATTTGTTTTTTTTTTTTAATCGAATCAAGTTAATACGTTTTTCGATGTTAACTTCAAACATATAATCAGTTAAATAAATTTTTTTGGCTAGCTTTTAACCGAAGGCATTTAGACTGACTTAACTGTGTTAATTACAGAATAAGTATCGTGCCTCTATATACTTTTCATATTATTCGTGCCGCATCATAGCATTATTATTTATGCGTCTGTGAAAACGTTTCGTGTACACAATACATATTATATTTTATTATTTTCAAGGCTGGGCAAATCAACGATTTTTTTCAAATTCATTAAGATAAGTCAATTTAAATTAATTATGTTAAATTAAATTTAAATTAAGCCATATTTTTTTGATAAATTTATAAGTTAATTATTGACTTTAAAAAAAAGTAAATTAACTTAGTTAAAAGTTAAAATTTTCTCATTATGAAAAAAAAAAATGAGAAAGCTGCCAAGATACTTGCTAGGACCGTAGCTACTGAATATTGCGCCCGGGGCAAAACTTAAAACTGCACCCTTCTGGTTTCAACATAGAATTATTAGAGTATAAATTTTATACAGATTTATTGTAATCCGAATAAATTATCGTCGAAAATAATCAAAAATAATATTATTATATTGTTATTACATGAATTTTTAATTTCTTAAATTTTGCGTCCAAGGCGTAGGCACCTTTCGCCGCGCCCCCACCCTAGTTACGGCTTTGCTTACTGGGGCTAAAATATTATATAATCCTGTTTGTATAAATTAAATACACTAATATAATATAATAGGCGCATATTATGATTTATAATATATCTTAAATATTGTGTATAGATGCAATTTAACTTGAGACTTGGTTATTTTGTGAAAAGTTAACGTACATTTAACACGTCGAGTTTTAAATAAAAGTAACTTTTCGTGTTAAAAGTAAATTTGAAAAAAACAATAATAAAAACGCGTTAATAAACTTAATATGAACTTTTAACTCGTTAATGGCCAGCCTTGATTATTTCGTACTAGTTATATGTACGTTAAGGTGAAAGACGAAAATTGGCGAATGACGTCGATTCCCGGTCAATGACGTTATTTACCAAAATGATTCGATTATGTAGGTAAATGATGTAAAAAAAAACCACATTTTAAACTCAAATATACATCTTTTACCGGTCATTGACGTCATTTATAAAAGCTGGTATAAAATGATGATAAATCTCAAATAATAGACCGATCGTTTTACTATAGGTACTATTTAATAATGATTTATTACTGGTGGGTGATTCATTTTTTATTTTAGGTATTTAATTGAACGAAAGGTTATTATTTAATTGAAATGAATAAAATAGGTGCATATTATAAATGCACTTTATTTGTACAGTTTTAGTTACCATGACATTTTGAACTGCACAATATTTCTGCTGCATTGCAAGCACATTTTTTAGTGCCACAACCAGTTTTGCAGTTGCATCTACATATTAAAGCCTTGATTACCGGCTATTCCTTGTCCTGCAAACTTTACGTAATGTTATTTCCCTGTCTTTAATTTTTTTCATGGCTTCGTCTAGTTCTAGAAATTTTTCTTTGCACGGGGAAATTTCGCGTACCTACACACTTATCGCTGATCGTTCACACCGACACAAACGTATTGAACATCTTTCTCCAACTAAACTGGGGATTGACGACGATAACCGGGAAATGTCTACATTTACCAATTTTTAGGTAAATGATGTCATTTACCGGGGGAATGACATCATTTACCACTTTTACATCGTTTACCGTAACATATACACTCGGACGCGTGCGCTCGCGTATTTTCGTGTCTGATTTTACGTTTCTACATTGAACTGCGTATATAAATATTATACCGCTCGTGCACAGACGGCAATCGTTAATCGGATCGATTCACGAGATTTTCTCATTAACCGTTTAATTAATTTCAGACACGAATAACGTTTATATAATATAATATTCCAGCCGTCGTGTGCGTATACACATTTTAATATAATAAATGTGTAATTTACACGGACGCCGTTCGTTGTATAATAGTATATACATATATATATATATATATATATATATATATATATAAATACATACGTGTTACAGTGTTAATAATATTACACCTTTAAATAATTTATATCGCATTTCATTTCGACAGTTTCGGCGGCCGCGTATACTACTACACGTTTATATTACTATACCTACGCCGCCGTATAAATTCAATATTAAATGCTAAACACTTTTTTTTTTATCGTTTATAATAATCGCTTGTTAATAAACGCGTTATAACGCGTACAGCTAATAGGGATTTTGAAACTATACAAAGAACATAATATATCTGTGGAATAAAATTTCAGAAAAATCCAATCCCAATTCTAATCTATCGCTAGACCCGTATGTCTTCTTACACCGCATAACGTTAGGTACGCGTTTAATATAATTAACACACAGGTCTGCAAAACAAAATTTTTTTTTTCAGCTGCGTGGAATATTTTCGGTAAACTTAATGTTTTTTAAAGGATGCTGAATCGAAAAATGACATCCAATTCCCGCCTTCACATACGGGGTTTTTTTTTTTTGCAAAATAATAGGGGTTTAAAATAAAAAAAAATCATAGAGCAGCGATGAAAAAAGAAAAATCATTAATTTTATTACATTGAACTAAACGCAATATTATATTTCACAATTAAACAAACGATTCCTTCACGATATATTTGTTTGGACACGAATGCCCGTGTGCTCCTCACACCGCTAAACCCGCATTACCCCTCCCATTGTGTAGATTAACAGTTGAATTTAAATTTAAATTGAACATAAAAATATGAGTTTTGCGAGAAAAAAATTGACGTGATGGAATATTTTTACTATTTTTTCCGGTTTTAGTGAAAAAGAAAATCTATGAGAAAAAACGGTGAAAAAAATAATCTTTTGCAATTTTTTTTGGTCGCGGACCTCCTGAGTAATTATTTTGAAGAAAAAAAGGTAGCGAGCCGCGCGGGGTGTTGTGAATATCGCTTATGCGAATTACTTGGATAAAGATTTTAGAGTTTTGTTTTTATTGTAAATCTGAAAGCAATGACAAATCATTGCGTTCGTTAAAACGATTCTGAGCGGAGCTTCGGTGTAATAAATAAACGACAATCGATATTAAGACGAAATTGCATTTTTAGCGTTTTTATGTAATTATTGGTAGTTTTTCCTGACTTTTGAAAAAGTTATTGAGAAAATCAAAAAATGATCTGTCTATAGTACAAGCGAGATGCAATTTGCAATTAGAAAAGGTGCTACACGTAAAGATCGGAGCAATCCTTCTGGTAGGATTTTCGGGTACAGGCATAAAAAAAAACACATCATTGTAAAACCAATACATTCCTCGCTCCGCTCCGAATCTAAAAGTTATAATTTTTTGACGTTTTATTATTATTGTTATTAATTTGACACAATTTTAAGAAACGCAAAATTTGTTACGATGATTTTTAATTGAAAAATAAAAATATTCTATTTATTAACAGAAATAAATTTGTGTATGATTCGGTTTTAACGATTGATCGTTCGATATTCGGTGTGAAACGACGGTTGTTATCACAATTCACTACCAAATCTACCAATACTTACCTTTCCAACCCGCCTTGGAGCCCGCCGTTTTGCAGGTCCAGCGCCTTCTTCCACGGCGTTTAACATTTTATGAGCCTAGAATTTTTTATTTCGTAATTTAACTAAAGAGTTATGAAAACGTTTATGGTATTTGAATTCTTAAATATAATAATATTAGTAAATAGTAAATTTTGCAATGATATTATAATATCGTTGTCGCTTTGATGATAAAATATGGTAAAAAAATTCCCTCTTTTTTTAAAAATTACGCTCGTATACATTTTGTCTAGTATAGTCGTAGTGGTAGACATTAAAATTTTTTTTTCTAACATGAAAATTCTATAACAAAATACAAAACACGTCATTGTAAGATCAATATACATTCCTCGCTCCGCTCAGAATCTAAAATACAAAGCGATATTTATATGAATTCGATTTCGGGTGAAAGTGTGGTTAAAAAATAATAAATTCAATAATGTTTACGAAAGAAGATTTTGATATAATAACGCGTATCGTGTAAACGTATAAAATCTAACATTCAAGTTATTTACGGAAATTCACCGTAATAATCGTTATTTTCTCTACACATTACGCGTGCTCGCAAGTAAACAAATTTTTACAATAACAAATCCATATTATTTTATTTTCCCAATAATCGTTGCTTATAATACGTACATATTTATTTAATATATAATTATTATAATTTTTTTTTAAACGCACGTATATGCGAGTAATTTAACGACGTTGTGTTTTCATCGTGCATATTATATAGGAAATACATAAATCTTGTTATTAAAATTAAAAAAAATATATATATATATATATATGTTAATCGAGTATAACTAGTTGATCGGCGGTAAGTAATTTATTCGCGTAAAAAATTCGCTAAAGAAGCCGTTTTTTTTGCTAAAAAACAAGGTGAACTCTTTGACGCTCCGCAATATTAGCATTCGCATCGAAGGATAACACATTTATAATAATAATTAAAGCGTATACGAAATTAATTGCTCGCAAAATAAACGCTACGCGTTTAATATAATGACTTGTAGAATTCTACGCGCGGGGAACCAAAAAAAAAACGCTTTTTACACATTTAATTAATTACGCTCGCATATATTATAATTTAATCGTTATAAATACGATACGTTTAATAATATGACAACGATATATGTGTACGCATGTAATTTCTCGCGTTTTAATCCGAATAATATCAATATATCGTATATACAAGTCACTATAAATATTGAGATGCTGCGGTCGTCATAACCGCAAGATAATGGCGATATAACGGACGTATTAATTTAATATTACACAGGGACGGATTGACAGAATTTTTCGGCCCGGGAAAATTATTTAGACCAGTCCTCTATACTATAATATCTAATATTATAAATAAAAACAAATAGTGTTTATTTAAGGCAATCTGCGGTTCAACCCCCCCAAATATACAATTTTAAATATTACAATTTTGTTTATTGACTTTTATATTTATTTTAAATAAAATTTGCACGTAAATAATATAGCGAAACAATTATTTAATATGCGAGTTCTTTATTGAGTAATGCACTTTTATTTTTCAACTTATCAACGATTCCCTTCTGTGTCAATATAATTTAAAATTTAAAAATTCACGATAATTTATAGTGTTATAAATTATTACACCCGGTGGGCCGATCCAGCCCTGAATATACATGCACGATAATATATATGTATATAACGGATAATAGACGGTCTCGGTGTTGAAGAACTCATATAAATTTACATTTTTTTTTTTTTGCACAGTGGGCCAGGATCCCAAAAAAACAGGTCAAAATATTAAAACTAAACGAAATCTTCGTAAATTTTATGTTATAATATTTTATATTATATACTTGTATAATATTATAATTAAAATAATTAAATTTTTCGTATATTACAAATTTAAAGTGTAATATGCATGTAATAAAATATTATACATTAGAAGTTGCATATTTAATATAAATAAAGATAATTAAATGTCATCAGATTTTTCCTTATCATCATCAGTTTCATTTTCACATTGTTCTTCATATTCGTCTTCATTTTCATGTTCTTCTTTTTCTAATAGTAATAACTGTTTTGCTTCAATAGTCAGCGGAATACTTTTTTTTCATATGTTTTGCGTAAACTAGAAATATAAGGATCAGAAGATACTAATGGATTATTGAATAAATCCTCCGTAGATTTAACACGTGATGTTTTTCTAGTATGATGTTCATGGTATTTTTGATATCCTTGTTTCTCGCTTCCTGTGCTTCCTCACTTAGAAGACCTATTGGAAGTAATGCATTTTCAATTATAAGAGATCCATGTAGCAAAATTTTATGAACGCTTGCCGGTAAATAAAACCAGGGATAATGTAAAACAAATAGTTTAGCTGTCTCAATTGCATAGTTGTCAAACATTTGTAAATTAATATTGTATCCAACAGAAATAACTTCGTCGTTTTTTATTTCAAAACGTTCACGTATTCTATGGCATATTTCCCATCGCTTATCAAGTTCGTACAAGAAAAAATTAATTTTTTCTTTTACATCGTTTTCAATTTAAAAAAAAAAAATTTTGCATATATTTAATTTTGGTTTTATGTACGAGAAAAGAACGTTGGCCCGATCGTTATCATTTGTTGGTGAATTTGCAAGTAATAAATATAATTCTCGCCGAAAAATATTTACAGATGACATTCTAAAATTTCAAATAACTCCTTTAATTAAAAAAAATCGTGCAAATATGCACAGTTAAAAGTTACATATTTAAAAAATAAATCTAATTTCGCATAATATTACGTAATTATCATGTCACTAATCAATATACTAATAAGAAGTATATGCGTACAAAATTTTAGAAAAACAATAAAAATTAATCATAAACCTAGTTGTTTTACTTGTCTGATTTTTTAATAAATATATAACATTTCTATTTTAACCATAGTAAAATATTTCTCTTACTTTTTGAACTTTTAGACGACACCAAAAATTTTGAAAAGTTAAAAAATTCAATTAAATGAGAACTCGATATGCGTGTACAAACAGAAAACATAAAATAAATCGATATATAGGTATACGTATACGTATACACAATTGTCATTCGATAATAAGCTTTAATGACGGAAAAACGTCAATTACCGCAGCGAACATTATCTGTGTACAAACTTACCCAAACATAATCTATTATAAAACCAATGGGATTTTTTACTTTTTTTTTTTTCATTTCTGTCTACTTTTATTAATATCTGGCCCACCGTGCAGCGGGGAAACGAACTCTACGCCGCCGCTCGCTGGTGGGATATACGCGCGGAGAAGACGAGATCACAGCGTGTATAATCGCGTATAGGTATACACAGCGGTATCGATTTTTATTTTATTTTTATTATACACGCTATTGGCGGTTAGACGCGGATGTCTGCCAGTAATAATATAATAAGACGTATAAGACAAAATAAACGAACCGATTAAAATCGAAATATTTTATTATACCTTATTGTGCGTTTGATAAGAGGAGTACTGCTTACGCTTCGCGTAGGTACCTACGCATATAAACTGTTTATAAGTAAACACTTTATATACGCTTTTCACTGCGATACCGCACGTTATTCTCATATGCATCGCGTATACGATATATATATATATATATATATATATATATATATATGTATACGCGTATTCAATAGGGCAATTTATTACGATTATAATTAGATAGATATATATATATTATTATATATATATATATATATATATAATATAAACGGTACAGTGCGCTGTATACACAGGAGTGTGTATTGTGTACGCGTATAGGAGAGCTTAATAAGAGCAATACAACGCGCAGCGATATTCTCGAATATACTTCTACTTACAATATTTCCATTCGGCATTACGATCGCGCCGCTTACGTATTATATTGTTGCGCTGTACTGGTGGGTGGGCCGCGTATCTATATATAATATATATAACAGTTTGCGCAACGTCGCGAGCGCAGAGTTTTAAAAAACGCTTTTAAAACGGTATCCGTTTGTAAGTAGCGTGTTTTAGAGTAATCGCCCGCAGGGTCCCCCGGATGTCCAAAAAAAAAAAACCAATAAAAAAATTCCTTAAAAAAAAAAAAAATTCATTTATGACTAGGGCTAGGATTTTTTTTTTTTTTGTTTGAACCGACGACAACAGGGGAACCGCGTGAGCATTACTTCCCTGTTGCCGCCATCGTTTATTGTTAGAACAAATAAAAACACATATAGTTAAATTACAAGAGGCCTCACAGCCTAAGGTGAGCCGTGGGCAGAGTAGCGCCGGCAAGCCGGCTTAGATGGCCTTCGGCCTAGTACAGACATTGATTTATACAATTAAGAATGTATCTCGCCATGGATGGCACCCTCGGAGTCGTCTTCCCGGCCCGGTGTCCTGAACCAGCCGACCTGGAACCTCGTACCGGGTGCCTCTTCGAGGAACGGAACTTTTTTTTTTTTTGATTATAAAACCAGCAGGGCGAACTGTTTGCTTGCGCGTCACACTACTTACCCTGCTGGCCACCGTTTATTGATGAACAATTTACAAAATGTGGTGTTTAGCAGTGGAGGGTCAATCTCCCTCTCACTGCCATTACATTGCACTTATTACTAAACAGGCACCGTGGGGCTCTACCCCCACAATTTGCTCTTCGAGCCACAATATATATTCGCTTAACTACGTTAGACTGCGTTGAATCACTCGTTCGTCTTCTTTCTTCCTTGAAAGTACAGCTTGGACAAACTTGACCACCGCCTCCCCCTTGGAATTGGAGTGAATCAAAGCTGCTCCTAACTTTTCCGGCGTGATGCTAGATCCAAGCTCGACTTCCAGCTCACGTCTCTGCCTCCACCACCGGTCACAATTGAAGAAAGTATGCTCCACATCGTCCTGAGTATGACTGCAGTACAAACATACCGCATCCGTCCGCTTCTTGAATCTTTTTCGATGCGCATTAAAGCACCCATGGCCAGTCAAGAACTGGGTTACATGGTACCCTAAATTACACCGCTTCCTCTTCAGCCAACTATGGATATCCGGGATCAGCCTGTGAGTCCACCGTCCCTTGTGCGACTCGTCCCATTCCTTTTGCCATTTCGCAACCGATTGGGCTCTTGCGTTGTGTTTGGCAACCTCTGTCGCAATGCCTTTACCCCGATCATTCTCGATCGAGGATCGGACCTAGGTCCCGCCATCCTTGACCTCGCGTGCGGGGGAACCTCTTCGCGGACCGGACCTCAGTCCCGCCGTCCTCGACTTCGCGTACCGTTCTGGTCTGGGTCCGATGCTGGAGCAATTGTGGGCTGTCCGTGCGGGGGCGCCGGGGCAGGTGCCGCCGGGGGCCCTCCGCGACGAGCCGCCCTTCCCTCCGCCTCGCGTTCGCGCTCGTCCTGCTCTTTCCGGCACAGGATGTCTTTCACTATCTGGTGAAAGGCGTGGCCTGCCTGGACTGCCGCGCGAGTCATGGAGCTATGAAGCGCCCGGTCAGGAAGATCGGCCGGCCCGCAGAGCAGGCCCTCCACGTCTAAGGGGCACACACCCCTACCGCCCAGGAACTGGTTGACAGCACGCCTATGCGTCTCCCAGTGTGGACAGTCGAAGAGTGTGTGCTCCGCTGTATCCTGGGGGTGGCGGCAGTAAAGGCAGGTAGCCTTGTCCGCTCGGCCCATCCGATGTAAGTAGTGTTGAAAACACCCGTGCCCCGTAAGCGCCTGCGTGAGATGAAACAACAGGTCCATGGGCGGTCTGTTCAGCCACCTCTTGATGATGAAGAATGGTCCGCGTCCAGGATGCGTTTACCCCGCGGCTCCACCTACTCTGCCATCCGTCGATCGTGATGCCGCGCTCCGTCCTGCGTATGGCCGCGAGGGATTCAGGACCCTGAGGATCGTCCGCCCTGTCGCGTATCCTGGCTCTTTCGAGAGCGCTAGGCCTAGGATTTACGTGTGCAATAAATAATGGTAAAATGTGCGTTCTATTTATTAAAAAAAAAACGAGTGCGCCAGTACTCGAGGCATTGATGCGTGCCTAAACGTCGCGTGAGCGGTAAAAATGGAACGGAATTAAATCGGTCGTTTGGAAAAGGCCGTATATCTGTAAAACGAAATTTTTCAGGAAACGAAAAAAACCGTTCTTAGAAAACAATAATACATTTAAATTAAAACCGAGAAGGTTAAATTTTTAAGTTCTTGTATAGAAAAAAAAAACAAATATACTATAAAATTGATTATTTATATTAAATTGAATATATTTAATGAAGAGAGGGAACACGTGGCCTTTTCGAACGGATTGTAAATTTACATGGATTTTTATCATTTTTATCTCGTGATTATATGATAAATTTTATCATGTAAATTAAATTTTATATCGTAAAATAATGTAGTGTACATTCCTTTTATTTAAAAATAACAATTTTTTATAAATATTTAATTATTCGTATTTTTGTTAATAACATTTAATATTAAAAATAAAAATTAGTCATTTATGTTCGTATGATATTAAATCACATTTTATGTAGCAAAGTATAGACGTTATAAAAAAAAAAAAAAAAAATGCAAAAGTAGCTAAAATACGTTGAAATTATTTTCAAATACTCAGCAAGAAAAAAATGTGCATTTATTTTTATTTTTTTGTTAATATATACTCGTATAATACATAATATATTATTAACTTAATCGCGTTCGTGTTTTAAAATTTTAAAAACTGGACTTTTATTCAAACCAAAATCCTCTTTAAAAAAAATATATTAAAGAAAAAAAAAATACGTAATAACATATCATTGACTTTTTATGATGTTATGAATGTTTTCACGTGTTTTACAATATTATATATTACTCAAAATAATTTTTCTTTTTTTATTTGTTACGAGTTGACTGTTTTCAATCGATAATTAATTTGATTTCCACGATTATATTCTCGAGTTAATTCCATTCAACATTCGGTTTTTTTTTTTGTAATGTTCCTCTAAAAAACATAATATGCCGTTCAATAATACCGCGTGTGCGTGCTTAAATGAAATAATTCACGATACTATACGCGTACACGTAAAACGTTTAAAATATAATAATTAATCCAACGAAAAGATCGTTTTCTTTCAGTGCCTGTCCGTAAAACGTTTGAACGGAAAATATTATTGTTTTTATTCACTGCACCGAAAACCGATGAATATTTACTATCGAAATTATTATTATTTTTTTTTTTGTACATTTACTTTACACCGTTATTTCTATACCTTATCTATGAGCTTATATTTGTTTTAAACAAAATTTTTTATTTTGTTTTTGTCTTCGTCCGTTCCTTCGATTCCATTCAAAATTTCGACATAAATACACTTTTTAATAATAAAAAAATGTCTAATAAGTACTCGAAAAGCGTTCCGTATACGTAGCGGGATTATGAATAATTTCCTCGGAATACAACCCGACAAGGCACACTTGTGTGTGAAAACACAATGTCAGTAATTGACTAATTACGCGATTGAAGAAGAATCCGTGTAAAAGAACGCCTACGCTTTATTATATTATTTATATAATACACGTTTAAACGTCCGGCTTATGAATAATGCATATTAATATAATATAATGCGCGATGCGACCCTCGTGTAGAAATACATGAATAAATATAAACTTCAGTAAATACACCTCGCAGTGCGTTTTCACGCCTAATCTCTTTTTTCCTCACACGTTCGTCATTTATCGGTTTGTGTCTTAAAAAAAAACTGATATTTTATTAAATCGGCTAACAAATTTTGAATATCACGATATTATTATATATATATACATATAATAAATCAACAAAATACATTAATTGTAATTTGAAATTTTTTTTGTTTTTTTCAAATTACACATTTTTTCTCGATTGTTTCTTAGCAAATTCTTCAATAATATTCTCATATCCATAATAATTAATAAAAAAAATGTTTTATCGTAATTTGTGTTTTATCACGATATATCATGATCAATTTTAAAAAGCTGCATCCATCTTACTAAAATAAAAAAATTTAAATGTTTATTTAACCGCACGGGGTCCTCATTTTTCTTCCCTCCTAAAAAACAGCACTGCTTTCATCTCGTCGTATGACTATAAATAATTAATTTTGAAAAGGAAAATTTAAAAAATAAACGGTTAATCACAAATATTCGTGGTTTATAAAACGTTATATACTATATAATATAAATATATTTAAACAAAAAAATAGAATTGTTTTATTAAATTGGTTTATTTACTACCGGTTTCCACTAAATGTCGTCGTCGTAAGGTATAAATTGAATGAGCAAATACAACAAAAATACGCGGAGAGAATTATTATTATTTTAATAAATACATATTTATATATATACCTGTATATATTGTTATTAAATATTAAAAAGTTTATTATTTATAACTTTTTTATAAATATCTAATGTTCCCAAAACTAAATTTATATTTAATATTTAATATAATTTTATAATTTTTTTTAAAATTTGCAAGTCATTTGTAATAATAAAAACATGTTTGTACCTATTTTATTTTTTACTTTATACTAGACGATGCTTTTTGGTCGAAACCGGTAGTAAATAAAAAAAAACATAATATCTACACAACTCTATATTTTTCAATTTTAAAATACTCATTGGCTTTATTTAAAACACTTAGACATTTTTTTTTCAACCTGTAGGTTGGTTTGCAACATTTCTCCTCCATTCTCCACGGTTACTCGCCATTTCTTTTAGTGCTCTATAGCTTCCAACTTTTGCATCTTTCTTGATTTGTCCAATAAATGTATTGCGAGGTCGCCCAGTTGGTCTTTGCCCTTCAATCATGCCTTCTGGTATTGTACTATGTAGTTCTTCTGGGTGTCTTAGTGTGTGTCTCACCAAATCAGATGGCAAGGACACAAGGGAGATCAAGAGACGCATAGGAATGGCAAAAGCAGCTTTCAGTAAAAGATCTAAACAATTCACGTCTAAAAAATTGAAGCTAAACATTAAGAAAAGAATCATTAAAACATATGTTAAACCCTATACGGATGTGAAACATTGGTTATAAATATGATGGAAAGGAACGCATTAGAGGCGTTTGAGACGTGGTGTTGGAGACGCGTGCAAAGGATAGCTATGTGGAAAGAAAAAAGAAACATTGATATACTGGAAATAGTTGATGAGAAACGTTCATTCATAGGGTCGATTATAAAGAGAAGATTTAGACATATACGACGAAATAAATGTATTTATACGTATATATATATTTTTTTAAATATAATTATGAGTACTTATATATACATATATATTTATAATTTTTTTTCTTATTTTTTTTTATTCTTTTATTATATTTATTTAAACATATATAACAGCATATAACATATACCAGATGCGTAAATTTTAGTATTTAAAACACTAAAAATTTTTATGTTAGTGCGTAACGCGGTTAGATCGTCATTACATCGTTAAAATTATGCGTACATTTTGTTATGTTCAAAATAAAATAAAAAAAATCATTGACGTTCTTTTCTTTATAGGTATACTTAGAGTTTTGTATGATAATTACATACGCACTTATTTTATTGCCCAACTACCTATAATAATTCGAAATAATATTAAAAAAAAAAAAAAAAATTATTATTTCATTCGATTATAAATCAGATTGAAAATGTATGTATAAAATCATTAATTAATGAAGATTATAATTAATTACTTTTAATGAAGGCTGAATGGTATATGTTCGTTTTTTTTTCTTCTTCGATAAAACAATAAAGAATATAAACCACTCGTACCTGTACGCGTATATATTATTCGTATTGGACACAATTTTATACAATAATAAATACACTATCAATACGCGTATATTGAATTAAAATAGAATATAATCAAGTAGTGACATTTTGATATAAAAAAAAAAACCAGCTGCGATTAAACTTGTTTTTGAAAGAAACCATCCGATATGTTTTGGACGTTACGTTAATACCATTATCTTACATATAAAATAATAACTGAGTACGTATAAAAATAGTGTGTACAATGTACACATAGGTACCACAATTTTGTATATATTATTTTAATTAGACGTATGCGAGATATCTAATTAATAAATTAATATGTATTCAAGATAAGTTGACAACATTAGCTATATCAAAAACTCGATTGTGAACAAGGTTAAAAAGGTTAACTAGATCCAAATTTCGGATTTCTTTTTTTTTAGGTATAAAAATAGGAAAATGAATTATATGTGAAAAATTCAATTAAAGATTAGTTAGCCGATTATTTTTAGTTATATAGTTATTTACAATACAAATATTATATAAAAAAAAGTTGTACTTCGGTAATCGCAAAACTCAGAAACAACACAAGCAATTTTGATGCAATTTTCACACATGTTTTGTTTATAACCTCCCGAGTATTATATAATCTATTAGTAATTTCATTATCGCCGCTATCGTGACAACAAATCGTTGCAATTGAAATAAGAATAACGGACAATTTTTCCGTATCGAATGATACTGAGAAAATCTTCTCGGATTTATCAAGAAAATAGTGCAGAACAAGCATAGCTTCTTATGAAAATTCGAATTTTAGAAGCTTCCGCAGAATAAAACTTGCTTTCGTCTCGTCTCCCAATTCAAACATTTACGGTTTCCCATGAAATACCCATTCATAATCACATAACATTTAATAAATTACAAGACCTGCACACTTTCGAAATCGAAAGTGTAGATAAGAATTCAGAGTGTTTTTCACATGAGCAACGTGTAGGCCTATCGAAAACTGGAAATGTAAAATTAATCACGGTTTGTGTAACGAAAAATATATAATTATCCACAAGTAATAAAGTTTTGTATTTTTTTTCTTTTTTAAAGAATTGAAAAATCCCATCAAGGCAACTATGCAATATGTTTATAGTTTAAAACAAATATAATTAATCACCTGAAAAAAAATTGAATATTATCATTACGTATACGATATTATTATCATGCAAAATGTCGTTTTATATTGTTAAATTTTACTTGAGCTTTAGGTGATTTAGAGTTTAGACGTTAGAACGACTTTCTTAATTTACATAGCATTCATTCCGCGCGAAGCCGGATCAGAAAGCCAGTATTATTCACGTGCATGTGAATGTACATATTATACAAAATATAAATAATTGATAAGAAATATTGATTTTTGTTTTTACTTGATTGTAGAAAACGCGACAAAATTCTGTACCTACGAGAAAATTCGATAGTTTCTTAAACTGAGTCAAGTACACTGTATACTGTGTCTCTTGAAAAATCTATTTTTCATAAAAACTTTATACAATATCGGTTAATGCGGAAGAAGTTTTACCGATGTTGTATCAATTATAAAACGATCGGCGAGTTGACTTTGTTTTGTAATTATGGCGAATTCTTTCATTACAAATTTAATTAAAGAAATATTTGTATTTTAGAAGGTTTCTTTGAACCCTAACCTCCAAAAAATAATTGTATTTGCGCCACTGATCATTTTAACTTTGAAAATTGAAATCGATGTTGGAAAAAGGAAAGTTACATTTATGAGGGTTATTCGATGATAAATTTTATATCCTCTCCCATATTTCAATATTTCCCCCAAATTTCAAAGGGGGGATTAAATAATTCTTCAATTTTTGAGTCAAGAGGACTTTACCTCCCTAACTGGATGATACAGGACGCTAAAAAAAATCTTAATTAAATTATTGAGGAATTTTTTTGTCATGCTGTTTAAAATTCGCTCAGGGACTGGAACCGAACTGGAACCGAACCGAAAAGAACCGGTATAGAACCGAAACCCTTTGAAAAGATTGGAACCGAAACCTAACCGTAACCCTAATTTTATTTTTTTCAAAACCGGAACCGAAACCGGAACCGATATTTGGAAATACAGGTTTTATCGGTTATTTTCGGTACAAATGTATTAAAACTAAAATATTTTACACAAAGTATAAAATAATATTTTCTCGTAATGAAATTTTGTATGTATGACAAAAATAAATGTTTGCCATTTAGGCCCGGTACACGTGCGATTTTTTTATGTGCGGGAGCGCTGCGTTATCGTAATATTGCGAGTGCTTTTATCCATGAACTAATTGCTCGACACACGCGTGTTCATCACCTTGCGAGTCCGGACGAGCCAAAAATTACTCCGATAACGCAAAGTCAAAATATCATAAATACGACGTTTCATTACCAATATAGCGACTATAGTGGTGCAATTCACACGTCCGGGATTTTACCACAATGATCCATGATTTTTGTACGTACATATTCGAATATAAAAACCACACGGAAAATATGGGTATTCTCATACGGTAATCGTACGGAGTAAAAATAGAAAATTATTTGGTGTCAAATCTCGCTTACGATTTGTACAACATTATATCATTTCATAGTTTCGGATTCAAAGACTGATATATTATGTAATGCGCAATTACGATGACACAGTAGAGCCGCACGTGTGTACCGGGCCTTATAATGTAAAATAACAACAATAGGAAATCATGTTTATAAATAACTTTGATAATCGTAAAGACCACAGACAAGAACGAGATAATATAAAATTTTACGAATGTAGTTTGTAGTGCCTGGGTGGGTGGGTAGTTTTATGTGTCTGTCTTCAGCAACACCTATATTTTCTAGGATAGCTGCTATAAATGATAGGAACGAAATTTTAATAGGTACAACTTTTAGGTATAGACATAAAAAAAAACACATTATTGTAAAACTAACACATTCTCCACTTTCTTCGGAATTTAAAATATGCAAAATAAAATTATCAACATTGATAGGATATTAAGAAAAGTATTATAACAAGAAATTATGTAAAAGTCCAATAAATTTCTCAAAATAAAAATGTAGAAAATTTAAATAATTAATCTGGCTACTAATACTGGTGGTTATACTCGTATGATGAAAGTGAAAAAATATACTGAACAAAAAAGTGGTATGCTAAAAAAATTATTAAATCCTTAATAATACTTGCTACACATTATAAATTAATATATTATTACTTTTTAATCATAATTTCCATATTTGAAGTACGGGATAGTACCGATATTAACCGGAACCGGAACCGAAACCGAAATTCACAATTTTCATGAACCGGAACCGAAACCGAAACCGAAATTTTATTTCTTTCAAAAACCGAACCGAAACCAGAACCGATAAAATCATTAAGGTTCTAGTCCCTGAATTCGCTTTCTTCTTCCCGAGATGGAATCTATCAAAAAATGACTATATTGTTGGAAAGTTTATTAAATAGTTTGTGAAGTTTACACATCACTAAGTGACAAAAAGAAACCGTAAGGTAGAAGTACAATTTTTTTTAAATTTAGAAATTTTTGAATTTTCAAATTTTAAGATTGTGCCTAGGTATGCTTGTGAAAATAATATTGGAACCTTACTTGGTATGTATTTTTCAGGAAAATGTAATTGGCTTCTTGCTGCATTTACGAATTTGCTTTAGGACCAATAGTTCAGGAGATATGGCCAATTCGAGGAGAAAAATCACGTTTTTTTGAAAAAAACCTACAAAGCTGATATTTCTACCTTATACTTGAAAATCGGACTATGGTTTAGAAGAACTATTTTTGTTGAATTCGAGGTGTATAATAAATCCTCGGAGTTTGTACATTTTATCACCAGTCACCCTGTATGATATTACCAAAGAAACCATGATAAAAAATTAATCCTGAAACAATGAATAATAGCTCCCCGCGCAGTTCAATGTCAGATATAATTGTACAAACGGCAGAAACGGCCGTTAAAAAATTTTTTCAGGTCTTGGGCGGGGTTTAAACCCGATGCTCTCCCCATAAATACGCCACTGAATAACATTTGTGTTTAGGCCACTGTAAACAAAACGACACTGTGCTACATCAATATTGCGAATTAAAAACTCATACCGCCGTTATAAACGGTGACATATCGATGCTAATAAATTTGACAATTTGCTCATGTCGATCGCCAGATTTTAAACGGTGCACTATCGACTGACGATACGCTTAGCGAGTGTAAGATAGCCGCCGTTGCTGGCCCTTCCTTCTCATGCATGGAAGAAAAATAGTTTTGCGTTCGCCACTGGCAAAGATATATATATATATATATGACACACATATATATCTCAGGACGACGACGATACTTTAATCGCGCTGCTATATAAATAATAATACCGCTGTAAAGGTGTCAGCGCCTCGGGGGACGCGCGTTTTGCGTGGGCAGATATTATATAGGGGGGCAAATGCGCGCAATATAAAAACTGCTTCGGCGCGACTCGGCGGTATCGACCGGTGTTACATATTTTTTTATTATTATTATTATCATTTTTTTTTTTTATATAAAACCAGCTGTACGCGTGTACATAATATTAATACGCGCACGCGCGCGCGTGTGCATAATAATATTATTTTAAATGTACGCGCGAACGCCATTTATCGTCCAACGACGTTTCCACTAACCTCCGCTGACACGCACGCACATACATAAAATACGCGTATTTTTTTTATACTTTTTATCGTAAAAATTATATAAACGTAGTGAGGCCGCGATGAGAAATGGTTTTTTGCGTGCACGCCCCCGGCCATTCGGTCATCGTCGCCAGTGGCGTATTTATGTTGGAGTTAGGGGTAGGAGCGGATGGTCGACCAGGTTTAAACCCTCTCACAATTTACGAGAAATTCTAAAGAATTATATCTGACATTGGAATTAACGTTTATTGTTTCAGGCTTAATTTTTTTATTTGTTATTTTCTTTGCTATGATATTATGCTGGGTGACTGGTGATGAAATCAGGAAAGGTGAATGTACACCTCGAATGGAACATAAAAGTTCCTCTTTCGCCACGGTCCTGTTCTCAAGTAAAAGGCCCTACAGCAACATTGAGAAGCTCATTAAATTTTCTTGAAGAAAACGTACCAGATCAAGTTTTAATATTATTTTCGCAAACATATGGGCTCAGTTCGAAAATTTCTAAATTTTAAAAAAAATTGACTTAACAATTCCTGTTATTTATACGCTTTCCGACGGTACCTACACTAATTATTATTTTTTAATTCCATCACGGGGAGAAGAAAACGCGTTTTAAATGTAAGAAAACAGCTCAGGCAGGAGGGGAAAGCAGAACAGCTTAACAAAAAAATCTTCAATAATTAAATTTCTTAATGCTATTTAGAAAATAAATAAGATTTTGTTTTCCAAGTTAGGGAGAATAATAAAAATACAGTTGCAAATGAACGGTGATTTATGTGAGGAGTTGCTCAAAATGACGATAATTTTGTCTCATTGCACGCACTCGGGCTCTCCGTCTAACTGGATTCATTTTATTACTGTACTGCCGTTTACCATACTGATTTTTTTTTTTTACAATCAAAGGGCGATTTCTTCTCCCCGAGACGGATTTTTCAAAAAAAAATGAGTGTACCGTTGGAAAGCTTATTAGTTATTTGTAGAATTTGCACAACCTCTAAATAAGTATCAGGAGTCTGCATACTATAAAAGTATAAGAAACGCTGTTCTAGCTAGAGTCTTTACATCGAATATGTAACGTTTCACTATAATATGTGCGTAATAATTTTTCAAAAAATATTTACCAATTTTATAGTAATTTTTTTATATGTTGAGCTACTTAAGTCATAAAATGTTTAATTTTTAGTTTTATGGGCTGAACGTTTTATATTACGAAGGTCCGACGTTACTTTAACTACATTAAAAAAAAAACTCTTAACAATCCTAAACCACGATTTTTTTTTTATTACTACTTTAATTTTTCCGACAAAGTGTATCACACACCGAAACGCTGTTCAGAATCATTTTATTGAACGCAATGATTTATCACTTAGCTTTCAATTTTTTTTTTTTTTTAGAGTAATAAAAAACTCGAGAAATTTATTTAAGTAATTCACTTAAGCGACATCCACAACACTCCGCTCTTCGCTACCATTTTAATAGTATATATGTTTTAAAAAAGAAAAAACACGGATATATGTTTATGTATTTATTTTATTTTAATTCTTTTAGTTTAATTTTTTTTTTGTGCAATCTGACAAGCACGAAATTGTATTTTATACTCTTGTGTATGCGGATTATTGATTACGGAGTATGATATTGAAAATTTGTTGTATTTTACATAATAATACGTTTTAACTGCAGTACATCAATATAAAATTCTAATAAATTGTGTAAAAAGAAAGAAAAAATCTCCAAATTAAGATATCAAGGCCCGGAATTTCTTGTATTCCTTGCAAATGAGTCAAATAGGTATATTGAAATCAACATTTTAAGCAGATTCTTAACTCTGAAAACTCAATAAAAAAATTGTCATAATAATAACGTATATGTTGAATGTTAATCATTAATGTCAAAATAATAAAATGTATATGTATTTGCAATTGTATGTCGATAAATAATCATAACCCATGACATAAATAGCGGTTCTAAAAAAGAAAAAACGGTTTTTTTTCTTTTTACATTTGGAATTCTAGTCATTAACCGAAAATGGAATCTTAAAAAAAAAAAAAATCAAATGGCGTACGGACCTGCAGCCCCCGATTTTAATCGTCATATTGATATTGATGCCCTAAAAACCTATAGAAAAACCCTAAAGAAAATGCATTTATAACCTAAAAACCACAAAAATCCCTCTAAAAAATTTAATTTATAATCCTCGAACCATAAAAACTTTTAAAACCGTTTAAATTACTTAAATTATTTCTTTATTTTTTCAGACATTATTTTAATAATTGCAATTAATGTACACGCATAAAGTCCATGTTGTTTTGAAGTACAGTAAATGTATGGAATTGAATGAGAGAAAATTATATTGTATTAGCTATATAAGTACGTATAAAATATAATTTATACGACGTATTTTATATTTCTTATTTGCACATTTTCTCAAACTTTTTTTGTAGTGTAATGTAATGTGTACATTTTTTCAAACTATAATTTATGTACAAAATTTAAATAATACGTGAAAATAATAATATTGAAAAAAAAAAAAAAAGAAATTAGTAAACTCGTGATAGTTCTGTGGATTACTGAGAGACAGTTTTAAAATGATCTAAAATTACAACGTAGTAAGACCTTAAAATGTCGAAAAATACCGTAAAAAAAAAAAAATAATAAAAATTGTCGAAAAATGCAAAATAAAAATAATTTGCTATGTTATTGAATCGCGTTTTCAGCCTATCATCCTAAGATTTTTATAAACGTTCAAAACGCACCGACTTCCGGGGACTAATCGTTAAAAATCGATGGTTTCGAGTCACTTTCATCGACTTCCTCGGCGTATCGACAAACGTTTATTCGTGAACGTGGCGAACACTTACACACCCGCCCACGAACTCGTTATACCTACTCGAAGAAATACGCATTTCGTATATGCCGCGAATGTTATACTGCTCGTATAACCCGTTCGACATCATAGTATTATTGTTACACGCATCTATGGGTCAACGTAAAAACTTCACCCGGCCGCATTATAATATTTATATATTTTTTTTTTTTAAAGACAATGCAATTGCTCGTTCACTACTGTGCAGAGATAATGTTATACTGTCGTTAACCCGTTAATAATAATTGTTATTATCGTTGGCGAATCGAAACGTTTTCGAAAACTTTATAATATAACGTAGGTACCTACCGTGTTCGCGCGCATTACGCAATGCAAATAATGTGTTTTAATTTAACACACTTCGGACCGGGTATAATATAACGTGTATAATAATAAATGCGGTCCAAGAGAGGCAACTTGTGTAAATCACGATTCTAAACACTATATAATACGCGTATTATATATTATAACCACGAACTGGACTGATGTTGTTGAGCAACAATGCGACTATACTATATACACACATTATACCTATACGCCGTAACAGTATATACAGATGTTTATCGTTATAAACATCAAATAAATAAAACGTATAATAATACTTTCTACCAAAGAGATAATATTTCGATAAAACGTAATCTAAAAAAAAATCTATTAATTCAAATCGCGTTTGATTTCTTTTCTTCTTTTTTTTTTTTTTTTAATCGATGTGTATACACTCGTACACGTATAGTTGCAGTCGACGCTGATCTAGTTCTTAGTCGGTATACAATATATATATATATATATATATATATATATATATGTATATATACTATGTCATTATTGTACGTGTTTAGTCGAATAGGCATTTTCAAACGTACGACTGGAGCACGACCGTATCGTTAGGACAACATTTACTGCTACACGAATTCGATTTTGAACGTGCCACTGTTGTATTTTTTAACAATTTAATTTACTACGTACACAAATTCTTTGCTATTTTTTATTTTTTATTTTTTATTTTTTACTACTTTTTGTCGAAATCGGACTTTTTTAAAATATAAATTAACAAATTTAATACAATAACTCATATATATATATATATATATATATATATATAGGTGTCTCTTATTTAGGAATAGATAATTTTTTTATTCATTTTTGTTAGATTCTCCCCCTAAACTTGTATATATACATAAATAAATGAGCTACAAAAAGTTTTGGATAAATCTGTTTAGGATCACCCGTGCCGACTTGAATTTTAAATTTTAGTACCTACATTAATTTTTTTGTAATTCATTGCTATATTTTACATTTTTATGAATATCTCGTTTACAAATGTGGAAATTGAAATATGTGAAGTACATATTTTAAATATAATTAAATTTCCTATATATTTTGCACTTGCATAATTTTTCTTAGTTCTAATTATTTACAAGATAAACTGACTTTAATGAATAAAATACCGTTTTTTTTTATTTATATTTTTTAAACATTATAAATTACTACACATTCATTAAAATGGTTTTTTCAACGTTTCCTTTTTACAGTCTGGGTATAGTCTTCTATGTTCTTGGATACAGCGTAAGAGCATCTCGGACTTCTCATCATCTTGGGTCAAACTTCCATGAAAATCTTCCATAAGTTTAACTGCTCTTTCTGTTGTATCATTTACGACGTTTAGAGAGCATACAATTTCTTTTCCATGTAAATTATTAATTTGGGTATTCCATGTAATAGGATCATTATTAAAAAAATCTGTGTTAATATTAAATCGAGAAAAAATTTTTATACTATTCTTTGATACAAACGAGGCCAGTGTTTTTTCTAAAAAAAATAAAAATAATTTTTCTATTTATAACATAATAATTAGTAACTAAATATTAATAATAATAATAATAATAATAATATACCGGAAAAGGTTTCTCCATGATCATAAAATGAAACAATAAGACGTTTAGATGAGTTAATTTTTCCATCATTTTTCAGTGATTGTACCATTGACCTTTTGATTTCGTCTGATAATGTATCATCACAGAAAGCTAAAGCTGTTGTTTCTTCTGTTAAATACCATAAATGATTAGTTATTTTTTTATGGCTGCTTTTGAAATTTTTGAGTGTTCATTTTCATATAGTTTCAAGCTTTTGATACAATTTAAATCATTAGCTGGAGCTCTTTCTGGAGCAGAACAGCTAAACCAAGCTTTTAAATAAAACCGAACAGTAAAAATACAAATATCACGAATAGCATCTTTGTTAGAAGAAGATAAGGAATATTGATTTCGAAAAATATATAACTTTAAACAGTAAATGGCTCTACTCATCCAACGAGCTTGATGCATTGCTCCAGGCGGACGTATTTTTAATTTGTTGTCCAAATTGCCATTCAAAAAAATTATGGATAGCTCAAGTAATTCCTTATAATCATCTCTGTAACATTTATTTTGCAACATAGCTCGAGAAAAGTGGATAATGTCATTCCGTACATCTTCTAACGCAGTGCAGCACTCCAGATCATCCATCCCAGTAGTTACATCTGTAGTATCAATTTTATTCCAATTTTTTTGAAACTTTTTAAATATTGGGACATCAGGACTTGACGTTAAATGAGGAAGAACAGTTTCAAAAACGCCGCGTAAAATTAGTTCATAAATGTGGTGGCGACATGGTAGGTAAAGTAAATCTCTTTCCAATTTTTGTTTTAACAAAACGCATGCACCATTTAAACGCCCTGTATTTGATGCGGTGGTATCACAGCATAAGGCTTGAACAATGTCCGATACGCCCCAATTTTCTAATGCGTAATATATAGCATTAGCTTGTTCTTGTCCCGTTGAATTTTCAAGTTTTGGGATACCAATAAGCAAATCTGTGTTCTTACTAGTAATGACAATTGGTAATCTATCAACACCTGAGTCTCTGACATTTAACGCTGGTAGTATTTTTCCATCCCAATGTACAGTAACATAATTAGGAGGAGAATTTTGAAACTTGGTTTTGATTTTGTTGGCGCGTTCAATACGTGAAGTATCGCGGAAAATTTATTTATAACTAAACTATTAACGTTATGACCTAAAGCTTCAGCTGTTGCTTGAATAAACTGATTGCCGTTCACTTAATTTACATCGATCCAATACAGCAACATGCTTAGGTGAAATGAAATTTGTGCGGCCCCTTTTTTTTTCTGATAGTGGTAAACAACTTCTTTGTGCGTATTCAGAATCTGACGATGATGATAGTGAACTTATAGACATATCACCTGATTGACATTGGTTTACTGTTGGATTAGATTTCGATGTAGATGGACCCAATAATTGAAGTTCTGTTTTCTGTTTTCTAAATTTGCGTTTTTTTTTATTTATTTTTCTTTTTCCTGTAACTTTTTGTCTATACCGCCAAGACAACCAATTCGCCCCGGAAGCCTTTGATTAATTAAAAACTGTTTGTCATTTTCTATTTTCATTATATTTAATGCATTAGCATGTGCAATATCAAATAAATTGTTAAGTTTATTAATGAATTCTCTTTCTTTTAATTTAAATGAGTCCAATTGAGCCGAGTCTACTTTTAATAACGTTCAGTAACAATAACTGTACTTAATCAACAACTAATAATAACGAAAACGCGTTTTAAGCATCACTCATACCGGGTATTTAGACGGTGAAACGAATTCGGAGAAACGCCTTGAAAGAAATAATTCGCGTTATTTTTTCTTCCAAAAAAAAATTTTTATTGGACTTCGGACTTCACTATTCTATTAAATTATAATAGGATTATAACAATGTAGTATATAGAATTTTCTTTACAATTTTTCTCTTTAAATTATTCTAAAATTACGATTTTAGAGGTTTTTCCAAAGAAAAGTGCGATAAAAATGTGCCCCCAAAAAAAAGTTTGCTATTCCGGATGACGTTATAATAATTTAAGACCATTTGTTTCGTACTGAAATGCCGTGGTAACAGTAGCCGCGCTATTATATCGTCGGCGGCGTCTTCACAGCGGATATATTATTTTTATCTTTTCTTTCGTCCGCTCAAACAACACAATCCGCACGACTATCGGAAGTCGTCGCCGTCGTTCGCGCGTTAATCTGTAGATCTACAGCTTCGGCCAGCTGATGAATTCATTGATATATTTTACATTTTTATGAATATCTCGTTTACAAATGTGGAAATTGAAATATGTGAAGTACATATTTTAAATATAATTAAATTTCCTATATATTTTGCACTTGCATAATTTTTCTTAGTTCTAATTATTTACAAGATAAACTGACTTTAATGAATAAAATACCGTTTATTTTATTTTTTATACATTATAAATTACTACACATTCATTAAAATGGTTTTTCAACGTTTCCTTTTTAAAATCTAGATATAGCTTTCTATGTTCTTGGACACAGCAAAGAGCAACTCGGACTTCTCATCATCTTGGGTCAAATTTCCATGAAAGTCTTCCATAAATTTAACTGCTCTTTCTGCTGTATCATTTACGACGATTAGAGAACATACAATTTCTTTTCCATTTAAATAATTAATTTGGGTATTCCATGTACTAGAGTTATAATTTAAAAAATCTGTTTTAATACTAAATCGAGAAAAGAATTTCATACTATTCTTTGATACAAACGAGACCTGTGTTTTTTCTAAAAAAAATAAAAATAATTTTTCTATTTATAACATAATAATTAGTAACTAAATATTAATAATAATAATAATAATAATAATAATAATAATAATAATAATAATAATAATAATAATAATAATAATAATAATGTACCTGAAAAAGTTTCTCCAAGATCATAAAATGAAACAATAAGACGTTTAGATGAGTTAATTTTTCCATCATTTTTCAGTGATTGTACCATTGACCTTTTGATTTCGTCTGATAATGTATCGTCAAAGAAAGCTAAAGCTGCTATTTTTTCTGTTAAATACCATAAATGATTACCTACTTATTTTTTTTATGACTGCTTTTGAAAATTTTGAATGTTCATTTTCATATAGCTTTAAACTATTTATAAAATTTGAATTATTAGCCGGAGCTCTTACTGGAACAGAACAGCTAAACCAAGCTTTTAAATAAAACTGAACAATAAAAATACAAATATCACAAATAGCATTTTTGTTAAAAGAAGATAAGGAATATTGATTTCGAAAAATATGTATATCTTTAAACAGTAAATGACTCTACTCATCCAACGAGCTTGATGCATTGCCCCAGGCGGATGTATTTTTAATTTGTTATCCAAATTACCAATCAAAAAATTATGGATAGCTCAAGTTATTCCTTATAGTTATCTCTGTAACATTTATTTTGCAGCATAGCTCGAGAAATGTAGATGACGTCATTCCGTACATCTTTTAACGCAGTGCAGCACTCCAGATCATCCAACCCAGTAGTCACATCTGTAGTATCAATTTTATTCCAATTTTGTAGAAACTTTTTAAATATTGGGACATCAGTACTTTACGTTAAATGAGGAAGAACAGTTTCAAAAACGCCGCGTACAATTAATTCATAAATGTGGTGGCGACATGATAGGTAAAGTAAGTCTCTTTCCAATTTTTGTTCTAATAAAACGCATGCACCATTTAAACGCCCTGTATTTGATGCGGTGGTATTACAGCATAAGGCTTGAACAATATCCGATACGCCCCAATTTTCTAATGCGTAATATATAGCATTAGCTTGTTCTTGTCCCGTTGAATTTTCAAGTTTTGGGATACCAATAAGCAAATCTGTGTTCTTACTAGTAATGACAATTGGTAATCTATCAACACCTGAGTCTCTGACATTTAACGCTGGTAGTATTTTTCCATCCCAATGTACAGTAACATAATTAGGAGGAGAATTTTGAAACTTGGTTTTGATTTTGTTGGCGCGTTCAATACGTGAAGTATCGCGGAAAATTTATTTATAACTAAACTATTAACGTTATGACCTAAAGCTTCAGCTGTTGCTTGAATAAACTGATTGCCGTTCACTTAATTTACATCGATCCAATACAGCAACATGCTTAGGTGAAATGAAATTTGTGCGGCCCCTTTTTTTTTCTGATAGTGGTAAACAACTTCTTTGTGCGTATTCAGAATCTGACGATGATGATAGTGAACTTATAGACATATCACCTGATTGACATTGGTTTACTGTTGGATTAGATTTCGATGTAGATGGACCCAATAATTGAAGTTCTGTTTTCTGTTTTCTAAATTTGCGTTTTTTTTTATTTATTTTCTTTTCCTGTAACTTTTGTCTATACCGCCAAGACAACCAATTCGCCCCGGAAGCCTTTGATTAATTAAAAACTGTTTGTCATTTTCTATTTTCATTATATTTAATGCATTAGCATGTGCAATATCAAATAAATTGTTAAGTTTATTAATGAATTCTCTTTCTTTTAATTTAAATGAGTCCAATTGAGCCGAGTCTACTTTTAATAACGTTCAGTAACAATAACTGTACTTAATCAACAACTAATAATAACGAAAACGCGTTTTAAGCATCACTCATACCGGGTATTTAGACGGTGAAACGAATTCGGAGAAACGCCTTGAAAGAAATAATTCGCGTTATTTTTCTTCCAAAAAAAAATTTTATTGGACTTCGGACTTCACTATTCTATTAAATTATAATAGGATTATAACAATGTAGTATATAGAATTTTCTTTACAATTTTTCTCTTTAAATTATTCTAAAATTACGATTTTAGAGGTTTTTCCAAAGAAAAGTGCGATAAAAATGTGCCCCCCAAAAAAAAGTTTGCTATTCCGGATGACGTTATAATAATTTAAGACCATTTGTTTCGTACTGAAATGCCGTGGTAACAGTAGCCGCGCTATTATATCGTCGGCGGCGTCTTCACAGCGGATATATTATTTTTATCTTTTCTTTCGTCCGCTCAAACAACACAATCCGCACGACTATCGGAAGTCGTCGCCGTCGTTCGCGCGTTAATCTGTAGATCTACAGCTTCGGCCAGCTGATGGTCATGTACACATCTGCGCGGTGTAAGTTCACGCGAGAATTAGCACTGTTCGTCTTGTGTTTATCACGCGCGTATAAATGTACACATCCGTACGCGATTACAGTACATTATGAGCGGCGTTACGACAGTTAATAATTATTAAATAAAATACGGAAATTTACTATAGACTTGTGGATTCCTTATCCACCGAATTTGTTGTTCGGCACTCGGTCGTAGAACGAGCAACCGCGTCTTCGACTGGTCGCCGAAACGGAGAAATGTGTTACGATCCCGAGAAGAGTTCTCTTTTTTTTCCAATTTCTTCTCGTCCAAACGTATTGGATTTTATGGAAATTTTACAAAACGTTGTACAACGTGAAACTCACAAAACTTTACGAAGTCGGGACTCGAGATGTAGACAACGACAACGGGAAAATAAATCGTATTATACACAACAAAATATGTGTGCGAAGGATATATTAGAAACTATTTAACTCGATCCGAAATTTTTTTTTAAGGCGAGTAATCGTTTAAATTTTTACCCGCTCCAGTATACTTTTGTATTATAATATCGATATGTACTCGTACGTATTGATTCTTAATTCGAAATTATTGAATAGAAAAAAAAACCAATACGTATTTATTATAAAAGTAATATTGACAGTTCTTATATTATAGTCTGAATAATATTGATTATCACTTTTGCATTTTTGTTACATTTGTTGTACGCCGGGAAAAATGCTCAAAAGAGCGGGGACGTAATTTATTTAATATATCCGAACACTGTATGCGGATATGTTACAATTCACAGCCAGCCTCGAAGCATACGTCTGAAACGTGTTATGTATTCGGTAATATGGTGTTTTCGATTGTCTGGATTTTTATTTCATCTATCTGTTTCAATAACTTTTTTTGAATCATTTTTTAATTCATAAAATTAACATTTTTATTATTTATTAAGTGTTTAGGTACCGTAAATTTTATATTATTTTTAACAATATTATTTTTTTATTACTATACAACATTTAAAACTCATCGTTAATGATCTTCGATCGTTATAATAAAAAAAATCCTTCAAGTATTGTAAAAAAAAAAAAAAAAAAATTATTATAAAATTTTAAGTAATACCTACCGGCTACCTATATTATTATAAGTGTCATAATAGTTACTATAATGTTTTTTTTTACATTTAGCAACTTCTTAATTAATTAATATTATATAAATATATTGCTCTGAAACTTGCACTTCTGAACAAAATGACGTACAAAATAATTTTAAAAATTGATGATATTTTCGATTTTTTTCTTTATAAATTATTATTAGTAATAATTCAGTCAGTGGATTCAGAAGATTTTGTTAACGGATTTGTAGTGTAGCCTAAAACAGGCGACTATTATCATATCGTTTACTAATAATAATATGTATTAGTAACATTTTCAAGACGATTATTTTACACCCGCCTTTACTCTTTTCTATATAATTACTCTCACGCAACACACAGATGTTTTCGTCTCCTGAACTCTACATTTAATCGAAATGCCATAATTTAAATTGTTGTGTAACTGCGTGCAGCTTAATTATTTTACTCTGTATATGCTATGTACCAAAATTTTTGTTAAAATAAGGTATTTTTATGGAAACCGAAGAACGAGGATGTAATAAAAGTGGAGTAGGTGTGGAGCCGAGAAATTTATCCACATCCTTATGGAAAAAAATCCTGACCCAAATTTAAACAGAATTTTACGCAAAAATTCTTATGTAAATATTATAATAATATTAACACCGTTATCGTTTCGTTTTTTCTTCTCCGTTCTTTCATAATATTTTATTGAATTCGCTTATTCGAATATTTTATTTTTTAAATATTCACATTTGTTTTCGAATACAAAAAAATTACTAAAAAATATTTTTATTCGAATATACAAGTCTGGGAATTTGTCTATACGAGTGTGTGTAACGTGATAAAGTGATCCTGTTCCAGGCGCCGACTCAATTAATATGTACAATCAGGGGCGTATTTAAATATATACCGTATTCATTATATTTACTAGCATTATCGTAGCTTTGCCTTCGACAGTCAGAAATGTCTCAATGCCATGTGACTTTAAAGTATGGCATGAGTCAAATCTAAAGCTTTACGTCTTGGATTTGAAAAAAAAAAAAACGTAAGTATCAAGGAAGACCTGTTTCGAGGACATGTCTCACCATAAACGATAATTTATCGACGTGCAGTGAAAGAAAATATCTGGCGCCGAGTCAATACTTATGGACAAATATATAAATATATTTTTTAAATCCTTTAACAATATTATATTTTGCGTGTAATATTATCATTATTAGTCGTGATAATATTATATTCTATTTATTGATTATTATTGTCGTTTATTGTAATAATAAATAATATAGATCGCTCATTGGCCAATTTTTCGACGGCGATATAAGAAACAATGAAAATAATAAATTCGAATTAAATATAATACGACCCAATACGGTAATGTTGTTGACAATTAAAAATAAATACCCCTTTGGCCGCTGTGGCTATATAATACATATTTTACAATAACTGGAATACGTATGTAATAAGTGCAGTCACCAAGTCGATACGCATTTTCTAGTAAACAAAAAAAAAAAGATAAAAATATTTCTTTTTCGAAATTTGCGGCTATTATATATTACATATGCCTATGCTACAGGGGTCCGGAAATTTTTCGTGTAAATATGCCCCAGTTCAAAAAAAAAAATTCCAAAATCATGATCCTCAAACAAATTAAAAAACAATTTTGGGACAAAAGAAAACATGCCACAGTACAAAAAAACGACTAATATACTTCACTAAACAATTTCATCGGGAATAGGTTGTCATTAAAAACATAATTATAAGTCTTCAATTTAGGAACATTTTATTTCATTAATACATCATGATCGTTATTATTGTTATTAATGTTTTTACAGATATGACATACGAGTATATTATTCAATTATATACGATAACACACGAAAATTTTAAAAAAAACGTATCTGCTTAATTAGTATGACTTTTCAGATTGAATTTTTGAGCTCATACATTACAAATCATACCGTAATCTAAAAAAAAAAAACTATAGTCAATTTTCAATTTATATTCTACGGTTCTCGATATTGATGCGTACCCCAAACACTGAACTCAATACATGGAACGCGCATTCTGTATAATTATATAAAAATAATTGATTTTTGTGCTAAAATTGATAATATAAGCACGTCATTTTGTGTCCTGTTATCTTAAAATAAATAATAAAACATGATAACTCGTCGTTTTGTGTCCTGTTATCTCAAAGTAAATGATAAAATATCAATAATATCATGGAAAAAAACTATATTTCATCATATTCTTCATGAATTTTATACCTTATAGAATGCATATGGCGGCCTCCTATCTGAGGTCGTATTTTGTTTAATATACGCTTTCCATGTATTGAGTTCAGTGACTCCAAAGACTAAAGAGCATGCAGTTTCCAGGCCCCCGCTTTAGTGCCTGGAATCAATCGGTGGTAATAGTCATGCAAAGTATTTCAATAAAAGTATTTGAGAAAATATATTTAAATACTTTTATAGTATTTAGAATACTTTTTAAATATATTTTAAATATTATTTCACAGGTATTTGTACTAGAATTACAAATACTTGTAAATAAAATGTCTTGCAATAAGTATTAATTTTAATACATTTCATTCAGTTAAAATAAATTTTCAAATACGTGTAGGGCAATTTCAAATTTACTACTATGTTATGTCTGATGAACTGACAGACTGAGATTTATACATGAATGGGTATAAAGGTGATAAATACCGCAACCGCGCCCGTGTGATAATCGCTTATGTGAAATGTGTCTTAAAATAGGTTAAAAATAATAACACTGTAATACTGCAACATAAATATTTCCACGTATAGTATGAAAAATTTTGGTAAAAATAATCATTACTACTTTTAAAAATACTGTGAAAGCCAACATTTTTGTAATAATTTTACATTTATTTATTTTTTAATACTTATATTATTTAATAATTTATTTTTATAAAATAATTGAAAACATTAAAGTTGAGTAGTAGAGAGGTTTTAGGACCTACACAAAAATATAATTTAAATATTACGACTGCTATAAAAATAAATCTAATGCTCCGTTCGAATAAGTATTTGTGTTTGTATTTAAATACATACGAAGTATCTGTATTTGTTATAAAATACTTTTTTAAAAAAGTATTTGAAATACGTCTTAAATACTGTTTACGTATATCAATGTATTTGTACCTCTATTTAAATACAATTTTAAAAGTACTATTTTTTACAAGACTGGTCTTGACCTGTCAGAATAGGTACTCACTGTACTGACCTGTATCATAATGTTCGTTTATATACCGGGACTCGATTTATGCGTTTCTTCTCGTTCACTGACACTGGCACTCGGTCGGTCTTCTTCTTACAGTGCTTATCCGTTTCGGATGTTAGTGACCACTGACCAGCATGGCGATCATCTCTTTGTCTGTGGCTGCCCTAAAGTGTTCGATCGACGTTTTATTGTACCATGCCCTTAGATTTTCCATGATGTTCGTGGACGTCCCGGACCTCTTCTTCCATTTATTCTTCCTTGAATAATGGACTGCAATAAATCGTATTTTGCTTTATTTCTCATAACATGACCAAGATATTCTAATTTGTTAATTTACTAATTATGGTTTTAAGGAGCTCTTTCTTTTTATTCATCCCGCGGAGTACTTCCTGGTCGGTTATACGTTGTGTCCATGATATGCGGAGCATTCTCCTATAAATTCTTATTTCGAAAGCCTCTATTTTTTTTGCACGTTACTTCACATAACGTCCAGGATTCGGTCCCATACAGCAGGATAAAGAACACGTAGCATTTTACGAGTCTTATTGTTGTTGTAATAGCGATATCATGACTTTTGAAAAGTTTACTCGTTTTATTAAAAGCTGCTGTGGCTTTTGCTATTTGGGTTTTGATTTCTTGTAACATTACGGTCGGTACAGCCGTATTATTCTTATCATCCTCGTTTCCTCCTGTTTTTTTTTTTTATATAAAACGCGTTCTGTATCACTTTCGGTCTCGTCACGTAATTAATTTCCTCCATTCGATCTCCTCGTGGTACCTACGCTACGTCATCGCTTTTCTCTCGCGCTCATAGTTTCTTTTTTTATTTCCGCGTAGTCCGTTCGTTTTTTTTTTTTTGAAAGTCATCGATATCGCCGCGCGTTCCGCTACGCGCGCGTATTAACCATCTGCGGATGCTGAGCAGCGCCGGCGTACACTTCCCCCGGTAGTGTGTGTGTGTGTGTGTGTGTGTGTGTCAGTGGTGTAACTTCAAAATTTAGGCCCGGGAGCGAAATTTTCAACGAAACAAAAAACGATTTTTTTTTCGAGTTACCATGTGGTATTTTAAGTGCAGATTGTATATAATAAAGTAGAATTTTCTGACGTACAATGTACGTTCAATTGACTTTGTGAAATCATTGTCTGATTTAGGAAATTGTCCGTTAATATTAATGTTTTAATATTATTGTTCTATTAATTTTTTGCGCTTTTGTGTTCCACTCACTTGGGTTTTACTCGTTTTATCGTACAAACACAATTATTACAATAAATCTTAGTCTGAACAGTTTCATAAGATTAAAATTAAATTCAAGTATTGTTTTTTAATTATTGAAAAAAAATTGAATGGCATATGAACTGTTTAATAATCGTTCGTAATAGTACATTGTTTTACTTCGGGCCGTCCTAATCGCACGGGCCCGGGTGCGACCGTACCCTCCGATCCCTCTTACAGTTACGCCCAGTGGCGGCGCCAGAAATTTTATCTTGGGGGCCCATCGGGGGCCTTTAAAAATTTGGTAGGGCCAAAAAAAGTCCCAATCCGTGGACTTTTTCCCACTCATAGGCGCAATAAGGGTAGGGGGCTAACGCACTACCTATTGTAAAGATTGTGTTGCATATATTAAGTTTCCACATAATAACACATAGTGATTGGTTTTCACATTATGTCACAGACTGTTGCATACAACCAAGGTTTAAATCCATAAACCTTGGTATACAACGGTCTACTTCAGCTGGACCCATTGATAACATAACCAGAGAACATATAGCCACGGTCTTATATTAGGTAATAATAATTTATAACCACAATTATTCGATTTGATTACATAATTTTGTGAATTGTGAGGATCATGATCGTAACTCAAAAGAATCATTCATATTTTATTCGGTCAAAAAAAAAAAATTGTTGTTGCCATATAGTCATATAGAAGTATAAAATTTCAATTTTATAATCTGTTCTTTAAAAAAATTTTTTTTCTTTTGTGGTTAGGCGGCCAAGAGGGGCCAAGGGGTGGCCAAGACAAATTTAGAGGGTACGCCACTGGTGTGTGAGTGTGACAGGCACGTAACCAGGATTTTTTCAACAGGGGGGGGGGCATACGTTTTTGGCTCCCCAACGCCAGACGGCGTTAGCTACTAAAAACTAACTAGAGATGTTGCTCAATGAAGGGGTTGGATCTTTCTTGGAAAAAATATCCCAAAACGTCTAACAAAGATTTGTTTTAAATTATTTTGCTACATATCTGCTCCGGTGCTTTTTATAGTTCGAATAAATTACAATCCCCGACACATTTGAAGATACATCATGACTTGGAGAGTAAGGGTGCGAGAAATAAGTCGCTTAGAAATAACGAATACCCGGGCAATTTACCGCTCGTTTAAACATTTTAATTTAATTTTTTTATTTATTTAAACGCTGATAATTTTCAATAAATGATAGGCCGTCTATTTTGGTACGGCGTACTTCCAAATCGTCTAAAATTAGCGATATATAAATAGATAGGTAATGACTGATTAATAAACGATAGTAAATCATAATGGTGTACTTATTTTAACAAGTGATAATATAATATTATATTAAAGTATTAAATTAATTACGGGCCAAAAAAAAAAAAAAATCCCGCGACTGTAATTTGGCCGCGCGGCCCCGTCCGTCCGCAGTGGTCATAGGGGCAAATAGTGTTTGAAGTTTAGGGGGACTGAAGTCTAAATCCATCCCAAACACTCTTAGGATTTTTATATCAATTCAAAATTCTCAAAAAACGTTGGGGGGGGGGAGGCTGTACAAAATTTAGGGGGCTATGCCGGTGGTCCGATTTTGTATGCGAATTTTGTTACAAAAAATTTTCCGGGGGTGTCGGCTAAGGGCCAATGATTTTTTTAGAGGTGCCCGGCACACTCCTATAGTTACGCGCCCGCCCGGTGTGTGTGTGTGTGACACGACTAGGTAATTCGAAAGATAACGGCCGTGAAAGAAAAAAATAGTAAAAATAAGAAATTCGCCGACTATTGTGGTCGTTGCGTCGTTACCACGCGCGGCGACGGATTCTCCGCGGTTTTTAAACGTCGGTAATTTTTTTCATTTTTTATTTTTTTCATTTCCCCTCTCCCGAAACGTGCGCCGAACGGTATTATATAGTTATGCCGCGTCGGACGCGCGTAACACGCCGTTTGTCGTTACACAACGGTAATAATATGGGGAAAACGTATAGCGGCCATTATAACGCGTTTGTCGTGGTCTTGTTAACAACGCGTCTCGGACTGTGTGTGTGTGTGTGTGCGTAGAAAGGATAAAGAGAGAAAATAATAATAATAATAATAGTCTCTTTGCACCGCGTGACACCGGCACCGCGGCGGTTTCCGAAAAGGATAATCGCGGTCCGGACGTGGGATGTGCGCGCGACGAGAGCATATTGTCGTTATATAATAATAATAATATATAACAACACATTTATATATTATATATATATATATATATATATATATATATATATATATATATATATATATATATTACGCGTCGGGATTTCTCGCCGAAAACTACCGGCAACGAGCCGCTGATAAATGCCCGGTTAGGTTCATCCACAGATATAGATAGCAACTAGATAGCTAATTATTATTGAAGTCGGCCGCCATTTACAGGTTGGGCTCAAACGATAGTGAAATATCGATAGTAATTTATCGATAACAGTAATATCGATTAAAATATCGATTTTATATTATATAATAATATAATTATTGTATTATAGTGTGATATTATGTCTGTTTCATGTGCACAATTTGCTATTTAGTATTTACTTAGATGAAAAACACTAAAAACAAAAATATATTTAAATTAATTTAATGCATAAAAATATATACCATTGACCATATACCATATTCTTATGTCTTATCATTTCTTATATCAAAACATCACTAAATAAATCGATATTATCTATTATCGATATTTTACTATCGTTTGAGCCCAACCTGCAAATGGCTGCCGAATTCAATTTTTTCTCAATGTATTATAGGGAGTTGGCTATCTAGTTGTTATCTATATCTGTGGGTTCATCACACCGCGTAATCGTCTCTGTGCTCTCTCTCTCTCTCTCTCTCTAATATCTATATATATTTATTATTTTTATTATTATTACTTTTTTTCTGTGTTCTGTTTTTCGCACGTAGTATCGTCACAGAATCAGTGGCGGATCCTGGGGCCCCCCTCCTCCGTTCGCTAAAAAAAAAAAAACCACTCGACGTCTGGTTATATCCCGAGTCCATGTCTAAATGGGCGTTCAATATCGACCATTTTAAATGTGTTGTTGTTTTTCGACACTCTACCTCTTTACTTGAGCCCAAATTAGCTCTATCGCATTGTATTTACAATAATAAGGTGGTAAACGGATTACTTAAATACCTTTTCCTAACGCGATTTCATCCAGTTCACATTTTTTTTTCGCATGAAATTAAGTTTTTAACTTTTTGGCGAAATTCCGGTAGTGTTTCTAATGGATGAAATTCCACGTTTTTTTCTCACGTTAGGAAATGGAAAATTAATGTAAAACTAAAATAAAAATTTATTTAAAAAGAAAATAGAATAAAATTTAGAATGAATTTAAATGTTTTTTGACAATTTTATTTCCTCATATTTTCAAATTTTTTAGTGCATATTTTGGTGTTTTTAAGTGCATATTATAGCGCTAAAAATGAACTCTTTTAGTGCTATAACTTCCGAGCCCTGATTAATCACATTTCACCTGACCATCGACCTACGCTCACCCCCATTTGTGTTCGGCGCCACTGCGCACATACACTTACTTATAACTAGTAAATGACGTTATCTTCCACCGAATCGGCTGTACTGTGTCCCTATACTGCTGTTGTGAAATTCGCGTGTACAAAAAAAAAAAAAATGTATTTTCCTACGAAATTATTATTATTATTTCTTCCTCACATATTATTGTGTATAGCGTATCGTTTTGTGTCTTGTCCGCGACGTGATTTAGCAACAAAATTCCGATCATTGTGCGTTGCAAAATCGATTTCCTACACCGAACGGTTGGGCACAAAGTGTTTTCGCTTCGGACAACATTTCTAAAAAAAAAAAAAACGTGCACAACAATCGCTCGCGTAAAATCGCTCTTTACACGCGCGCCTCTGTGTTTATGTAACCGCTTATTGCGCGGTTCATTTTGTCGGACAATTTTACAGTATTTAATATATGGAATTTTGTTGCATTCGTCTCGCGGATTACGTGTGATTTTTTGAAAATAAAAAAAAAAAAATCAATTCGAACGTCGTAGGTGAACGTAAAAACGTCATAAACCATGTATATGAGGACATAGTCCCGCGGAATAAACGAATAACTACATTATGTTATACTTTTCGGGTGCATCGTTTTCATCAAACATAATACTGTATAATGGGTACGATAGGAAATTTACAATTTTACCCGGTGTGACGATTATTGTAACGTAAAGTTATATATTGATGTATTAAATGGTCACAATTTTAGAAATTAAAAGAAAAAAACGGGACGTTTATTTTACTACCTACCGAACTCTTCTCACTGTACACCGCCCAACACTGTAATTTTTTTAGAAACGAATTACAGGAAAAAAAAAATTAAATGACGTTTTTAAACGTTTGTGCGGGTCTTACAATTATTACATTTTAAACGTGACATTTCTTTTTTTTACCAGTTAGAAAAATTTAATCGATTATAATTTTTAATTTTTATGATTTATTCACTATTCCGGGTTTTTATATTTTTCCGAAGAACATTTTGGCGTTTGAATATTATATACCGCGCGCTCAGAAGAAATTCGTGAAACGTTTTCGAAACCACAATTATTAAGCAAAAAAAAAAAAAGAGTAGTTATTATTATTATTTTTAATCTGTCAGTATGGAAATTACTATTTTAATTCGTATGTTTATTCTTCTTTTTAAAAGATTTTTTTTTTTACCTCGTACTTATAACTTTGTTCATCGTTATTCGCAATCCATAACAATTTTTTTACTCTGCGTAAATTTAATGAAAAAAAAGATTTTAAATCGTGTAAGTAAATTGTTTTTTTTTTTTCGAAAATAAAGATTTGTTCACGATTACTCTGTTATTATATTCAAATAAAAACAGCAAAATAATCTTGTATATATATATATATATATATATATATGCATGTATATGTAAATGAATATAGAATATTATGAAAAGTAAAGAAATATATGTATATATACGAGTTGTTGTATGATATGTGTACTACCGGTTTTGACAAAAAAAATCATATCATCGAGTGTTATAATAAAAATACAACAAAATAAAAATGAACGAATTACGCGGAGTAAAATTACGAATATCACAAAAAAAAAAGACCAGTAGATTTGGAAAATAAATAAATAAAAAATCCGGCAAAGTAATTGTGTACGCGCAGTGAATTGAATTTAAAAAAAAAAAAAAACAATGTTACTTATTGTATTGTATAATATATATTAATATAAAACGAATATTGTTTGAAATCCGTTTAAATATTTTTAATGCTGGCTTGCATTAACGATCTCTAAACATTTACAGAATCATTAGCGGTTTTAACGATTCGGTAAAAAATGTTGGGTTGCATAAACGTTCTTTAAATTTTACAGAGCCGTTAAATTTCAGTTTAACGGTCCATTCAGTTAACGATCCGATTTCGACTCTGTAAATTTTAACGACTCGTTAAAATGTTTTATCATTAATCCGTTATCACTTACCAGTATTTCATCCTATGGTAATAAATGATTATCAATGAACATTTACTTTATCAACAACCTTTGGCGGGCGATTCGATGTTATGGACGAGTTCTTAATAAAATAATAGACGTTTATATAATAACTATAGGTGTCCCGACAGACGTTGTCCTGATCAAATTTCAAAACATTTTTTTTTATCGTTTTTTTGAATTTGTGAAAACTATTGGAAATGTTATTTAAATTTTAAATCACAACGAATCTCAATACGTTTTATTTACATTTCTATTTTGATGTTCAAGTAAACAATCAAAACAACAAGCTAATTACCCGGCTTCGCTAGCTGAATTACCCACGGTTTTGAACGAAAAAACTTTGAAAAAAATATTTGGGAAAAAAAATTATAAAAATTATGAAATGCTTCGCCATAAAACCGCAATATTTAAATAAAATATTTCCCCTCACTTTCTCAGACAAAAAATGAAAAAAATGGGCGACGTGGGGGCACTCGGAAGAATATTCGGAACAACTCTAGTGAAAAAAATCGTAAAAAAGTTTAATAATGTCGTCAGAAACTTGGTACATTGATTTCTCAATTCGATGTTGAAATGATATCCGTCCTATCGTCTGCAAAATAAAATCGGATATTGCAAACCGTCGTGTGAGCGATGAGTTTCCGATATTCGATGAACAACACCATTTTTGCGATGGAGAATTCTTCACCATCTATAACGATCGCCAATTAATCTATTGTCGGTGCATTATATTGTCTTACGTGTTGGCCGACAATTTTGTAGTCATCTGCTGGCATTCGTTTTAGAGCAATTCTGAACAGTCGAATTAATTCAATTTTGTTCAATAATCAAATAAAGTTTGTAATGCAGCGACAATTTCTTATTTTGTGCCCGTATTCAATTGACAACGTTGATCAATTTGTAAACTGGTACGCAATAATTATTCATCAAAGTTTTATGTATGTATATATACATATTATGTTTTAAACTCAAGAACAATTTAAATGATAACTGTATAATGCCTAGAATCCCAAAATTTTCCAATTGTAAATCAAACGCGCACAAAAAAATTCATCAAAATCGGTCCAGCCGTTTAGGAGTAGTTCAGTGACATACACACGGACAGTCGAAATTTATATATTATTAAGATATGTATTTATTCTCCTCGAATTATTTACAAAATTGTTGTGCGACTAAACAGTGATTTGGACGAGCCGTTAAACGTTTACAGAGCCATTAGTTAATGATTCGTTAAACGTTTACAGAATGATTTTTATGCAATCCATTATTAATTAATTTAATATACACTCGTAAGTACGCAATTCTTCCGAGACTCAATTTAAATATTGTCTTGTATTCGTGTAGAATATTTTAAAAAAATCATTCTAAATAAGCAATACAAACGAGATCTATTTTTATGAACGGGATAAAAATCTTCCCGTTTGATGTATATATACATGTATATCGGAATAACGGGATATGAAAAAAAAAAACGGGAATTATGGTCACCTGCATTTTATTATAAAATGAAACGACTAAACGTTTCGTTTCATATATTCAAAACGCCAATACACGTGGCCGGATGTCAATGGGGTTATAATAATAATAATAATAATAATAATAATAATAATAATAATAATAATAATAATAATAATAATAATAATAGGTAACATTATTGAAATCGTTTGCCGCACTTAGTTACATAACGTTTTCCGTGTAAGCATACGTTAAAAAATATCGCCTCGCGCATTTTTTACTGGTCCGATGAATGGGATTATTATTTCTATCGCTGCACAAAAGACATATGCATAATATTATAATAATATGGTGAGAATATCGCGCTGGTGATAATTGACCGTGACATTATTATTTTAATGTGCGTCTCTTTTAAAACAATATTATATGCGAAATAATTCATCGGAATGTACGGGATAGACTCTGCGTTGTTCGAATAACCGTGCACATTATTTCAATAGTACAATTAAAAGTATAGTAATGTATACAATTCAACAACCATAATGTAAAGTATAATGCGTTTATCATTGCCAGTGTTTAATGTTTTTTAAAAAACAAAACGTCGAGGCGCTCGCCCAACAAAATAAAAAAAAATTTACGTTTTTTTTCTTCTATTTATACATATTAGAAGAAAATCTTTTTTTTTTTTTTTTAGTACATCAAATGGTCTTCAAAAGACGATTTTATAAAAAATTTACAGTAAAAAATTTCCGCAGTTCAATAACATTATATACTTTTCAGACGTTCTTGCGGCCAGTCGAAGGGCACGTACCTCAAATTAAGTCTTTTTTGTCACCTCGTCGTTGGTGCTTGCATAATGAGCTGCAACTGTCCCGCGATAATACAAACGATTTGTACTACACGCGCTTCTAAAATTATTTTCCATTTTTTGCTTTTTTTAGCTGTGTCGATCGACCGCAATAATTTCCGTAAACTATCATGTGATAATAATTGAGTTAATAAAAAAAAAACATTATTTGATATTTACTATAATATATACCGAAACGTCTGCGTAATATATTCTTTACTTTTTTTTTTTTTTTACATAATATATTCGTAATTAATAACTATTATTTTATATATTAGTGTTTCCTCATTTAAAAGTGGAATTTTACGACGAGAATTTTGTATAAATGAACAATATTGTAAAAGATAATATAGTTAATAATATTAATTCAATATTTTATACATATTTTCTGAACGCATATTATTCTCTAAATAATTTTTTAACGATTTGTTAATATTTATAAATGTATTGTTGACCACACAGAATGTAAACGCAAACGAGACTGACCGCTTGTGGAATATCGGATCAAAAAAAAAAAAAAAATCGACTAATAATCGAATGCCGGAATATCAGTGCGAGCCAATTTTAAAATTATCGAAAGAACCCGTTTATTTAAATTTCGATATCGATGAGAATTCGACAAGAAAATATCTATTAGAATTCGTGTACTAATGACATGATATATTCCGACATTTTTCACGCAGTCGTATGTTGATTTAAAATGTTTTTTAAAACTCGTATGTTATTTACTTAAAAAAAAAAAAAAATTATCCGTAAAAACTTAACACGTTATTTTGTACAAAGTTCTTAAGCCATGTTTTTTTTTAACATTCGTAATACTTTTGTTGGCATCAAATAATTAATACGGCTCGACGAAGCTGTTTGACTACATTTCATTTTTTTTTTTTTTTTTTCATAATTAAATCGAAAATTTTTAGATAACTACCAATGTATTATTATATTAATCATACACATTGGATTTAATAACCACACGGAAACATTTCATAATCTGTAGAGCGGAAAAAAAAATTTAACGATATTCGAGTACTATGTAGGTACACATGTACAGACATTTAAAATATAATAATATTTCTCCAACGTATAAATGTGAAATTATAAAAAAAAATTTTTTTTGAAACTTCCAAAAATAGCGGATTAAATTTCCGTATAGTGATTGCCGGATTGCGTATTATTGTTTTTAACATATTTTTATAATTTCGTGTAAATTATAGAGTGCGAATCTGTGAAACACTATATATGAAACGCTATAAATCTAATGTATATTTTTAATAAATAAAGTAATTACGCATTGGAACATTTTACGTTATTGTGCATTATCATTCCGTAGATTAAACCGTGATTTATTGTTTAAAACCTAGTGTCATTATTATTATTATTATTATTATTATTGCTGTTATCATTATTATCGCTATTGCTATGCGATTGAAATCATCGTGCCCGAACCATCGCGTGTTCGGTGTTAGAATCGTAGAAATAAACGGAATATAAAATGAAGTGGAGAGGACAGAATATTACAATAAGTATTGTGAAATATGAATGATTGATGAATTTTGTCAGAATGCCATACTTGCACAATGTACGATTTAGAACAGTCGGATTTTCAATTTGAAAGGTCACGCGCCTCGCGATCACTTTGTAACGTCCAACGGTACACTGCAGAGATAGCGGTGGAGAGGCGTATATATCACAATATATTATCTTCAATACGCGTTATAATATATATATATATATATATATATATATATATATATAAATATTTTCTACATTTTTTTCCAACACCGTATAATATATCGCATTACTTCTTCATAGGTACGTATATTGTGGCCAAATTCGTCTAAATATCGTTGTATACACGGACCGTGTGGTCCACCAGGATACGGGGCAATCCTGGTTGACACGTTCATTGAACAGCATAAGTGTAATAATTTGAATTCCAAGTTTATGAAATTATAAAATCAAAGTTTTCTTGTAGTAATGAATTTGGCACGTTTATCTCTTACACGTTTTTAATTCAAATTTAATTGGCACATCTGCAAGCTCCTATAAAACGTTATCCGAAATGATATACGAATTTACTGATAATAAAACTAAAAATTAAGTTCGAAGCCATATTCGTTGGGAATCAAAAAACTTTTTCAAATTATTCAGAGTATTTAAAAAATCCGATTTTCGATAAATATAAAAATAATGAATCGGGAGATTGAAAACGATGAAGAAGAATTTAAATGTGATATTGATAAAATAATTAAAGTCAAACTTAAAAGTTGTGGAAACTGCGTAGTTTGTTGTTATACGTTAATGACCAGGTAAAATTTATATAATAGTGTTTACAAGCTTTTAACAATTGCATATAAATACATATTATGTCATCCATTTACTAGATTGGCTCTTGAAAGATCTTTGAAATATACTAAAAATACGTTGAGAAGTGATCTTATAAGACACCGAGTCTTTTGTGTTAATGACTGTAGAAAAACGTACATCAGTGAACACTGACAACAATGATATTTATGTTTTGTTTTTAAAAAAATTCTGCTGCTTTCAACAGTACCTAAATAACGAATATAATTATTTGGAAATAAAATGACATAATAGTAGGTTTAGAAACTTATAAATTTGTAAATTTGCTGTTATTTTATAATACTGAAGTTTTGACTTTAATGTTATTACCTACTTGATTTATTACAATCATTTTCTCGTATAATAAACTAAGATTATAAGACATAAAAATTGAAAAAGTGTCCTGGACTAATTTTTTCCCCCCTGCCTGAATTTAGCAACCAGTTCGTCCCTGATAATTATAAAATGTCAATAACATTCTTATATCTAATAATAACGGTCGTTGTTTTTTTATCATCTCCTTTACCGGCATCATATTCCTGCTAAAAACCACGTGTTTAATGTGTTCTATTTTCTACTGATTATTGTAGGGACTTTTTCCACGATAAAAATAAATAAAAATTATTTATTAAATAACGGAATTTACATATTTGCCAGCTTGTTGTTCCTGGTAGATTTCACACACACACACACACACACACAAATATACATATTGTGAGACCAAGTTTATAACAATCGCTTTTATAGTCTAGAAAAATGTGCCTATTATAATATATATATATATATATATATATTGTCGAGTAATACGAGTGTAGACAGGATTTCAATGAGAATAACACGGAAACGTATTTTATAATATTATAATTCCTTCTAACTCTGAATTGTAATCGTATTGTCATTGTTTTTTTTTCTTTTCATGATAAGAAAAAAAAATGTTTCAGATATCTCGCGATTCTTACACATTAAAGAATAATCATTGCATTATTCGTTACGATTTTTTACCGCAACGAAATCCGGCGTTTAAAGACACAATACTTTTATTATATACGTATTTGCATTCCGACACGACCACTCAACGAAAGACAGTCAACAAAATTGGGACGATATTATAATCGTCGGCCAGTGACGATAATAATACGATGACGATCGCATGAAGGCGGGGATAGAACAGCAAACCTAACCGTAAAAATCAGGCAGTATTTTTAACAAATATTAAACTGTTTAAAATCATTGTCACTAGCGAATGTCAACGCATTTGACACTCGTTACAATATTGCGCGAATTAAGTGCACGACTATGTTGTAAACGTTCACATATTATTGTATAAGCGTTTATCCGGCACATATATCGAAGTGGCTATATACCTATATGGTCGAAGTGGCTCAAAGTAAGTGTGGTGATGGAAGCAGCAGGGACTGGAACCTTTTATTAATAGGTTAATAATAACCTATTATTTCAATAATAGTAATATTTATCAACATTTTTACCATATGATATTAAGAAAGAAATTGAATAGTGTACCCCCCACACAGCATTGAAATATTTATTCAGTATTTAATTTTAATGTTTAATGTTTATTTAATATTTGATTTCAATTGGTAGTACATTAATAAATGTTAATAAATCTCCTATTAATGTTTTGTGGACAGAAATGAAATGTTTAATTAATATTAAAATTAATGTTTATTAAAATTAATTTTAAATGTTAAAAAACATTAAAATTAATGTTTATTAAATGTTTATTTTTATTCTTAAATATTGGTTTAATTTTGGAATAATAATTAATTTTGTTGTTTTAAATGTTTATTTATCTTTTAAAGTTAATGTTTATTAATATTAAAATTCTATATTAATAATATTATTATTATATGAATTTAAATCTTTTATAATAATATTTAGCATACAACTATCAAAATTAACATGTTTTAGTTTAATTATATATTTATTGAGTACAAAATATAAACTACTATTTATTAAATAGTTTATTTATCTATTTAAAAAAAAGTACCTTAAGAGGTCGTCATCCACACACATTTTTTGCCTGTCTTCAGGTATATTAATATATATATATATGCATTAAATAGCAAACTTATATATCACATTCTTTCTAAAGATATAAAGAACGTAAACCGTTGAAAAAACCAAAGAATTATTATAGCAGTATACAATGCTTGAATTGAGGGGGGACGGAGTACCTCTTCTTTTTTAAAAATATTTTAGCGTACCCCTTCTAATTTTTAAAAATGGGATGCTGAGAACGGAATGGGACAGTCAGGATGCACATTTTCAGAGACGCAAATATTTTTTACACTTTTGCGTCCCCCTTCGAATTTTTTTCCATTTCAAGCACTGGCAGTATAAAATAATGTTCTCTTCAATAAATTTGATATCAGTTAACATTACTCCAATATAAATTTAAATAATTTTTAATAATGTGGATTGTAGATATGCCATTATTACCTATGCACATTTGTATGACACAACAAATATATGGTTAACGTTCACTTATAAAACGTAAAATGATCATAGAGATCTTAAAGATTGCAAATCTGTCTTTCATCACCTCTCTCCTAAAAGAGTCATTAAACGAACCTTCTTTCCATGATTCAATTCTGTATTCCAACTTGCCCTATACTAGAAATCACCAATTATTGTTCTATATATGTTCCTACTCATTCCATTTCTTATAGACATAATCAACCCCTTCGTTGAACGTTACATAATTGAAATTACTATATTGATATTAAGAGCAATAATTAAATAATTTTTAAGGTCTAACTACTATTATTATTTATTTGTATATTCATATTTGTTTATATATATTTTTTGTTCATCACAACATATATATATATATATATATATATAAAACTGATCTCTGGACGTAAAATAAATAAGTAAATAAAATGCTTATTAATATATTTCACATGACTGTTACAAATTTATTTTATTAAAATTATGAACATTATTATTGTAAATAATTTATTTAAAAAAAAAAAAAAAAAAGTATCAATAAATACAATTGTATATATGTATACAATGATACATACCTATATAATATTACTTATTAATGAGTATTAAATACTTCTACTTATATATTGTGGCGTTTAGACTCTACACTACGTTTAATATTAAAAGGAGACTGTGCCAAAACGTATTTAATAACCTCTTCTATTTCATTAATTGGAGTACTTTTGAATTTCGTCTGTTTTCTTACTGCATCTGAAAAGACAATTTAATAAAATTCATCAACAAATTAACAAATAACATTCCTATTGTCCATCATCCCTTGGATACTCTGATAGGATAGTGTATTTATTTTATTATTATTAAATTTATAAATACTAATCGCCAATTAAAAAATAAAAATAAAAATGGTTGACATTATTAAAATATGACATTTTTATTTGTTCTTTCCCTACATTTATAAAATACTTGTTATACCAAATATTTTCCTTGTGCTCCAAGAAACTACTGGGAAAATCAAAAAATGACCATTTAAGAGTACCAACTACAAAAATTTTGAGGAAAAATTAAAAAATAAATCACTGTGTAAAATCAATATCTTCTTCACTACATGAAGAATCTAAAACAAATGTGTATTTACTACTATTTTATTAATTTCAATTTTTCCAGAGCATGTTTACTATTAAACCATTTTTAATAAATTTGATAAAATAATTAATTAATTAATGCTCTAGTAATAATTGATAAAATACACATAACGAATTTATTATGATATAAAATAAAATGTATGTGAATTCTTACCAAAAACAACTGAACAAACATTTAAGCTTGAAAATTTTGTTTTTCCTTTTCTTCCAGTATATGAATAGTTAGAAAGTAAACCATCGGTAAATAATTTGGACATGAGTCTTTTTATTGTAAATTTTACATTTTTGCCACCAATATATGATAGTTTAGACACCTAAAACAAGTAATGATTATCAATAAAATATTAATAATTAACATTATATAATTTTGTTTGCATTGAAAATAATTTTTTTTTAAATGAATGTAATATAAAGTTTTTTTATTTTTATATGAAATATACAATCTATACAAAATGCATAATAAATTCGTAATATAAAGTTACATATAAAATATTTAGTATTAGAAAATATGCGAGTATAATGGATTAATTAACTTTAATATATAAAAAAACAAATATATTTTTTAACTTACTAATTGGTCCTTAAAAATACGATCGCCAGATATTTTATCTTCAAGTGTGTTGAGATCAACTTCATTGCTTATTGGTAGTGAACAGTCAGCTGTGAAGTCAATACTATTTATATCGAATCTAGTTGGATTTTGTCCTAACAAATTTTCAAGCGTTTCTACTCTTTGCATGATTATAACTTGATTACTTAATACTTGCTTTTGTTCGTACTTAAAAAAAGTAAGATTTCTCAATATTTGATTTAGACAATCATTATCTAAAAAGGAAATTTAGACGATTATAATAATGACATTGAATTGGTGTTTCACTCTTTGCTCGGCTGGATTCAATCGGATAAAAATATTAACACTTCGTTTTAATTGCACTCTTCATCACTTTTTTTAATTATTCCATATTATCACAAAACCTTAATCTAAGAACTACATATATATATATAAAACACAGTGTAGCCAACTTCACTACATCTAGTTAAATACATTACAGGTACATAAATTAATAAAATGTTCTTACAGTCACAGTGTAGAATACATACAGACCGATTATAATAATGACATTGAATTTGCAATTTACTGAACAACTATATTTTCACTCGGACAAATACAATTATTTGACATGTACCAAGCAAACTACAAGTAGGTACAATGAAAATGATCTACAAAATTGAAAAAAAAATTAATATAGGTATATAAATATCATATATAATGTACCTACATAGTATAGGTACGGTACATACATTATGAGGTAAAATACTTACACGAGTATGCAATACAAATGGTCAACTTCAAATTGTTTGCAGTTAATTTGTCTAACACTATTTAACTAAAAAAAAAAAATAACCACACCAATACGTGTCTATGCAGAATGAAAACAAAAATAATATTGCAGTCATAAATTCTATCGAGATAAATACAGTTGTGAACTTCATTTTTCGTCGAAAAACGACTGGGGTTCTGACTAATAAATTGTGTGTGTCAAAATTATCGTATATGTATAAAGGTTACATTTCCAAAGAGAAACTATTACAACGCTTCTAAATTCTAAGACACTTTAAATTATATTAATGAAAAAAAAGAACGAAGAAAAAAGTTCATTTCTCCTTTGAAAATAAATGAAATTCCAGTAATGTTCCTTCATACACACACAAAAAAAATTTCGTATCACATTACATGTAAAATGTTTTATACAAATTATATTTAAGAACCGATTAAATCGTTAATTTAAAATTAAAATGACGTTAAATCGTCAATAAATGTTGGTGAAACTGGACTCTAGAGTGATTAATAATTTTAAACAAAATAAGTGGGGGATGGAATCCCCCATATCCCTCCACTTTGACCACTGCCTATGTCGTAATGTAATCTCATTAGTTTTTGAACACTCGGCACGTTTTTAAAAATATATTTATGTAGGTAAATGAGAAAAATTATACTTTTTCGGTGTTAAGCTGTTAATAGATGCTCGTGTTCGTTTTAGGTAAACGCGATTCATAATATCGAATAATGTATTACAGACGAACCTTTAATATTCTATTGTGCGCGGGCCGTTTGCGCATCGCTACATAGTTAAAAAAAAAAAGGCGAAAAATCTTTTTGGCATTTTTGTTTTACAAATTTTAATTACTGCTTTCGTTTGAAATGTCCACGAATTACGCCGTGATGAAGTAAATGGTGGTCGTTTTACTTTGCGTGTTTAAAATAAAATGCATACTATTACATATTTCAACAATAAACACATAAAACGCATGTTTTCTGGTGTATTTTAGCCGCGGTGGTTGGTAAAAGAAGAAAATAGTATATTATGAAAAAAAATAAATAAATACCCAACTACTTATATAGGTATATCAGCTACGTGTGTATAGTTATTTCATTTGTATCCTATCTTAATTGTCATAAACTCGTATAATTGCAACAGATTATTCTACAATGATTACAGCATTTGAGTTGTCGCAGTCGTTGTTTGATGTTGGTGCCCTAGTTGACCAAATTAATACAACGAACTGGATTACATTTTGGATAAAGAGAGGGAAAAGAATTGCAACCGAAGAAAATTGTCCAAAACGAATGAAAGCAGTGGAAAAAAATCCACATGATTCATTATGGAATCTAATAAAAGATTAAAATACTATTATTTTTTTCATTGTAATTTATTAAAAATTATAAGATTAAATAACTATACTATACAATTTCTTACATAATTATATATATATTTTGAACTAGTTATTGAAATTAAAGTATTAAAATTTAAAATTATTTTGTTTTTAATTAATTATTTAATATGTACGTTACAACAATTAATAAATAATAATCGGTTTCGTCTTGTGATCAGATTTTTTCAGATTTTTTTTTTTAAATATTTATATTAAATATACGATACCTATTCAGATAATTTAACGATATATGTAAGAATAATTGATGGTTTATTTGAATTTTTTTATTTATGGTATAATTAGGGGGTGTGGGGGACAAAGTGGCCCACGGGTTACTTTCCGTTTCGTATGTCTGTTTCGTATGTTTAACGTTTAAGAAAGTTTTATCGTTATATAATATTCACGTTTTACGTTTATCGGTATTTTAACGTTATTTGGTTTAATATCGATTTTTTTTCCAAATAAATAAATCCATTCGTATTCCATAGAATATAGCACGTTTTCGAATCTCATAAACGTAATGTACTTCATTCAACTTCATTGATTATAAAAGTCATAATTTTTTGATTTTATACATTTTTTCAATGAGAACCTTGGTTTATTTTTGACTTTATATTCCAATGCAGAATATTTTTCTTAAATTGTTAATTATATTATCAATAGAAACTTTTCCGACTAGCTGACATCTTCTCAGACACGTGTCTTTGAATAATTTTTACGCGTCCATGTGAATCCAGCCTTATTATAGAACTACACCATAGGCACGTTAGTGAAGTTAGCCTCACCAAATTATCCGATTCGCTTCAAACCAACGTTGAAATTTTGCAAATTAATTGCAAATAATTGCAAATTGATTTTTAGAATTTGCAAATCAAAATTCTATTTTTGGCGAATTTTTTCGTGAATTTTCGTCAGCCCCACCAAATCATACGATTCGCTTCAAACCAACGTTGAAATTTTGCAAATTAATTGCAAATCGGTTTTTAGAATTTGCAAATCAACTCTTTATAAAATACTGTATAATAAAGTGTTTGAAAAATAAATTGTTAATCAATTTTATAAGTCCCTTTTATACAGATTTTAGGTAATGGTATCATAAATATAGAAATTATATATATATATATATATATATATATATATATATATATATATATATGTATGTTTTCTCTTATACTTTTCTAAGGAATTGTAGTTTGTGAGGCACCTATATTAATAAATCTTATTCAATACAATATTGAGACAAACAAATTTGTAGACATAATATGTTTAATATTTTTGTATTTAAATACTTAATCATATAACAGTTTTTTTTTAATATAATATAAAATGTTAATTAATTAAAATATTAATTGAAAATTCTATAATACTTAGTTTTATAAAAATTACAATTGATTTTTTAGATTTAATTTTATTTCAATGCATACATCAAAACATGTGGAAGTATTTTTGTATTACTTGCGTTGGGACATCTTGTATATTTTTTTTGTAAATCGTTGTGAACTTCCCATGATCCACCGATACGTCTTATATATGCTATATAATGACCTTAATATAATGACCTAAATTTCTTATCGCCCCACTAGATCCATCGGTACGTTGGAAGTATATATATATATATATGTATATTAATTTCTATAATTATGAAACCCTTATCTACAATCTGTATAAAAGAGACTTATAAAATTGATTATTAATTTATTTTTCAAACGCTTTATTAGGGTATTTTGTAAAGAGTAAGGTTGGAAAAACATAAATTAAAATATCAATATTATATTTGCAAATTCTATAAACCAATTTGCAATTAATTTGCAAAATTTCAACGTTGGTTTGAAGCGAATCGTATGATTTGGTGGGGCTGACGAAAATTCACGAAAAAATTCGCCAAAAATAGAATTTTGATTTGCAAATTCTAAAAATCAATTTGCAATTATTTGCAATTAATTTGCAAAATTTCAACGTTGGTTTGAAGCGAATCGTATGATTTGGTGGGGCTAACTTCACTAACGTACCATAGGCTTATAATATTTTCCGTAGTAAATTGGAAAAAAATATTAAAATAACGGTAATTCTATTTTTTTCGTTTTTCGATATTTTGATATATGTATAACGTTAATACATTATTTCGTTTAATGATATATTTTGATTTGTGATAGTTTAAAATCAGTGTTTATTGTTTTCCGTTACGTTTTTTTGATATCCATTTCAATTGATATTTTCCAATTATAACGTTTATAATCAAAACGTTATTATAACGTTTGCGACCGCTGTGTTTAAAACCACGTAAAATCAAACGGGATATATTATTATAAACCCAATACGATTGCGGCACGCCGCTTTTGTTGGCGATTCATCAGAACCGATAAATATATTTATTAACCGGTGAGATTTAACGGTGCGCGCGCAACAGGACGAACTCGACGATTATGTCGTCCGTTTAACGTTTGTTTCTGCATTTTTTTTTTTTTTTTGTGACCGATAGAAGACGGTAATATTTTTTTTACCCCTTTCGAACCGTAATGAATACGATTGAATTCCCACACGGAACAAACGAGCACGACGAGGACGACATACGTGATAATCGTACCGAAGCACGCGTATTACAATAATAATATATTGCCGCGTTATACAGCTGAAGTGTACTGCGCACGGCGCTGCAGTAGCAGCCGCTTGTCTTCTCCGCCGGCGCGGCACCGCGGTTAATGAAGACGTTTTCCACCCGCCGCGTCCGATTTGAATAAAACGTCCGCGATACGAATACCCCGCGGACATTTATATATATAAATAATATTATAATCAGTCTTGTAAAGTATTCGAATAAAATATATTTAAACGCTTTTATTGTATTTGGAATACTTTTTTTTTTAAACGTTTTAAATAAAGTATTTTCAAAGTATTATTAAATATTATTCCATAGCCGCAGTGTTGTAAAAGATACTCGGTAAAAGTATTCAAATACAGATACGGGTACTTGTTTTTAAAAGTATTTAAAATACGTATTCTAAATACTTAATGAGAAAAGTATTCGAGTATAAATACAGATACGCGGTAAAAGTATTTACAAATACTTTCAAATACTTGTAATTAAATTTTTGTTTAACATTATTTTTACTAATGATTGGTCTCTTAAAACTAAAATCACTCACTCGCCCTTGGACTAAAACATGTCAACACTAACTATAACTTTTTGTGTGACTAATAATTATATTCTACCCAGACGACACACAAGTATGGAGGAAAAAGAAAATCCGTGAAAGAAAAATTACTAAAATATAATTGTATATATTATTTGTTATGTCATACATTTATAAAACATACGGTGACCATTAACAATGTGACTTTGACCCGTCACGATCTGGGGTAACAATGTAATCGGTCTAACCGGGATTACCCACATCGACTTGAACGGAAAAATCACAGCAGTGGACAACGATACCCACGACCCAAAATAGTTTGCCAACTCATTATTATATGATTATTATAAAAAAATGACAAAAGTTTTGTTTCATCATAGTTCATATGTCACTAAAAAAGATTTAAAAATGTATTTGATTTTAAATACAGATACTCTAGAAAAGTATTTAAAATACTACTTGCAAATACTCTTTTTAAAAGTATTTAAAATACGTATTTGAGTACCATAAAAGTATTTGAATACTTTTACTTATTAAATACTTTTACTCAAATACTTTACGACACTGTCCATAGGTATTCGTACTGGAATTATTACAAATACTCTTATTTAAATACTTCGAAATAAAATTTCTTATTAAATTTGAATTTTCAAACGTATTTGAATGTATTTCGTGTTCGCTATTATGTTGTCCGATAAACTGACAGTTGGAGATTTACGTATATATGCGGGTGTAAATTATGTATATATTTATATTTGCGGGTGTTATTTATTAATTAATAATAATTATTATAACTACATAATGTAGTTAGGTTATTTTAATTAAATATGATATACATTTACATCACGATACTAATTATTTAAAAGTTGATGAATACAAATTTGAAAGCTTTTACAGAGCTTCGAGTACCTAGGAACCTAGGGATCAATGGAAATGCTAATAGCCACGAACAAGTTAAAAAAACGATTTTTGGCAGCAAATAGACGCTAATATAATAGTCTAATTCACTCTTTATTAAATTCCCTTAATATTCCTTTCGATATTCATCATTAGGGGCAGAGAAGTTATAGGAGGTAAAATTGTGGAAAAATATGCATGCAAATATGCACAACATAAAAAATTGAAAATATGCATTCAAATCCATTAAATATGCAAAATAATATGCGCAAAAAATTAAATTATATTTTAGTGAAATAAAAAATTAGATATAAAAGAGAAATTATTGCATTGCACAACTAATGTTTTTTTGAATATTTTCTACGTCGAATGATATTGCTGGTAATGTCGATATAAAATTTAATATAGATAAACTATATATATGTTAGTGCAAAGTCCGAAACTGTACGCTTCGAGAAATGTACAGAGATTTTTGTAAAGGGTTTTCGAATTCGAGCGGCCCGATGTTATCTGCGCTGTATGGCATTATCGTTTTGTTGATGTCTGTCTAATTTATTGTTTATAATTTGTTTTAATTGTTTTAATAATTGCGTTAATACCTCACACACAGCTTGTTTTATTCCATTTCAACATCGACCCGCTCTTATTGAAAAACCTTATACAAAGTGTATTTTTGTACAAAAATCTCTGTACATTTCCCGTAGTGTACAGTTTCGGATTTTGCACGTAACATATATACGAGTATAGTATAATAATAATAATACCACACAGTTTTTTATGTAGAATATGCATAAAATATGCACAAAATAACGAAATATGCAATTTTTTTTTTTTTAAATCTTTAAAATATGCAAAAACAAAATTTTATATTTCAACTGTGGGGCTTATGACTTATATTTATATCTTGGTTCGCTATAAAATAGAGGCCCAGAAAAAAACGTGCAAATCCTATAACTTCTCTGCCCTATTCATCATATAATTTCTTCTAAATCACCTACTGCAGTCATTATAGCCACCATATCATTCTTTCAGAATTCTGGGCCGCTTATAATATAAACCCATGATAATTGTAATATCTTTAATCGTCGAGACTAATTGTATATATATATATATATATATATATATATATATTATACACAGTTTCAATAAAAAAAATAAAATATTGCTATCTTTTTTAGGAACGCTGCCCCGTTACACGTATTTTTGCACACATGGCCTGTCCATTATATGACGTATTATCTACGGCCCCGATTCACTCGGGGTTTGGAAATACGCGTCGTCACCAGTCGTCGTCGCATTTTCACTCGTACGCACGCGCTATACCTGGACCATAGATAATAAAGAATGGATAGGCCATGCATCCTTATCAAACGTTCCTGAAGATTTTCATCACAAGGTGCTTATTTCTTTTATTCCATGAAAATACTTTTACTTCTAAGACGAACTAACTTACAAATGGAATGACAGAGTTGCGTCTCCCGTTTTCGGATTGTCGTGTGCTTTACATATAATACACCGATGAACCATGATGAAAAAATTATTTAATGAGAAATGTTAAAAATTAAAAGTATTATTCCGTATTCGTGTTCACATAACAATTAACATTTAACAACAGTAATAAGTAACACAGTGATTCGTATTTCGTCTATAAAATTGGTGAAATAAAATGTTGTGCTTATTATATTACCATAACCATTAACCATAGTAAACGTTGTGGTATAAGGCACCTTTGTGAGACAGCGATATATCTGCTCTCTCGGACCGGGGCACCTTACAGTAATTATATATGAATGTCCTATCCATTCTTTATTATCTATGACCTGGACGGATCGCTTGGAATCGACTCCCACGCGCGGCTCGTCCTTTCTCTCTCTCTCTCTCTCTCTCTGTATAATAACTGCTGCACACGCGTTTGTACAAAATACGTGCGCACAATATTCCTTTTCGTCCGCGTAAATTATCGTTTTTGGCAAAACGTCCGCGAGCAGTAGGATTCGCATAGCAATGCGAACGGCATAAGTAATATTACAGTGAACGGTCGTAGTACGGCCAAATCGTCCCGAGTGTTAAGTGCAAAATTTTCACACCGTTTCGTACGCCAGAGGCGGCGTGTACCCGGTCCTCTAATTGTGGACAGAGTACCCGTTCTTTTTAGAAAAATATTTCGCGTACCGCTTCTAATTGTTCGTAATGAGACGCCGGAGGGGCGTAAATACGGAGGACGTATCCCCTCCCGTGGGCTTTCTTTTTTACACGAAATAATATTATCTAATGTACAAAAAATATAATAAATAAAAATAATAAAATATAGACAAAATTAAAAAAATAAATAAAAAATAAATTAATAAAAAAAATAAAAAGGATATGTAAAAAAAAATTAAAATTAAAATTAATACTCGTGAATAATAAAAAATCTATATTTATATTTTTTTCATTTTTTACGTAATACTCATTGGCAGTATAGTATATTTAAGTATACATTTATTTATATATATGTATATTTATTGTTTATACATATACACATACAGATTTTTTAAATAAAAATATTATTATTTTTTTTTTTCTGTATTAACAAAATTTTTTATTATATTATTTAATCAATAATTCATAATATTTCTCCGTTCATTGACCGGTAAATATACCAACTGGTACGGCGGTGTGGTTGTGTTAGGTCTACGACGTAAAGGTTTAACCATTATTCAGAGGTTGAAATGAAAACAGATAAAACACACAATAAATTGGCTAAAAAAAAAAAATAAAATAAAAAGTTATTTAGTAAAGTAAGTAGAGTCAATAAAGTAATTAAAAATAAACGAAGGACTGTGATCGCAGTGTCCTGACTTAAGCGCGTAATCTGCAGCGCCGGCGCGAGAGGTTTTGTGGGACCCCAGACATTTTTTTTATAAAGCCAAAAAAAAATTTTCTCGTGAAACCCTATAGTATGATTTTTTTTTATTTTACATAATTTACGTAAAAACATTTTTTTTAAACTCATACAATCAAACGTTAACTATTCAGATGCGTATTTATTTTTAAAACGGATTAAAATAAAATTATTCTTTTGTTACAGTACAGATAGAATATTCATATTAGAAAGAACTCATAACTCCGTTAGTCCATTACTACAGATTTTTGTTAGAATAACTGAATCGATGATTGCAAAAACGTCATGCGTCAATTATTTAAAACTTTTGGGACGACACAAGTCATTGACTAAAGACGTTTTCGCTCTCGACCAGATTTTTCGGTTGTAACATTATATCTAAAAAAAAGTATAAATAAAGACGTTTTTACACTCAACGCATAGAAACACATGACTAGTATATGTTTTAACTATAATATCTCAGTTTCATAAAATATTTGACTCGTGACGTTTCTGCGATCATCGATTCGACTGTTATGTTTCCATCGCATCGGCACAGATCACGTCGGCCCACTGTCAACAAGAGGTGGGGGAGGTGGGAAAATGCTCACCTTGCCCCCCACCAAATGACGCCACTGTTTGCACGTCCGCGGCCTGTTGAAACGGTCGTGCACCGCGACTGCAGGTCCACATAACAGTTCGAAATCGTCTCTGTAATATAGAGCAGGGGTCGGCAACCTTTTCGGTGTCAAGGGCCAAAAAATAAAAATACATTTTTTCACGGGTCACAATTTAAATACATTTTATTTTGTTTAAACAAAAGTTTATAATTATATTAAATTTAGTTTATTTAAGTTCGCCACTGTTTAGTCTTTATTATATTAATTTATTGTGATAAATATATATATATATATATATATATATATTGACAAAGTTTTAATAATAACACATTATGCAATAATAATAATAATAATAATAATAATAATTAATAAAGTATAAATTGAAAGTTAATGAGATTTTTGTATTTGAATAGCATCAACCAGTTCGTTGATTTTAGGTCTGATTTTAGGATGTAGAAATTCTCAATATTGCAATGAACTACGACGATTGCACGCACTATAATACAGATTCAGTAATATTAAAGTCATACTTAGTCGTGTATTGACGTTAAACGAAACGAAGATAACGATTACAATATTTTTATAAATACTATTTACTTTTGTTCGATAATTGGACAACAAGATTACCTTAGGAATACCAGTTTTATACTAAATATAAATTGTCATTGCGGGCCGCATAAAATCGCTACGCGGGTTGCCGACCCCTGGTATAGAGTATAGTATAGAGCAGCGGTTCTTAACCTTTGTGTAGTGGCGACCCAAGATATTTACCAAATTTTTCATGCGACCTTTTTATAAAATAATGTTCAATGGCAGAATAAAAAATAACTATTGGGTACTCTTAATTTAATATTTTTTTTTACTCATATTACTTGTACTAATAACAGGTCATAATATTAATTAAATTATATTTAAAATAAACATTTCTTTTAATAATTGTATTGTACATATTTTTTAAATAATTTTAATTTAAATATTTTTTAAATAATGAAGAACTTAATGACTCCCTTGGTCTTGATGTTGCTTCACCAATGAATCAATTTGAGCTTCTATGGAGTTAGTAAGTGAAATACGCATCGTGGGTTCGACATCAAGCTTATTTCTTGCTTTGGTTTTGATCGTAGTTAATGTCGAAAATCCGGATTCACATAAATATGTTGTTGCAAAAGGAACTAATTTCTTTAATGCTTCTTCGTACAGGTAGGTTGACGTTAACCTCACGACTACACGAATAAGTACCATACGACGTTCACAACATTGATAGTTGATTCTAAGAAAATGCTGGTCAAAACTTATCAAATACTATAACTTATAGCTATAAATATACTTTATCGATTGCCATTAACGGAAACGAATGTAATTTGATAAGCTTCTTTGTACCAATTATCAATACTGTGAATTTACGAAAACGGTTTCATTTATTATTTATATTATAAGGCTTAAAAATAAAAATATTATACCAACGTTTTAAATTTTAGCCGACCCATTTCAAATTATTGGCGACCCAAAATTGGGTCGCGACCCTATGGTTAAGAACCGCTGGTATAGAGTCTATACATTTCCTTTTTTTTCCCCCGCCGCCGACCGTGCGCTTCGTTAAAACGGACCACACGCGATCAATAATATTGATCAATATTCGATATTGACCGCGTGTATGGATCGTATTGAAGACGAGTTCAATATATTGAAACAATCAATTGTATAGCGATAGCAATAATCGCGTTCTCTTCGCTATAGTCATTTTGAACTGAACAATTTATTGAATATTGGTGAATATTATTAAATCGTGTGTGAGCCGAAAAAAAAAAGAAAATTTGAAACATTTATTGATATATACATATATATGTGTATATATGTATGTATTGATCGTGTATGGGCCGCTTGATATAATAATATTATTGTTAAAATATTATTATTCCATCCGTGAGATCACGTGCAAGAGTAGTTTTTTTTTTTTATACTCCCGTGAAACACCGCGCGGAAATCGAGTTTTCGAAATTAAACGCTTAACCCGCGATCGGTCGCGCGTTAGATTTTTTCTAACATCCTACTGATTTACTTAATTTCGTCGAAACATGAATTCTATTTCTTTGTAATTTATTATTATTATTACATTATAAACTAGTCTATACATGTGAGATTAGTTTTGCGGCCTTATTGATCCCTCCCACCGTATAAAATACTGTACTTTTTACACACATTTTGCAAATTGTTTATTTATTTTAATTTGAGGTTGCTAATTTACCATTCTATTATTGAAAATATAAAAAAAAAACATTATAATATTGTAAATTATAATAAAGACAGTTGAATTAGATATAAACTTCAATTGTTATTATTATTGAAAAAAAATTTACATAAACATTTATCCGTTCGTCTTCTGGAAGCCAATTTATTATTTTGTCGTTATTCATGATTTACAGTAAAATAAAATATAAAAATATATAAAAAACACAAAATAATATAATAAAATTCCGACAGTAAAAAAAAAAAAACACACCGCGCACGTTAAATTGTAACTGACAATTCATGTGTCGTATAATACTCGCGCGTTAGATCATTGCTAACAATATTCGCACGCCTTCGAAAACTCCACTGAAATTGATTGTCAAATAATTTAATCTTATCGACAATTATGGTATTATCTGATTCCTAATTGTGTAGACAAAGCATTAGTAGAAGGGAGATTATTTATCTTTCAATCGACTATATTATTATAGTTATTCTTAAAATAAGTTTTATGTTAGAAATTTTTCTAACGGTGCGACCGATCGCGGGTTAATGGAAACGTCCGTATATTGGGCTGCTGCAGGAATGTATATAAACGACACGTGCGTGTATTAAACATTTATTACAACAGCTACGGATGTATACGCGATCGCGTAATTTAAATAAATTATTGAAAATCTCTCGTATTTTTTTTTTTTTTTTTTTATTAACTCTATACAAGACGTCGTCAATTCATTTCTGTATACGAATTATTATCCTTTTTTTTTTTTACTGCGCCGCGCGTATACGCACTTTGTGCGTGAACTCGTTTGTCCCCGTCGAGATCGGGTTACATCGCGGCTGCTGCCGATGCTGCTGCAGATTCAGCACTCGACACTTGGTCTTCTCATATTATATTATATGATCGTTATATCGATTCCACGCACATACTATATTATTATATTATTTACGGGACTTTGCTGGTTATCTTATAATATATATCATGCGTGTGTTTGTGTGTATAGTAGAATAATGACCATTGACGCGGTACACAATTTTACGTTCGGCGTGACTATAAGCAGACCAAACGCGAGCATAAATTTCCAAAAAAACGTCGGATACTCAACACGTGTTTACACGCTTAATATTAAAATTATACGAGTCGGTACGCGATACGATCTTCAGTAGTTGTGTCATGTATGTATGAGAAAAAAAAAATCGAAAAATCGAAAACGTATAATGTATTGTAAATGTGTGTTAAAATTAATTATCGTGTTTTTTTTATATACGAATATCAAGTATATATATATATATATATATATATATATATATAGAGAGAGAGAGAAGAAAGTTAACGGAAATTATTTTACAGGTACCGATATCTATATTATATATAGGTACGCGATACGGAAACACTTTCGTATTATTATTTTGCAGCGTGTATATTATACTGCAGAAATAACACGTTCTATGGGAATTATTATTGTATTACTATAATGATTTTAACATATTATTTTACTCGTACCCTTGTGGTATGTTATGACGTCTAGGGCCCGGACGTTGAAAAAAAAACTTCTCAAAATAATGCATTTATCATCTAAAAAAAAACACAAAAATGCCCTAAAAACACTTAAAATTGTCAAAGTTACTTAAATTACTTATTTTTTTATTTCGTTAATTACAATTAATATACACGCATACGATTTTGAAGGACGGTAAATACATAAGAGTTGAATAAGTGATTATATTATTTTATATTTCTTACTTGCAGTTTTTCTCAAACTTTTTACTGTGTAATATATATTTTTTTTAAATGTATGCGCAAATGTTAAAAATTTATGAGTGAAAAAAAAAGTATTACGTAAAATAATAATAATAATAATAAACAAATACCAAACTCGTCATTTGTCTGTCGATTATTGGAAAATAGTTTTAAAACGACCTAAAATCACAAAAAAAAATATTTTCCTTAAAATTTCAAAAATAAAAATTAATTACATATTTAGATTTGTGTGTTATCGAATCACATTTTTAGCTAGAAAACTATCATCCAAGACGTTCTAAAAAAAAAAAAAAATGCACAAGTCATCGACATCCGTACCGTAAATAATGATAAATAGAAACTACACTTACGGATCTGCAGCTGGCTACCTATATTTATGATATTTATGTGCGCATACAATATTTCACGTATATTTTATAACTGTAATAGAATATATTGGAAAAAAAAACGACAAATCACAAATGTGTCTTACGTATATCTGCAGTATTATCTGTGTACATTTAGTACAACTGGGAGGCGGGTCGACAATTCGAGTGTGTGACGTTTAAGTGTCGATCATTATTTTTAGTGTGATAATTTATTCGAGTGTATAACGGCAATCGAGTGTGCTCGATCGTTTTTTATATCGTGTTTCCACCAATTCAGTATTTGAGATTAATATGAATTTCTTATTATTTTTAATAAAACAAAAAAAAAACGGAAATAACGAATTCTTCGATTATTTACAATCGACTTGCGGATCGGGACTAGAACATACAAAAAAAAAAAAAAAATCTTCATTTCCAAAGATTATTATACGATAATACACCTCGCGTTACTGCACCATAACTGTGTGCAGTGGAAGGGGCGGCACAATGCTTTTTCTTCTTGTACGCTAGTTTCGATCAAAGTGTCAGGCGTACCTATATAGAAATGTATACTCGCACTACAAAAGAAAGAATATTAATAAATCGTGTAATACATGTGTAAGCTGGTCCAAATAATAATAATAATAATAATAATTTATAGATAACAAAAAATAAAAATAAAAAATAAAATATAATATTTGTCAATTCTTTAAGAAAAATTTTTCCCCGATTTCGTTGGTTTCATTTTTTTGTCGCCAAATATTTCAAATTTTATTAATAAAAATAATACAGTGACTCGTCGTCAACTTTTGTAACTGCGTGTCAAAAAAAAAAAAAAAAAAGTTTTCGATTGCTTCAGTGGCGTAATTCGGTCACGATTGTGGGGGAGTGAAATTTATGTAGATTTTATATATTACCGGAAGCGATGACACACATTTCAAAAAACACACCGGGGGAATACATAACATTTTGATTGTTACTCGATTATCGTATAAACGATTTTTTTTTTTCTTGGAAATTTATATTTTCGAATGATAATAATATTCGTTGTTGAAACGCGTAACAGAGTATTTTTTCCGTTGTTGTTTTTTTTTTCCTGTTACCACTATTACGTCTTATATAATACTCGTGTAATTTCGGATCGCGTTCCGCGAAAGAAATACTGTCGTAAATAATTGTGCTGGAAAATCGACAGTCATACACGCATCTATAACCGACTGATATTACATTTCTTTTTTTCTTTAGTATATATTACGCGTATTATTATGTACACAGGAGAGGTACGAATTATTTTGCGTATGCATACCGCCTATACCGCGGATGATAATATGGAAAAAAAGAAGAAAAAAAATCGCTGTTTCACCGTGTGTCTCGAACGAAAAGAGTCAGTAAAAACTAGGTGGGCACGTCGACCACGATGACGGTAAAAATAAATACGCAGCAATACCATAAGACGCGCTCACACGCATCAGAAAATCCGTCTCGGCTCGAACGGGAAACGGATTTACAAAAAAAAAAAAAATAATAATAAATAAATAAATAAATAAAAAATCCCACAACGGAACTGCCGGTCGGCGCGGGAGAAAAAACGGCAACGAACTCTTCTCCGTTTTCTGACGACGCGACAGAGTGGAAAATATCACCAACGAAACGCCTATTATTATTATTATTATTATTATTATTATTATTATTATTATTATTATTATTATTATTATTATTATTATTATTATTATTATTATTATTATTATTATTATTATTTATTTTATTATTGTTGTTGTTACGTATTTTTTAAATGTTCTTGTACATCAGTCCGGGAAAGTGTCGTTGGACAAAAGGCGGAACGAGGACAAAGCATATACGAGTATCGTTACTCGAATAATATCCAAAAAATATTATATATATATACACGATTAGCAGTGATAATACAAAAATCATCTAGATAAAGATGAAATTAAGATATTTTTTTTTAATTAATATATTTTTAGAAAACGCACTCATTTTTGCCGAGAATTACTACTATAGAAACGATTGTCAATACGAAAAAAAAAAATGTTTAAAAAGTCAACGAGCCGTGGGGTATTGTATGAATGTCGCTTAAGTGAATTACTTGGATAAAGATTTTTAGAGTGTATTTATATGTATTTAATTTTATATACTTATTTAATTTATATAAATTTGAAAGCAATGATAAATCATTGCATTAGATAAAACGATTTTGAGCGGAGCTTCTGTGTAATATTTTAGATGTATAACAAAAGTCATGAACTAATTCTTTTTTTGAATTAAATACCTAAAAACCTTTAATTGCTATATATAGTCAAAATTATAAGAAAGTTTCCGAACATTTTTTTTCCTTAGTACAATAAACAGTTACATATTTCAAATTTCTGTAGCCATTAGTTCCAAAATTACAAAGAAACAATCGATTTCGCGACGAAATCGCGTTTTTACCGGTTTTCGGTAGTTTTTTAGTTATATTTTTAGGCGCTTTTGAAAAATCGAAAAATAATCACTCTAAAGTACCAACTAAATGTGATTTTCTACCGGAAACAAACTGTGACCGTAAAGATCGAAACACTGCTACTGGTAGAATTTTTGGGTTCAGACATAAAAAAAAAAAGAAAACACAGCTTTGTCAAACTAGTAGATTCCTCGCTCCGCTCATTATCTAAAAATAATTTGAATCTCATTACTAAGCAATAATAAAAAAAAAATTATGTAGATGAATGAAATTTTCATCTATAAGATACTGCATATTAAATGACTTGATATTATTTGTCTGGGTAAGATAAAAGCTCAGAAAATATTTATCTAAACGAATTATCTAGATAAGTCTCAACACTTAGTATTAGCATTGATTGTAGAATACACAGATAGCCCATGGTATAGGGAAATTCGGCAACTAAAATTTTATTTATACGGGTTCTCGATAGGTGTCGCTGTTGTAATGTACAAACAATATTTTTCTGAAAATGACGACGTTCATGTGCGATCATTAATTAAGTGGTGTGTGGCAAATACGGGTCGTTCCCTTCTCATCTCCCCCAGTCATATTGATGTCGTTTTATTAGATATTATTGCGTGTATTGTATTTGTAATGATTTTCCCACACAAAATTTGAACACATAAATTCATAAATAGTTAATAATTATTTGCTCATAGGATCGATAATTATAATATTATAATCGATATTATTATTATTATTATTATTATTATTGTTCTCCATTATGTTTGCCAAATATTTTTCAGTTTTGTTTTATGGTTTATACAGAGTCCAATAATCTTATATTTCTCACCACAACTCAACAAGTCGTATTAAAATAAATTTTATTTCTTATTTTCACTTTATTCTCTATTTTTCTATCCTTTATTTCTTAGTTCAATGTAAGTACTACAAGGATAATCGTAGTAAATTGTACTCGTATACTCAATACACACCATATGTATATCAGGTGTCGCCAACCAGAAGATCACGATAGACTGGTTGATCTTTTTATGAAAATAGGTCGATCGCAAATAAAAGTTGATTTTAATAATCTAATATAATTATTATATTAGATTATTATTATGAAAAAACAATAAATAATTATTCTTAGATTTTTTTTTTTGTTCATTAAATATCCTCCTAAAATCGTCTAGATGTCGATCACCAGAGACTTAAAATTTCGAATGTAGCTCACTTGATTGAAAAGGTTCGCGACCCCAGCTATATATTATAATGTATAAGTTATTGAAAAAAAAAAAACGTAATTTACACAGTACAGCAGTATACATGTATGTCAACATTAAAGAAAATCTTTATTTTATAAAGCATGCATATTATTTTAACAAATCAATTTAATTATAAGATTACATTTTGTCTATTAATAAACAATTTAAATAAATTATATCGTTGTTAAGAAATAAAAAAAATATCTAAAATTAAAAACATAAATAAATTACAAATAATGTTTTTTAATGTAATAAATGAATATGTTATTACCTCTTTCATGAATATGATCGAAACTGAAAATTACATAGGTACAATCGGTTGTAAAAAGAAATTAAGAATTTATTAAATAAGATAAATACAATAAAATTGTTAATATATATTTTTAAAACTTTTTTTTTACAATAAAATGTGTCTATAATTAATTTTGTTACTGAAAAATATAAATAATATTGTTACATACCCGAGTTTAATTTCCATAATTCCAATCTTTGATCTTTAGGAAATCTAAACATTTTCAATCCAGGGAATTTCGATGTGGATTTTCCACAGTTAACATACTGGCAATAATTTCCAGGCATTTTTTAAATTATATTTTAACAAAACCAATAAATAATAAAAAACAAATCAAATTGACAAATATCATTTATTTTTAATTTAATTAATATCTATTGTTTGGTCATACTGATTCCGCCGCTTTCAGACCCCACTTCGTCCCTACACCACCTAAGACGGGGCTTACACCTCGGTTGACGGCACCCGCCGACAGCGCTACATAGCGGCTGACGGCAATTACTTGTTGCCAATATTTTCCACAGCGCGGCTTATCTGTGTATTCTATAATCAATGCTATTAGCAATGTACACTAAAAAAAAAAAAAATTCGTCAATAATTTTAAAATTGTAACTCGACCTGACTCTCGAACCGTTCAAACAGTTCCTGCGACATTAATAATCACTCGTACGATGTCCATTGGTTTTTATTTATTTTTTTTTAAATATACAGAAGTATCGTGGACAAACGAATAATTAAATTTTTCCATTAGATCTAACCACTGCGAGTATTCGATTTATAACACGAGTAACGCTATTTCGGAAGAATAATAATTTCGAAAAGAACGTACATTATTTTTGATTCTGAGCGGAGCGAGGAACGTATCGGTTTTACAATGGAGTGTCTTTTTTTTTATGTCTGTACCAGAAAATTTTTTGTACCACGAGGAGTGTACCGATCTTTACGCAATCATAACTGTCGTTTCCGGTAGCGAATTGCATTGTTTCGAATTGATGGTTCAATTGGTGTGCTCGAAGCGGTGCAGGCTTAAATAGATCAAGGGGCACGCGAATGATAAGAGCTCGAGAAACGCTGTATTCGACCAGTGATTGACCGACATGACCGATAACAATTCAAATAACGTCTAATTAAGTGAAATACAATGATCGCCGCTTATTATAATCACGGTTAATGTTATCAATCGTTTATTGTTTTCGCATATAATGTCATCAATTTGAGATCATATCAACGTTATGAACGAGTGTTTAACACACAATCAATGTTATCGTCTAATGGCTTATAAAAAAACGTCTAAGACAGTACCGTCAGTATCGCGAAAAAACCTGCTAGCGATTCGGAAACGAGGGAGGCCCTACGAGTTTTACGAAGAAGAATGCAAAATAACTCTTTGAATTTTAAACCTCATTACAAATATGAAAGTTTTATCAATGAACAGTATAAAAAAAAAACAGACATCAATCAAAGAATTTTTCAAGTTAGCATGTACATAGAAAATTTTTTTCAAACAATTTTAAATTTTGCATATTTTAAATACATAATAGTTTTTAATAACTACGTGTGTATTGACTTCAATATCCAACGATAACACGTGCAACATTGTATTAATTTATTTTTTTGATTTGATGTTATTTTTTCAATTTTCGTTTAATGTGATAACATCGGATTGTGCTTTTAGTTTTTTCCATCACCAAAATGATTACCAGGATTTGGGACTTGTAGCACTTAAAAACACAAAAGTAAGCATTAAAATGAAAAACCCGTAAAAAAAAAAATCGAAAAATATGCGTTTAAAATATATTTTATCGAATTATTAAAACAAAATACATTACAATTTAGAACAGAAATGTTACTTTAAATTCAAACATAGTAGGTGCCTTCCTTTGATTTTTTTTTATTAATTAAATTATTCACTTATTCATTGCATAACGATAAAAAAATACGAAAATTTTATAGAAAACAAATTTCTAGACAGAGCACGTACGCAAACACACAATCACGAATAATCGACGCGGACGGCAGACTGAACGAGTAGATAAATTTTTAAACTATTACTCGGCTACCAGCCGTTGCCCGTCCGGACTATGTTTATTATAATAATATAATAAAATAGATTTATAATTTTGTCGATATAATATTATACGTGGTGTGGCAATTGAGTTCCGGGAATTTGTCAATAATAAACAAGCATATTAAGTTAGAAGCAAAATTGTGTTATCAACCTTCACAATAGTTTCCCTCTAACTCTACACAACGGTTCTACCGTTGCTCCTACGATTGGAAATACCCTTGGTAATCATCCCAAGTTAACTTGTTCAGCATCGCGGTTACAGCTTCCTTGACCTCATATAGGCCACCATGATGAGTTCGCTTGAGGTGCGATTTCATCTTGGGGAAAAGAGAAAGTCGCAGGGGGCGATATCGGGGCTATAGAGTGGGTACGGCAACGTTGGAGTGCCTTTATTCGCCAAAAAATCTTGCACAATGAATGAGGAACATCTTGCAAACGGTTTCTTTGTTGATATTTAACTCGTCAGATAACGCACGAATGCTAAGGCACCGGTTAGACGTGATCAACGAGCGCAGACGGTTGACATTCACGTCGGTACAATAAGTGACGGGAGCTCCTTCACGTGGGTCATGAATCATCATCTACCGATTCATGCCCCTCCTTGAACCACTTCGCCTATTCAAACACGCGCGTTTTCGACATGCACTCGTCTCCGTACAACACCTTTTACAGGTTTCGGAAGATTTCGGAGGATTTCCAAGGGTTTTCCACCAGATTCCACTAAAAATTGGATCACAGCACCTTGCTTGTAATGATGTGAGTCACTCATTTTCACGACGCTACTAAAAAAGTTACTTTCGAAAAACACGCAAAAGATACATGTCGAAACGTGCAATCGACTTCAAATTCCGTCTGGTACTAAAAAGAAAGTCCCCGATTTTCAGACATACGTTTACAAACGACATAGTGCCGCCAGTTCCCGAGTTATAACTAAATACCCGGGGAACTTAATTGCCAAATACGTCGAGTTAATAAACGTTAGCATTTCGATTAAAATATTTACATGGTTTAAATGGGAACTCATCTACAACGATCCGGCGTTACGGGCCATCGTATTTTCTGAAAATTAATTTATTAGAACGCAAAAATTATGACGAGAAACGATTTGTTATAATAGATAGCAAAATCATACGATTTTTATGTTAATATCATTTTTTGTTCCAGTGCTTCTCGCTTAATTTTAAATTGATCGGTGGAAATTCGTATAATTGTTATTTTTAAAATTTGAAGAATTTGTCAGAATATGCAAAAAAAAAAAAAAAAAAACGAAAGAATAAGAACTTTACTGAAAAATCTATAAAATATACGCGTTCAAATTTCAAATTTGACATCACGCTATCGAGAAATGAATTTATTTCGCACACTGCTATTTTTTTTTTTTACAAGAAATAACAAAAGTATGCAAATGCTATAAGTCCCGAACCAGTTGTGAGCTGGTGATTACGTTAAGCGGCGGCCACTGTATTAAATATCGTGAATTGCGTTCCATTTTCATAAAACTAGGTGAATCGCGTCCCCGTTGTAATTTAATACTATGTAAGTCACGTCCCTGTTATAAATTAATACTGGGTGAATTGCGTCCCATTATTACCGCAGAAGACACCACTAGGAGGTTGGCAGTATCCCGTATAGTCTTTCAAATATTTGGTTTTATTTTAAATTTGTAGGTGTTATTATAGTTCGTATAATAAGCAATTATATAATAGATAATTTGTTGGTCAATTATTGTAATTATTCGTCAATCATTTATGTAAAAAAAAAAAAAATTAAAATTATAAAAGTATATTATATATTATAAACAGGGAAAAATTTTCATGAAACGGCTTTGACGTATTCGAATATGGTCAATAATTTATTATTATATTCAATCATTTTTTTTATCTCGAATATAATTTTCTTTTTCGACAATTTGACGGGATTTTCTTTGTCAATTACATCGTATTTTCATGTATGTTTCAGGCTGAATACTTTTTAAAACATCAATAAACTTGTAATAATACCGATATAGTTGCGTCGGGGACGCAATTCGCCTACTTTGAGAAAATATCCGGGCTGCAATTCACCTATGGCTGTGTATTAACGTTTTATTTTTTGGACGCAATTCACCGAAACCGCGCGTGGTTATAATAATGGCAATGATATTGAAAAAGATAAAGATAATGACAATGTTAGTGATAAAGATGATGATTATAATATTAATGATGATGATAATAGTAATAATAAAATAAAAAAAGAAATAACGAGTCTGCTAGTACTCGAGACATCGATGCGTAAACGTCGCGTCAGCGGTAAAAATGGTTCGGGGGGAATTGTGATTGGGATTTGTGAATATTGGCATCTTTATTCAAAGTAATTTCGATAATAAACATTATTATTAGTTGTCATGACAACAGCTTACACATTATACACGCAATTTATAATTGCGTGTATATCAATTAATTTTATTAATATTATTAGTATTGTTGATATTAATAAATATTATTAATATTAATGAATATTATTATTGGTTGTCATGACAACACATGGTTACATATGTCCGTCCCGTTTCCCGAGATTTACCCTCATACCGCCGTAATAGATGTATATACACATCAAAATAATAAAAAATAATTAAACTAATTCTATTTAATTTAATAAAATTAATTAAACTAATTCTATTGATAATGATAATGAAAATGGTCGTAATAAGGATAATGATAATGATTATAATATTGACAATGAAAAAGGTTGAGATAATGATGACGGTAACGTATTTCTTTCCGGATTAGACGAATTTTTAACAATTTTCCACCGGTTTTGGTGTAAAAAAAAAAAAAAAAAAATCGCGAGAACCTATTGTTTGTTTGCAATTTTTTTTTCAACCGAATAAAGTATATTATGCGTTTTTCGTTTTGCTCTACAAATGTACGTATTGTCGTCACACGACGATTAACCGCTGCTTCGAGGACCACTCGCTGTACACGACGACGGTAAAAAAAAAAAAACCGGAAACCAGGCGAGAATCGAACACGTGTTTTGTCGCGCGCCGCTTTATGTACAAAAGGTCTACACGAAGTGGGAAAACGCGTTTTTCTACATTATCGCGCACGCGGCGGGGTTCGGCGACACGCGGCGCGCGAAGGTGAGGAGGACATGTTGCAGACAGTGTCCCGGACCAAATACAGCCGAGAACGGATATGATATAATGTCGGCGGCGATGAGAAACGGGCGTACAATAATAATAAAACACGATATCCCGGATGGCGAAAAAAGAAAAGTGATCAAAATCGATCGGCAATAATGGAAAATAGGTTTCTTTTTTTTTTTGTACAACGGCGGAGTTATAGGGCGACCTTTGTGTATCCTGTGTAATCAGGCGCGGATCCAAGGGGGGGGGCTAAGAGGCTTTAGTCCTCCCTTGGGCCGTAGTCATTGCTTAAAAATTATACATTTAACTATCTAAATAAGTATAATCTTAGATAGCTGATCATCTTATAGCCTCCCCCCTTCTGTGATTTCTGGATCCGCGCCTGTGTGCAATAACTAGGGCTAGGAACTTATAGAAGTTGGCGTGATTAACATTATTAAATTGGCATTTAACAATCGTTCAAAACGTAACTCATAGTGATATAGAAATTTGTTTTATAATACTTGGGAATATTAGTAGGAAATTTTTTTTTATATATATGAGTATATGAAATTATCTACCGCGGAGATTATTTTATTTTCACGCGGATTACATAATATAGTATTTTAATTTTTATGAGTGTAATATGAGTGACAGCATTATCTCTATGCTTATATTATCAATTTAATAATCTAGTATAGATACTGTCATTTAAACGTTCTGATTTTTACAATGCATATATTTTGACGGCATATATTAGTGATTGTACATATTTTAAGAGCATGTTTAGTGATTTTTTTTTATAGGGCTTAAATGCATGTATATTTTAAGGTTTTTTAGGGTATAAAGTCTATAGCCCTGATAATCATCCAAAGAAAAGTGAAGAAAAAAACAATTTGAAAAAAAAACTATAGTTAAGTTAAATTAATTAATATAGTGGAAAGTTAAACGGGGTGGTGTGAGTGTGATAAAAGCCCTTGGTTATTACCTTACTCCTTTCCCAAAGTTTCGAGAATTGTTTTGAACTGCAAACCAAGCATATGCAATGTATCAATGGTGTAACTTACCTCGCCGTATCCGCTTGGATCTATGTCCCCAAGGAGATGACTATGACATGAAAAGAGACTACGACGATGAAAATAAAAATAAGAGATTGGTACGCTGCCTTCGGATAAGTTGAAGTCAGCGACACAACGATTCAACTCGAGACCCTTTCCGACCCAAATTAATTTAGTTGGATGAATTTTTTTTTTCTATCATAATATGCTATAATATGATCTAATTAAGGTTTTTTGTTAATTTCATAAGTTTTTTATTATTTTTCACCAAGTTACAAGTAGATACACTACAGTGTACCTTGGGTCTCTAAGGACAACTGTTTTAACTGAATTATATTTTCGACAAATTTTAATTGTCAACTTTTGCGTATAACTGCACTTAAACAAATAAGACATAATAGTGTAGTTTTTAGATTTTAGCATCTAAATTAATATTAGGTGGCTTAAATGGTTTTTGAACCCAACAAATGTCATGTTTGTTCGTATGAATAAAATCGGGTTCAATCTCAACGATGTGCTCGGTTTCGGGGTTTACGTCTGTAATGGCATCAAATTCTACTAACAAGTTGTCAAGTTCGTCTATAGGGAAACAACTATCATCAGCTAATTCGTCGACTTCACTACATATATCAGACACGTCACCGTCACCTAAAAGAGCCAGAATATCTCCGTCACTTAGCATTTTAATATTTTATACTTTTTATAAAAATACGTGAAATTAATTCATATTGATATTATTATTATTATTATTGATAATAATTATTAATGATATTATTTTTGATAAATATAAGCGGGAATATTGATGCGGCCACACGTGAGCTACAGCTGTTTGGTTGTGGAACGTTCGTAAATTCGTAATCATGTCGTAGAGGCCCAGGGTACACTACAGTGTACGTTGTTTCCAACAGCTATAAATCGTAAATTAACCACTATAGATAGAGGTAGAAGTGAGATTTATTCAATGTTTATAACGTCTTTGACATGTAAAAAAATCACCAACAAGATAAAAGTAATATATCCATAAGAGAAATAACGATAAAAATCGAAATCATTCTTATCAAATTAGTTACAAAATTTTTTGTACAAAAACTATCGTTAATAATATTTTTAACATTTTGAGTTACTATAGATTATATTTTACGGTTTCTACACAAATTTTTCTAGAAAACAAGACTATGACCAAGTATATATCTATAAGTATCTTATATAAGTATAATTTAAAAAAGCGCTGTAATTGTTTATAGTTATGGTACACTACAGTGTACTTTGGGTCTGAAAGGGCGAGAAAAGACCAAAACCCTGTCCTCCCGGAAATCCGATTTCTTGAGCTCTGTCTACTCGGGGGAGTGTGCGCACACTCTGCTGGGAGACAAACATGATGAAAATTGTGTAATTTTTTCTTTATGCGAAGTCCTGGTGGTGGTGGCGGGTTGTTAAAATAATAGCCGAGTCTGTAATCGACGAATGACGTCTAGCCGTTGCGATAACTCGCAATAAAACGGCGTTATTTTTTTAATTACATTTTACCATACCCGTTTGTATTTCGTTTTATTTTAACTGCGCAGGCTTGTAACAGTAAACTGTTTGTTTTACGATGATTTGTCGATATTATTATTATACTTTTATATTATATTGTGTGAATAATTTTTTTTTTATTATATGTTGGAATGAGTACGATCGGTAAAAACAGGTTTAGGTCTCAGAGAGCATGGTGTCAAGCGATTCAGAAAAAAGATGCAAATACATCGAAATCCGAGCACTAATATATATATATATATATATATATATTAATGCCACGGCGGTATAACTTTTGTACCACCGAGGAAAAAAAATATTCGACTTTTTGTATAAAATTTGAACATAATTATTTGAAATTTTTTTCTCTAGTTCGCATATTTTATTAATTTATTTTTAATAAATAGATTATATATAGTTAGTTTATTATTATTATTTTTTAAATGTTTTATCAAACTCTTGTGCCACAACACTTACGAGCCGTTACTGTAGTGTTTTGATATTATTATTGTATAAGACAGTGGCGTATTTGAGACTTCACCTCAGGGGGGGGGGCGATGGTAAAAGAACTCCCCCCTTCCCACCAATAAAAAAAATTATATGTAGGAATATAATTATTGAAAAAAACACATTTTATTTATTATCATTTTATTTATTTAATTTACAAAACTAAGTCTATATTTCTTTTTTTACCATTAGAAAATGATTCAATTACATCATCTACATTTAATGTTATAGTATGGTGAATATTAAGCAATGTTAGGCGATCTTGCCCCATTTTTGATCTCAGCCAATACAATATAAAATAATATAATTTTTTTAAATCTCTCGGAGGGGGCGATTGCCCCTATCGCCCCCTCTCAAATACGTCACTGGTATAAGACGACGTGGTTGTAAGATAGGAAAAAAAAACGAATGTCATGCGTTACGAGGAACTCGTTAAAATATTACACTGATAATGAACAATAATTTTCATTACGTAATATTTTTTTTAAATGAATTAATTTGAAAAAAGATTATCCGTGAATTACCTGTAATTACTGTACCACGCATATTCCAAAACGATTATAATTTATAGATCATCCTGGATTCGGAATCATAACGTGAATTATACACGGAGATTGATTTTGAAAAAAATTTAACACAATTAGATGAAAATTTAGTTACTAGAGGCAAGAAATTATTAATCTCGGAAATTAAAAATATAAATATGAGTTTGACAATATGTTTCTATCACCTTATACGTATGCGGTAGCTGTCCGAGTAAAACGTTTTATTTTTAAATTTTAAATCGCGTTATTTTTCAAAACAAGTTTACAATATGTGAGCACATAATATGTGTACAAATTGGTTCTACTTGTATCTGATCTTATAACATACGTAATTTTGACCGAATTTTTGGAATGCGTACGAGAGTATTACGAAATAATAACAAACGGATTATAATAATTAAATATATTACATTATTTCAAAAGATATTTCGTAACAGTTGTTAAGAATTTATTCGAACGTATTCGACATCTTATATGTGTGTGTGTATATATATAAGTACTATAAATGACTGAATAGTTCTTTTCAAGTTGAATGAGAAATAATTTTGTCTATTTTTCCATAATCGATATTTTTTTTTAAATGTTAAATCTCGAACTGGAGCTAAGAAAGCAATAGGTGCACAAAACCATGCTCTAATATACAATCGAATTAGAAATGTACAAATTGTACGAAACGAGTTTTCTTCTTTTTTTGTTAACTTAAATTGTTTGCGAAACATAAATATTTTCAATGAATATATGGCCTTGGACATCCAACGAGCATGATGCATTGCTCCAGGGTATTGGAAAGATATGCCACGAGGGGTACCACCAAGAAATATTACAGCTAATTCCAATAATTCTCTGTAATCGTATCTGTTATGAGGTTTGCGTAATTGATCCGTATAAAAAACTAACATATTATTACCTAGTAATACCATTTTTTAAATTTTCACTGACAAAAATATCTTCGAATCCGGTATTAAAATTATTGACATCAATTTTTGGCCAAAATTGTTGAAAATTTTTAAAAATTTGAATATCTGGACCAGAAGTAACTACAAAGTTTACTTCAAACGCAGCTCTAATTATAATTTCATAAATATGATGTCTGCAAGGAAAGTGTAAAATATCACGTTCTAATAACTGTTCAAAGATTATACGCATGCCACTTTTTAACGACCAGTGTTCGAAGCTGTTGTATCGCAACATACAGCTTGTACATTATCGACAAGGCCCCATTCTTTAAATGCTTGAAACACTGCTTCTTCTTGATTTTACCCATTTCCGGACATCAGCTTAGGAACACTTAAAAGTTTTTCAGAATTTTTAAAAGAAATAATTACTGGCAAACGATCAACAAGTTCTTTTCCCGTTATATCTGGAAGCAGCTTACCATCCCAATGAACAACAACGGGACCTACTTCTGATGAATCAAATTCGTATCGAAGTTTTATTATTTCTCAAGATAGTATAGTAAATAAAACCAAGGAGGTAGTTTTATAAAATTATCTAAAAAAAAAAAATGATATATAAAACATTAGTTTATTTGAAATAAATATTGTTTTAATGATGTTGTTTATGAACTTGTATTTTTCTCAATCAAATATTTTAGAAAATATTATGTTTATTAAAAAAAATGTATAGATTAAGAGTTATAGTAAATTCAATTTTCTATAAATAATGTTTTATAAATATTTTCATACAAAATGATTATAACGAAATATTAATCAAAAACTAGAAAAAAAAAATTGTTTTTTTATAAAAAAGCATTTTATAACTTTAAGGGCTCGAGGGCACGGGTTAAATTTAATGAATTAACATAAGATTTTGTACGGTTCATTTTTATACATATTGGAACCACTTAAGGGGGGTAAGACTAAAAAAGAAAAATTTTAAAAGATCGCCTATGTAACTAAGGGCCATATATATATTATATTCTACATGGTTTATATACTATAATAACATTATGGCAGCTAAAACTGTCATAATATGACAATTTGTAATATTTCAATTCGAAGTCTTCTATATATAGACATTATATGATATATATACCGAAGACACATTGAATAATTGCAGACATCGATAAACTGATAATATATTATACTGTCTTACTCACAAAAAAAGAAAAAAACACGATTCCTATTAAGCACTATAATTATTTAAAAGATTGTGTCCATGTACTCTATCTTAATTATTTATTTAGGATATTTTTAATTTAAATAATATTTTTGTAATGAACTCGTTTTTTTTTTTTAGCGATTCTCGCTGTATGACTACCGCACAAAAATATTATACTGAAAATGGTATAAAACTATAATATTATTGAAAAAAAACAATCCTATAAATATCTGTATACTCGTATTACGTCTGTTTTATACGCGAATAATTCCCAGAAATGTGAATCGAATTACTTTTTATGAGTATGTGTTTTCGAAATAGTCATATTTTTCTACAAATTTTTTTACTTTAGATTTTATATTACTCGAGGCTAAAGCATTATCAAAGCCGAAATATTCTGTTAGATATATATGCATGTTATTATGACCGTAGCTTGTCCAGTTCATACTCGTATGCGCTTAATTATCAAAATTAATTAAGTAAAAAGTAACGAAATATGAATAAATTATTGCAAAAAAAAAAAAAAAAAAATATATATATATAAATATTTAATATAGATTATATTCTATATATATAATTAAAATCGTAACTCGCTTCGTGTTAGTGCATCATACAAAAACTACTGAAAATATGTCGAGATGCTGTTTGTTTTTTACCGACTTCGAAAAAGGCTAATGTTTTCAATTCGGCCCGTGACCGTTTTTTTTTCGTTCTGTGTTCGACCACCGATTATTCCGAATGACCGATTGTGATGAATCTATTTTTATATAAAAGAGTCCCGCCTTCCGGTTGTTCCTTACTAATTTCGTAAGGATTGACAGAATATTCGGCCAGTAATTTAGTTCTTCAACGACTTCGAAAAAGGAGAAGGTTCTCAATTCGACCTGTGACTGTGTTTCTTTTATTTATTAAATGTTTGACTGCCGATGTAAATTTAGGAACAGGAATGACGATATGACAACTATGACTAAAAAGGATGAAATAAAAATATTAAAAAAAAAAAAATATATCGGACTTCGAAAAACGCGCTAAAGAGTATGAAATAATCGGCACCGAATTTCATACATTATATTGTAGAAACGCATTTTATTAATCTAATACAGATACTGCAATAAATTAATGTTGATTCTGCGCCGATTTCGAAAAGGTTATTGATTGTTTCATATTTTTGGTGCGTTTTTCGAAGTAGGTTTTTTTTATACATATTTTTATTATTTGTAAAGCGATTTCCGCAGATCGTTTTAGACTAATGGTTTGAAAAACACTCGTGCAGTGGGGCGTGAGTGACAAACTCGAAATAAAAATTTCACACGAGAAAATTGCATTATTGATTTTCCGATCATCTGCGTGGTTAAAATGCGGCCCATGGTTTTGAACTGTTTTTAAATGTTAACAATTTTAACATGATGTGCACAAAATATATATGTCTCGAGAATCGGGTACATTTACGAAAAACGCCAAACCTAATTTTTAATAACACTCTTCTGTCGGTTACCGGGGGCGTTGTAAATTGATTTGCCAATCTCGTTCGTAAGAATGGTTGTAGAATTTTTTATTTTTTTACTTAATTCGATTTGGTCGCGTAAAAAAATGATCTGTGCCGTATATAATATATATTTATAGCCATATAGGAACGTTCTGAAAACATTTTAAACACGAACATAACAATAATTCAGTGACTACTCGGGATTATTTGTATAATAAGTATTCTTAATCTGGCTGAATTTGCGTACCGAACAGCAGTCGTTAATAAACATGGATTATTTTAAATAATTTTTTTTCATAAAAATGTAATATTATTAGTGTTTTAGATTTTACATGAAATATGTAATATTAATTTTTCAGGGTTACGAGTGTGGTGAGCATGCCAAAAAAAAAAAAAAAAAAATCACTCTATATGCGTACGTTATATATAAATATACATTTTACATACCTAATATAATGATTAGAGCTGGAATTTTGATGCTACGTCATTTTTTTCCCGGTGTTTTAAAACACAGCTCCGTAAATGGAAAATGTGTAATACCGATTGTTTTAATGTGATTTTTATTTTGTGCTTTTTGACGTGTTTAACGTTTCGGATAATTTTAAGGCATTTTTTGACGTTTTTACGGCATTTTTTTCAGTTTCATAACATTTTCCACAAAATTTCAATTTTTTTTTTTACAAACATCAAAAACAAAATATCGGTTGCCAGATAGTGACGGATGTGAATTATATTACCTAATAATAGCACTCGTCGATGGCCGTTCTCATAACGACAAATAATTGAAGACAAATGAAATTTTTTTGCTGGTAATAATCTAATAAAAAACTTAAGATTAGTCAATTAATTAAAATGTATTTTTAAATTATTATTTTCGATTTAGAAGTCAGAAAACCTATCTATACCTACTAATATTGATTTTTTTTTTACTTTGAACATCAAGAAATAAATTTTTAATACCTTTTTATAATGCGTTTTTTTAAATTTCGAGTAATTTTTGCATTATTTTTGTTTTAAGGAATTTTTCGCGATTTTTTTTTTTTTTTTTTGAGCGTTAAAATTCCAGCCCAAATAACGACGATTATGAAGACGGAGCGCTTAAAACTGTACCGGGACTTTAATCGCCCCGGGAATTTTCTTCCACTCTAATCTCTGCCCAAGGGTGAATTTGTCCCTGCATATAATAATAATAATTAGGGCTAGGATTTATATGCATTGGCATATTTTTTTTGCAACTCCTGCTTACTGCTTTTGTTTGAAATGTCCACGAATTATGCCATGATGAAGCAATTGGTGGTTATTTTATTTTGCATATTTTTGCATATTATTGTATATTTCATCGACAAACACCTAAAATGGTATATTTTAGCCGTGATGGTTGGTAAAAGAATTAAAATAAAATATCGTGAGTAGGAAAAAAATATATAAAAATTCAAAAACATACTAAGATCTAAAAGCAATTTTTAACACCACATAATTGTTTCATATAATACTTTCGAATAAAACTAATAGTTTATAATAATATTTTTAATATTTTAGCATTTAAACATTTCGTCTTTGTGTTTATTGTGCCATATTTTTTCACACTTTTTGTTGCACATATTTTTAATAAATCGAATGCATATTTTCACATTTTTTTTGTCGCATATTGATCGCGCCGAGCGTATGAAATATTATTACACGCGCCCGAACGCAACTAAAAATAAAGTGCGTGTCGATTTCACAAAACTTAATAAACAATAAAATAAATAGATAATACCTTTGGTTCAATAATTATAATATAATGTAAGAAAAAATATTAACAATTCACAATTTTAAAGAATAAAAATGAATAGATAATCGCGAAATGACAAAATAATATAAATGCGAGCTGATACAAAATAATATAAAAATGCGAGTTGATGAAAAATCATATAAACGCGAGTTGATAAAAATCGTAATATAAATATGTAAAAATTAGCTCCCTTGGCTCAACAATTTTAATATATAATAATAATAAATGGGATTCGAAATGACAAAAAATATAAATAAACAATTACGAAGCGATCTAACAATAACTATTACACACTAATTCAAGTATAAAAATAGAAATGTATAAAAATTAACCCCTATTGGCTCAACAAATAATATAAAATAATAATTGATATAAAAATTAGTACTTATACAGCAATGAACTTATAATACGTCGCAGACTGGCCAGTCGAACCCTATAGTTTACTATAAATAACAAAAATACATACACGCCTAAATAAATATATTATAATAAATAAAGTGGTAACAAGCATTTACTACGAATTTGAGCTACAAGAGAGTAAAACGAATGAAACGAATTAGTACAATGTATTATAAGTAAGTAGCAGAACGGTAATGACGATTATTCGAATCGACAGATGTTAGTACATAATATAATATCTCAGCTATTCGAGCTAATATATATATATATATATATATATATATATATATATATATACAGGGTCGGCCTGGCCATGGCCGCTAGGCCACGAATGCGGCCGGGGCCCCATCTTTTTTTTTTTTTATACCAATATTTTTGAACGCTATGTCTCCACCAGTTTTGAAATCTTCGCTTTGCATTATTATAATGTATAAAAGAAAATAATGCAAAAATTAGTTTCAGAACAAAGGTTCGAACCCCGAACCGTACACGTGAAATCGTGGTATTTATTCATTGGACTATTATAGTACTAAACGAAAAACGGAAAAAAATAAACCTATTAAAGAAACACGGTAAAATTGTCAAATTTCAAATTGCTATAGCTTAAAAACTAAATTCGACCACCAAATTCTAACTTCACCACAGATTCTTTTATTAACCTGTATTAACTCTATATGGAAACAGAAGGCGCTAGTCCAAGAAAAAAAAATCAATTAATTTTTCATAAGTGGCCCAGAAAAATCTTATTTGCTCGGTAAGAATTTTAGAGTCACTATCCGCCCCTGGATCTGGGACACCCTATATAATGAATTGTTTTTTATTGATATGTATTTTTTAACTTCATATTAAACCAAGGGGCAGGGGGCCCAGAATAAAAAGATCCAGGGGCCTTTGGTGTGCCAGGCCGACACTGTATATATATATATATATATAATAATACAAATACAATTACTGTTACGACTATTCGAGTCGATATTATACAAAAAATAGAAAATAACAATTTTTCGAGAACAAGACGCGACGATGATTCGCGCAACGTCGGAAAAAACTACACAATTTTTAAATATCACGACTTAACAAAAACTTCACGACGAATAACAATATTGAACAAACGTATGCGATGACGATGGTATAATGCCAATAATAATAATAATAATAATAATAATAACGAGGGCGTTGGCCGTTGCAATTCAAGGTATAAAATTAAACAATTACCGAACAGATAAATAATATTATCGAACCGCGCGCGTATGCAAATAACTGACCGTTGCGGCCTCAACACATATAATTCCTAGCCCTAATAATAATAATAATAATAATAATAATAATTTAATATTGTTTTTATTATTAAAATATACTCATACGACGGCCGTGTACTACGGAATAATTTTGTTATATTTCCGGACGAGCTCGGTCGGACGGTTCGCGTCGCGCGCTCGTCTGGACGGTGGTACTCGGCGTCCAAGACGTGTGGCCGGAGGGATTCGTGTGCTGCTGCGGCGTAGAAGAATTTTAATGCACGTTTACGCGTTTATGGCGATCTCGGTGCGCAGTTTTTTTTTTACTACGTTTTTAGATTATCGCGTTTGTGACGAACGCCGTTCGCGTATAACTATATATATATATATATGTATAACGTAGTAATAATAAAAGTAATATATTATATAGTGTAACGACGATAATAAGAAGCGTCGGGAGCGGCAGCGGGGGGAAGGGGGGGGGCGATACGACAGTACAGAACTCGAGCACGACTCGAAAAGAGATATATAATAGTTTTTTTTTTTTTCCAGAAGTAATAAAGTCATAAAACACGTGTAATCAACGCGGCCGAGACGGTTTCCAGTCTCCGAACTTGGCGTTGTCGACTCTTCTCTGCAGTCGCGACTGACGATCGGCTTCGGTCTGTCTCCGAGACTGCTCGCGTTGTCCTCCGAAAACGACAATAATATAACACTTAACCGACGTCGTACAAAATCGCTGTGGGGCTCGGTATATAGACAAGAGTGCTTTTTTTTTTTTTTTTATTATTTCGAAGTCGCACGGTTTCCGTATCACATATATTATAGACGTACGTTTCACAATTTTTTTTTTTTTTTTTAATTGCTCTCACATTGCCATTTACGCGCCCGACCACCGACCAGTACGTTATAATATTATAGTACGTGCCGATTGAATATCGAGTCTCGCTTACCTATACGTATGTACATTGTAGGTACACACGCGCTGTAGCGTCTGTTCGCTTTTACACCGTATCGCTCGTTCGACAGCATCATATATTATTACTATTATTATTATTATCGAATTAAATAAAAATATTAAATGTATTAAAGGCTTACTCGTAATGCAACAGTGTATATAAATAGGTAAATAAATAAGTATATACCTATAAAATATAAAAAAAAATAGTAGACACAATAAACGCGGGTAATGCGCACGCTATAGACGTTTACGTTAATAGTTAGTAAAATAAAACGGACGTCGCGCGTATATGAACGAAATAGAACACACTAGATATTTGTATACACGAACACTGGACGGAAATTTCCAATCGAAATGATAATCGGGAGACGGAAAAAATTCCAACAATATTATTTGGTAACTGGCACAACGGTATTTGCTGTTTCTATTACCGTGTTTGTAATCGCAACAACTATCCGGCAACAGGGGCGTAATTACGGGGGATATGGGGATGGATCCCCTCCCATGGGCTTTCTTTTTTTACATAACATATCGTCTAATGTACAAAAAAATGTAATAATTAAAAATAATACTTTTTTTGCGTTAACAAAATTTGTTAGTATTTATCATAATTCATAGGATTCCTCAGTTTATTGACTAGTTACTGGTATGATACGGTTAGGTTAGATCACTGAACAAAGGTCTATCCATATTCAGATTTTTAAGTAAAATTGGATGAAGTACTCAATAAATTAGCTAAAAAAAAAAAAAAAAAACGAAGAAAATTAGAAATTTTATTATAAAATATGTCATTTTTATTAAAGAAAATAATAAAAATACGAGTATCGCAATTACTTTATTAATTTCGATTGATTAACGTTTAAAGGGTCGTTAGTCGTTACAGTTATTATGGATTATCCAATAATGCTAAATTGTCTATCCCCTCCTATATAACATTCGTAATTACGCCACTGTCCGGCAATACAAAACGAATAATAATTATGATATTTCAACAAAAATAACGTGCGCTAAAACCATAGATAAGATTAAACCAGATAGTTCACTCTTTGATTTACTGATAATTCGGCCCTCCTGAGATCAGTTTGTGCACATACGATAAATTAAATTACTGTACATATTTTTCTACAATAATATTATTATTGTATCCAATAACTTTTATCTTATCTGTGGTGCAATAGCGGGACGCATAGTAAACAGTAAAAATCAGTGCTGTACATTTAAGGAACTCATAAAAAAAATTTTTTTCCCCTCTCAGTAATGACACTGATCTCAGGAGGGTTTTAGTTTGTTTACATTTTTGAGAATTACACGGGCAGAATAGGAAATTTTAAAGAGTGAACCATCTGGGTTTTATCTTATCTGCGGTAAAACTAATATTTTCAGTAATGTCTATACCTACATACGATTTTTAGAGATTACCGAACAATATGTTAAACGTATCTCCTCAATAGGTACCTATTACTACATATTTTGTTTGGTATCTAGTACAACGTATATGCTTGGTAAACGTTATAAAATACGGGGGTTTTACTAATATTATATAGTATTCATTACAATAATACGCATTTTTATCGTTACATTACATAATAAGTGATTGCTTCAGCATAATTATATTTAACAAATACAATGAGCTGTACATTACATTAAAAGTTTACTAAATTTACCAAAATACTGTATTCATTTTTCGCGTTGTAACGTCTACAACTTTATTGTTGTTTTAAATAATATTTTGGTTATAGACACGAATTCTTGTTTAACAAAAAAATGTTTGTAACTGAACCTTTACGAAACGGTATTTACAATACAAATGTGCGTATTGGTTATTACATTTTAGTTCTTGATACACAGAAAAACACGTTACATAACGATTTTGTTATAATCTAGCGTGTTATTTTTTTCCGTGCGTATTATTATTATAATCGAAAGACGACGGTTCATTTTTTTTACCGGGTGTGTAAAACGTACAAAAGCGGTAAGGGTTTGCGCACGGGATTCGGGTTCGAGTGGAAAATAGGTTACCAGGCGAAATCCGCTTTTGTTGCCGTTTCTAAAACGATCGCACACCCCGTTTGTAAAGCACAAAAAGGATTTACGTCCACCCGAATTTTTCGATGTGAAACACTATACCTTATGCGGCAGGCGAGACCGGCTCAATACGTATGTATAATAAATAATAATATTATACAATAAAACGTATAACGTACATAACACATTTGTATATTTGCAGTAATACCGTCAGAGACGTCATCGAATATTACCATTACAAAAGTAACTGATTGAAAGAATCGTCTCAATTTCGTTTCAGAAACGTTTTATTTAAAAAAATGACCAGTCAATCGGTTACTTCTGTAATAGTAATAATCAGGGCTCGTAAGTTCATGCACTAAAAAAGGCGAAAATAAGCATGCAATAATGCACTACAAATCTGGCAAAATATGCATTAAAATATGCGCTAACATTTCAGAAATATGCATTTATATGCACTAAAAATCTAAAACTATACACGTAAAACATGCGCAGTAGATAAAAAAAAACAAATAAATAAATAAGAAAATTTTTAACAAGAAATATCCGTTCAATATTTATAAAAGTTATACTTTATTTTTTCAATTTTATACATTTTATAACATTTTAAGTAAAAAATTAAACCATTTTATAGTTCAAAACTTTGTGATTTTTATCAATATATAATAAATATCAGAATATTTTATCAACAAAATAATGGTTGCCAACGAGACATTTATTTCTTATTAATAATCCGTGTTTATCGTTTAAAAAAAAATTTGGGACGTTTTGATGAATCTTCCAGAAATTCGGTATCGAAATAATTTCCTATCAATATTATAATATTACGTTCTCTCGGAATACTGTTCACTCGATATTATACATACCCACTAAAGATGCGACTGAAGAGTTAACGGTACTTTATTATTGTACACAACAGTGTTATTTTGACACGTGTAATATGTAACCAGGAGAATTGAAAAAAAAAAAATATTTTTTTTCTAACCTGTCCATAGAAATCTTAGAAATAAGTACAATTTAAGGATCACTTGTTTTGGAAGCACACGCGGCTCACAGTCCTTTTTTTTTAGATTCTGAGCGGAACGAGAAATGTATTGGTTTTACAATGATGTGTTTTATATATATATATATATTTCTGTACCCAAAAATCTATCAGAAGGAGTACTCCGATGCTCCTGCGTGTAGTTGGTACTTAAGAAATCATTTTTCGATTTCACTTGATAATACTCAATTCTTTTTCATAAGCTTTGGAAAAAAAAAACGAGTCTGCTAGTGCTCGATACATTGATGTGTAAACGTCGCGTGAGCGGTAAAAGTGGAACGGAATTGTGATTGGGATTTGTGAATATTGGTATATTTATTCAAAGTAATTTCGATAATAAATATTGTTATTAGTTGTCACGACAACAGCTTACACATTACACGCTATTTATAATGTAATTCATATTATTAATATTAATAAATATTATTATAATTATTTGTCATGACAACAACTTACACATTTCCGTCCCCAGTGGCGCTGAACTATTTTTAAGTATGTGATGCAAAAACAAATTTTTACCACCACCAACTCCTTTCTAGGCACCTTCGAAGATTTTTATTACCATTTAGGTTCAATTCCAAAGTCCAAAATTTCCAAAAAAAAAAAAAAAAATTGCATAAAATATTGTTTTATACATACATCTATTCAAGGCTGGGCAAATTAATGATTTTTTCGACTTCAGATAATTTTTAAATGAAATTGACAGTTAAAAATGTATCTGATCTGTTAAGTAAATAAAAGAAAAATTAACCTAAGTTTATTATTATTTAATTTTTTTTTCTTTCAAAGCAATACGCATCTTTTAAATGAATTACATACCATATAAACTTTGATTTGGTTATTTTAAAATTATTAGTCTTGAACATCAAATATGTACTTTTTAGTGTGTTAAAATTAGAAATTATTAAAGAGTAAATATTTAGATTTAAGAAATCTAGCCCAGATAATTAGCCATCATATAATAATAAATCAATTGAAATATTTGTAATAAATTACTTGTATTAAATAATGAAATCATCCGACTATAAGGATTTAAATTTTATTTAAATGAAATGTCAAAAAGAACGTTATTAAATCATACCAATAATAATGGACACTTTTAAGCGTTAACTGTATACAATTATATTTGTTTATGTATATATGGGGCTCCAGCTCCCCCGAAATTTCAGGAACTTTCTTTACTAATTCCTATGCCCTGTGGCTATAGAATGTAATATTTTTAATAAATTCCTAATATGAGAATTTGGTAATTTGTCCTATTTTTAAGATTTGGTCTTGGATTAGAATTTAGAAATAATTCAACAATGATGTTTACTCAATGCCTCAGCCCCTCGTACCCCAAAAAAAAATTTCTAAATACGCCCCTGGTGTATGGAGTATTAATACGAGACCCGCGTAACGAATTAATCAACTGCCTTGCAGCTAGTGCTCTAAGTTTGTGCTGCTTAAAATAGTTTACGCTTATAAGGATTAAACCGTTGGTTTTTGATCATTTACGATATGCTACCAAAACACATATTATTTTATGCACAAACGATATACCTACCTACCATGTTTAAATCCAATACAAGTCAGAAACAACAACCTCAAAATACGTTGACCCAGTACCCACCCATCAGCACCGGATCGGGAAGAAATTACATACCGGGCTGTCCGCCTAGACCGGTCCAAGCTCTTAAAAAAAATTTTTCTTACAAAATTCTTATATCTTATATAATTATATAAGAGTAAGTTTAATATATACTTTCTCATACACTACTTTTAAATAAAACTACATTGAAAAACTATTATAACTACAAACACGAGTAAAATTTTATTATTATATTATTGTATGATAATAAAAATAAATATTATACGATACGTAATATTTAAGTAAGTAAATTGTTCAATAAACTACTTTTATTAGCTAATAATTGTATGATATCTTCATTTTTTATCTTATGCAAAATATCTTTCTCTATATTCATTAACAGAAATGTATCCATTTTTTCCTGTAATAAACAATTTCTAAGTCTATTTAGTATAAAATATATAGTAAATTTATTATTCACAATGGCACGTGTATGTCAAGTGTATTTTCATTTCCTGGACACACAATATGTCGATGTCGGTGATTATGGGTTTTTCTTGGCGTTCTATTTCTGCCTTTGTGGTGCCGAAGTTCATTTTATTTTATAAAAATATATACATGCATTTGTTATTGTGTTTACTACTCGTATTGTCGCGCAAATTATAATGCAGAAATTATTTCAAATAAAAATATAAGTATTGTATTCTATGTTTTATTGTATATATATATATATATGAATATATATATTATATTATTATATATATATATTAGTAGGCAGGGTAGCACCTTAAATGAGTATAAAAATTTTTAGCCCCCAAAAAAAAAAAAATAAAACTGAATTTGCGCCTATGGTATTAACACTGGTTCAAAACCCATTATCGAACCGGCCCAAATCTTTAAAATTTTCAACGGCCCACCGGGTTTCGCCCGGTAGCCCGCCGGCCCAATCCGGGCCTGCCACCCATCAATTTTAGGTGGCACGAATGCCACTGTCCGTCCCGTTTCCCGAGATTTATCCTCATACCGCCGTAACGTCATCAAGAACGCAATTCCTGCAAAATCCGATTATCGATATCGCCCGGGGATTTTTTTTTTAAACCGACGGTCATAGAAAGCTGAAATTTTCGCCACATCAAATTTTCACAATCCCTGTCCAAGTAATTCACTCGAGCTTCGTCCTTGAACACCCCGCGGCACACAATTCTTTTTCATTTTTTCTGCAGTCAACATACAATTATTCACGTCCCCGTTACTAATTGTTTTCCATGCGTTTCTATAGAGTGTACAACAGTATAGTGACGCACGGTACGATAACAACGTTATTATGTAGATCAATAGGTAATAGTATTACAATATACACCGGTAGACGCCGTTATTCGTGTTTAGGACACGAGGCGACGACGACGATGCGAAAATCGCGTATTTCCTAGCGTTCGAGCGCGCGCCCGCGATGACGAGGACGAAAGCATTTCAGACCATGAAGAAGCGTTCGCGTTTCATCTCCCTCCTCTCGTGCAGGCACGGAATCCGCGGATCAAACGTACAATAGCCCGAGTTTTCACGTGATCCATTGATATCCGGATTTTTTTTTTGTCGCCCATTTCTTAGCGTATTCTTCGAAAAACTGTACGGGCCCATTGTCGTAGACGTCGTTTTTTTTTTTTTTTTTTTTTTTTTTGTTCGTACTCTCGCCGTGAAATCTCCAATTAAACCCGCCGGATAAACGCTTCTCTCTCTCTCTCTCGATCGAATAATGATAAACCAAAAAAAAAAAAACTATACGTATGTCCTTAGCCGCTGACCGTGTCCGCAGTGTCGACGCGCGTTTCCCACAATAAACGAGCGCGAGACGTTAGAATATTATGTGTTTAGCGCAAAAAAAATCTTTCTCTCTCAAATGCCCGTATACAACGACCCGTTATTATTATACGAAACTGCAGAAAACGAAAAAATAAAAAATAAAAATAAAAATTTGGTAACGAAACAATGACCCGAAACGTGTTCGCTGTTGTTATACGCGCGTATAATGGATTTAACCCGCTGCACCGGCGTGTTATTATTATTATTATTATTATTATGTTACAGTCATTGTCGGAAATGTGCGGTGTACAGAGAGAAATCGCATCGAATCCGCGTCGTTTTCACGTTACAATATTCTCCAACAGCGTACTACTACTACTACTACTACTACTACTACTACTACTACTACTGCTGCTGCCTATTTTATACACACTCGTTACACTATATAAATATAATATAAACTATAATATATGTGCGTATAAAATACGTGTATTTGTAGAAGGGCGGGGCAAAGGTGAGGCACCGGTTGTGCGCGAAACGGATAAAAAAAAAAAAAAAAAAAACGCGTGTGCACACTTGAAATATAAATCAACACCACCGGTCCACCGGCGGCGATGGAACGGGGGTGGTGATCGCGTGAAAGGAGGAGACGTTGTAAAACAACGTATACGCTTATACCATATAATATAATATAATAACGCGTGATGTGCGCGATCTGGTTTCGTTTGTGCTCCGATTTTTAATAATATTATATTATACCGCGCACGAATAACATGACGGCGGCCACTAGTCGTTCGCGTCCGCTGCTCCTGCTGCTGCTGCTGCTGCTGTGGCGGTACAGATAAATGTACTGTATAATATATAAAACGAACAAAAAAAAAACACGAGGCCTTTCGACGATAATTAAAAAAAAAAAAATTATATAATTATAACAATAATAATAATAATACGGAGAAAAAATAAAACGCCTCGTGTCGGATTTTCGGGCGCGGTCTCTGCAGCACAGCGCAGCACACCGAGCGTTTTCCACGTTTCTGACTAGAATCGAAACGTGTACTTATAATACGAGCATAGGCGTGTCCAGACCTCCATGGCTGGGGAGGCCAGTTATAAAATTTAAATTTTTTACTTACTAGTTACTACAGTGATCTACATTCTATATTTATGACTTTTTGTTTTGTTGTATGACAATTATATAGCACCTGGAATTTTTTCACCCCGCAAAATTAAAGATTATCTAGACCTTAAAATTGGTTTCCTATATTGTTACAACTAAAAAATAATGCTAATCAACTAATGTGCTACTTAGTTATTTTTTATAAATATTTTATATTTATAGTTTCAACCACGGTAGATTATAAGCCAAGAGGCCAAGAATTAATAAGTCACTGGGGAGGCCGGTGCCCACCCTGCCTCCCCCGTAGACACGCCTATGAATACGAGTTGTATATAATATTATAATAATTTTACAACACTATACGCGCGCGTATAACAATAATAAGAACAATAATAATAATAATAATAATAATAATAATAATAATAATAATAATAATAATAATAATAATAATAATAATAATAATAATAATGATTTATACAATAACCATATTTAAGTGACGTGTATCACATAATATGTACGTGAGAATTGAGGCTAAACAATGAACTTCTCAAAAAGCAATTAAGAAAATTAATTCGATATGACTTGAATTGTAAATATAAAATATTATTATATATTTTATAGGTAATGTATAATAACATACAAGACAATGTAGTAGAAACGTTTTCATAATTTATTTCGTATTATTTGAGAATATCGGTCGAGTACTTTTTTTTTTCCAGTGAGCGCCTATGTCAACAATAAATTTGTATGCGCACATAAAAAATATACATACGAGTATGTGCTAGTATACAATCAAGTCAAACAGTATTATTACGAAAAAAATAAAGAAATATATTATACTATTATATTAGGAAGGGTGAAATAACTTAGTGATAGATGTTTGTTTCCTTTTGTTTTCTACGTCTTTTGCGAATTTATTCGTATGGTACCAGCAATTCTTGAATTCCTCTTTGAATTTCAAATGCTCTTCCAGTGAGAGGGTCTGTCTCAATAGAACTCGTTCAGTCAGTTGGTTTTCCAATGAAAGAACCTCATTGATTGTTTTGGAGGAAAAATCCGCCTTCACAGGTTCTTCTTCCTCGTCATCCGTTCTTCTACCAATAATGATATAATAATATAGGTATTGTGATTTGTGGTGAAACATGATAACTACTGTATTAACAATAATCAATGGAAGACTTTAAATCGTTTGGGGAGTTATCCGGTTATTTCTCAGAAAATAAAAATACCGCAGACAGTTCCAAATACGTTATAACATTGACACGGATAATCGTATTTGCTTTATTGTTTTATAAAAAATACGATGGTAAATTAATTTTTTTTTAAATGTAGCGAGCCGCGGGATGTTGTGGATATCTCTTCAGTGAATTACTTGGATAAAGATTTTGAAGTTTCGTTTTTATTATAAATTTGAAAGCAATGATAAGTCATTGCATTCGATAAAACGATTCTGAGCGGAGCTTCGGTGTAATAAATATTGTTTATTTTTTGTACAAAATTAAAGTAATATATGTCTGACGTTGTGTCCAAATTGCAAGTCAAAAAACTCAAAATTAACCGTTTTATGAATGAAAAACCTCGAAATCTAAAAATAGCTATATATATAGCCTAAAATCGAATAAAACTTTTTGAAAATCGTTTTGAAGTTGTATAGTGCAAATTTTACTGAAAATTTCAAGACAATAAAACGATTATTTTCGAAATTATAGCGAAAAGACTATACGTGATATTGACGAAATCCCATTTTTAGCGGTTTTTCGGTAATTTATCGGCGTCACGTTAAAAAACTATTGAGAAAAATGATCTGTCTAAAGTACCAACGAGATGCGAATTGCTGCCGGAAACAAACTGTGACCGAAGAGATCGGAGCACTCCTTCTGGTCGAAAATCTGTAAACAGGATAGACAAAAATAAATAAATAAAATGAATAAATAAATAAACATCATTGTAAAACCACTAGATCACTTGCTCAGGGATATAATGTCAGTAATATAATTACGAGACCTGTACTTCTATTCTGTAACTCGATAAGACTTGTTAACGACAACTTTCGGTTCGTTAAGCTATCGAAACGACTTATAACCTCTCAGAGAATTGTCGTTAGCTATCGATTTCTTATCATTTTGGTGGACATACACTTTGTAAGTGCAAGGTATCGATAGAGTCATTTACAGAATCACGATGTCGATTATAAAATTCGATACATTTTTAAAATTTCGATAAGAAGCTCTTATCGAATTAATTCGTTAACACGTTATCGAGTTACAGAATAGAGCTACTGTGGGGCTATTCTGTAACTCGATAAGACCTGTTAACGACAACTTTCGGTTCGTTAAGCTATCGAAACGATTTATAAATTCCCAGAAAATTGTCGTTAGCTATCGATTTCTTATCATTTTGGTGGACATTCACTTTGTAAGCGCAAGGTATCGATAGAGTCATTTACAGATCACGATGTCAACAACAAAATTCGATACATTTTTAAAATTTCAATAAAGCTCTTATCGAATTTAACACGTTTCGAGTTACACATCGTACCCTATCTGTAAATGAATTATCGATACTTTATTGAAATTTTTGCGCTTACAAAGTGAATGTCCACCAAAAATTATAAGAAATCGATAGCTAACGACAATTTTCTGGGAATTTATATATCGTTTCGATAGCTTAACGAACCGAATGTTGTCGTTAACGGGTCTTATCGAGTTACAGAATAGCCCCACTGGCCGTTTATTGTGAATAATTGCGGTGTATATCAACACGTTTTATGACTAATTATTTTTACTCGTTTATACGATAACGAAACTCTATATTGTGTGTAATATCTACCGTTTGTTCGCAACGTCACGATGAACTATTTGAAAACTATATAGACGTAAGTGCGTGTAAAAATGATCGCGTCTGACCAACGTTCCGTAATATTTAGAAGATTAACGCTGAAATATACGAGTATTTATATATATTTTTAAATAAAACGTACTCTGTCCGCCCACGTCTCCTTCCATAATTCAAACGCTGCAGTCTATTGTCTACGCATAATATATTATTATAAAACCCGCGCGCTACGAACGGTCCAAACGTAATCGTCGCGCGCGATGCTGTTCTGACACTGTCGCTACTTGTTTTTCAGGCTGAACGCACATCTACACGTGTAATATTCAATGCGGTTGTCTTTCTTTTCCCCCCTGTCTTAAAAATCGTTTTTACTCGATATTATACAGCAGAGTACACGGCGATGTATTCGTTAATAATTAGTCAAATCTCGTGGACCGACGCCAACAACAAAAAAAAAAATAATAATAAAAAATAAAAAATATTTACATTATACAAACGTTGCGTTGAAATTTATTAGTTTACGCGGAGTTACAAGAATTTCTTGATTTTAACGAAAGCCAGCGTATTTTAATTTACGCGCGTTTCAGACACGACGACGTCCTTAATTTATATTTGTTAATGCCACGACGGACATTGCGGTAACATTATAATTTATGTAAAACATCATCTCCTTAACCGAATCGTATTATATTATATTCGTTACTTTAAATCATATATATATATATATATATATATTTATTTATTTCTTAATTCGCTCGAGTATTAAATAAGTATAAATAACTAGTTTGTAAAGGATTATCGGAATTTTAATTCGATCGGAACACCGAATAATAATAATAATAATAATAATTTTAATTCGTTCGTTCGAAATCCGTTTAACCGAAAGCGGTCGGTTTCATATTATGTGGTATGATTAAATTTAATAAAAAAATTTTTCAAGATTTGATGGTAAGCGTATTCTTTTGGTTTGAATATTATTTTAAGGTTTTGAAAGTACAAACAACCGATAAGTGTTTATTTATGACAATATAGTGCGCACAACGAATAATGGAAAATTTATAAACTATCCATGTCGTCGTAAACAAGACAAATTTGAAATCTCACACGTTTCATAAAAAAAAACAATCATCGTTTTTTTTTACATTCTGAGCGGAGCGATGAATCTATTGTTTTTACAATGATGATTATTTTTTGATTTTTTTCTATACTTTGTACAAATTTCCGACCAGAAGGAGTGCTCCGATATCTTCGGTTACAGTTTGTTTCCGGCAGCAGTTCGCATCTATAGTTGGTATTTTAGAGTGGTCATTTTTCGATTTTCTCAAAAGCACTTAAAATATAACTCAAAACGCTAAAAATGCAATTTCGTCTTAATCGATTGTTGTTTATTTCTTCGTAATTTTGAAACTAATAGCCATAGAAACCTGAAATTTTCACCAAATATGTAAGTTTACACTATATTTACGAGAAAAGTAAGCTCCGCTCAGAATCGTTTTATCGAATGCAATGATTCATCGTTGCTTTCAAATTTGGAGTGATAACAATACACTCTAAATTCTTACGCCATGTAATCCACTTAAACAACGTTCACAACACTCCGCGGCTCTTTTTTTTTTTTGTTTCTATTTTTTTCACATATTTAATTTTTCGCGTTTGTCACATCTTTTTGCGGTTACTCGATCGATTGTTATAGACAGTCTCGAAATCAAAAAATTATTCTTCGAAATAAATTTTGTTGTTGTATTAATAATAAAAAAAAAAACTTTGGAAATTGATCAAATAATCGCATTGGTCTGGTTAATTTATGCGTCGTTCACGAAAAACGTCTTTAAATTTCAACAGTCTGCGTCTACCAGCTCGTTCTGATATTTTACTATTCATTTATTCACAGTCCGTCTGGAGTCACAATCGACTCGTTTGTGTACGTTCACTTGGATATTATTGTACAATTATATATTACTGACATCCACCCACTACTACTCTCTGCTATCAGTACCTATAATGTTATTCATAACGCATACGTTTTCCACACAATATCCGAGGAAGCGGGTATTATCTATACCTATACTGACTTAACAGTATAGGTACTACTGAAAATTACACCTTATAACACGGGTTAGGTTGTTGAACCTATAAAACCGTTATAGGTATTATTTTGCAAAATATATAATATTGCGCGAATCGTTGTGTTTAAAAATCGTAACACTGATCTATATCGTATAATATTATATCAATTCCTTAAAATGTTAGAATTATGCGGGACTTTTACAAAAAAAAAACAAAAAACAAAAATTTAGATGTGAACCAAGAATAATTGGGTATATATATACGTATTTACATATAGACGTTATTACAGTTCTATGTGTTTATATGCATTCAGTATTGAAAACGGGTTTTGTAGTGTTTTATAAGTCGAACAGAAAATCTAATAAATTAGACAGTTAAAACAGTCATAACGACACATAAGACTTATGTACAAGTCGTTTTATATTAGGTCGGTATCCAATGGAATATTATTCGCAACAGAATAGGTTGTTCTTCTCGCGCGGTACAATAGAACAGTTGAAATACGTATTTAATTGCAATTGAAAACGTGTAAATGGAATAAAGTACACTATATTATATTATGTGTTTAACGAATGCGCATATAATTACAATTACATTTTGCATACGTCGGATGTTTACGAATGTCTGAATATTATTAATCCCGAAGTATTATTTAATTAATAGTGCAAAATATTCATGTACGATCGAATTTAAAATGCAAAAGAGAATTTCTTTTCTTTCTTTTTTTTTTTTTAACGACACGCCTATTTTATTAGCGTTTTCTATTTTACAATTTATATCGCGGACATAACCGGACTTGACCGAAGTCAATAAGAGCGCTCGCCTTCAGCCTCACATTCTGATATTTTTTTAAATAAAAAATAGATTCGTATTTAAACACGATTTTAAACAATTTACTGCATATTCTAGTTTATTTATACGTTTTACCGTATCACCGCACGGGTGTTTAATAATTGAATACGTTTTAATCGTACGTCTACAACCGTACTACACAAAAATAGAATGTATATTTTTTATGTTAACCTGTTATTTACACACGATGCGGTTTAAAAAAAAATGTGTTTGCACTTTTTATTTAACACGAAATAAATAATTCCATAAAAATACATTTGTATGCTCTCAATGGTTTAGACAGTTTTAATTTATGAATAATGTAATATAAACGTGTAGTTGGCGGATGTGTAAGAACAAAAAAAAAAGGCCACAAATTTATGGAAAATATATCCCTTATTTTTCATTGACCAAAAACACATTTTCACCAAACTCCGAAATCAATGATTTAAGACGACAACACAACGGTTGCTTGACTTTAGGCATTTTGGTTTACGTATATAGAATAGAACGCGAGCGTACTGTGACATGCGTCGTATTATATTATATTCGTTACTTTAAATCATATATATATATATATATATATATTTATTTATTTCTTAATTCGCTCGAGTATTAAATAAGTATAAATAACTAGTTTGTAAAGGATTATCGGAATTTTAATTCGATCGGAACACCGAATAATAATAATAATAATAATAATAATTTTAATTCGTTCGTTCGAAATCCGTTTAACCGAAAGCGGTCGGTTTCATATTATGTGGTATGATTAAATTTAATAAAAAAATTTTTCAAGATTTGATGGTAAGCGTATTCTTTTGGTTTGAATATTATTTTAAGGTTTTGAAAGTACAAACAACCGATAAGTGTTTATTTATGACAATATAGTGCGCACAACGAATAATGGAAAATTTATAAACTATCCATGTCGTCGTAAACAAGACAAATTTGAAATCTCACACGTTTCATAAAAAAAAAAACAATCATCGTTTTTTTTTACATTCTGAGCGGAGCGATGAATCTATTGTTTTTACAATGATGATTATTTTTTGATTTTTTTCTATACTTTGTACAAATTTCCGACCAGAAGGAGTGCTCCGATATCTTCGGTTACAGTTTGTTTCCGGCAGCAATTCGCATCTATAGTTGGTATTTTAGAGAGGTCATTTTTCGATTTTCTCAAAAGCACTTAAAAATATAACTCAAAAACGCTAAAAATGCAATTTCGTCTTAATCGATTGTTGTTTATTTCTTCGTAATTTTGAAACTAATAGCCATAGAAACCTGAAATTTTCACCAAATATGTAAGTTTACACTATATTTACGAGAAAAGTAAGCTCCGCTCAGAATCGTTTTATCGAATGCAATGATTCATCGTTGCTTTCAAATTTGGAGTGATAACAATACACTCTAAATTCTTACGCCATGTAATCCACTTAAACAACGTTCACAACACTCCGCGGCTCTTTTTTTTTTTTTGTTTCTATTTTTTTCACATATTTAATAATCGTATTTAATTTTTCGCGTTTGTCACATCTTTTTGCGATTACTCGATCGATTGTTATAGACAGTCTCGAAATCAAAAAATTATTCTTCGAAATAAATTTTGTTGTTGTATTAATAATAAAAAAAAAAAACTTTGGAAATTGATCAAATAATCGCATTGGTCTGGTTAATTTATGCGTCGTTCACGAAAAACGTCTTTAAATTTCAACAGTCTGCGTCTACCAGCTCGTTCTGATATTTTACTATTCATTTATTCACAGTCCGTCTGGAGTCACAATCGACTCGTTTGTGTACGTTCACTTGGATATTATTGTACAATTATATATTACTGACATCCACCCACTACTACTCTCTGCTATCAGTACCTATAATGTTATTCATAACGCATACGTTTTTCCACACAATATCCGAGGAAGCGGGTATTAGCTATACCTATACTGACTTAACAGTATAGGTACTACTGAAAATTACACCTTATAACACGGGTTAGGTTGTTGAACCTATAAAACCGTTATAGGTATTATTTTGCAAAATATATAATATTGCGCGAATCGTTGTGTTTAAAAATCGTAACACTGATCTATATCGTATAATATTATATCAATTCCTTAAAATGTTAGAATTATGCGGGACTTTTACAAAAAAAAAAAAACACAAAAATTTAGATGTGAACCAAGAATAATTGGGTATATATATACGTATTTACATATAGACGTTATTACAGTTCTATGTGTTTATATGCATTCAGTATTGAAAACGGGTTTTGTAGTGTTTTATAAGTCGAACAGAAAATCTAATAAATTAGACAGTTAAAACAGTCATAACGACACATAAGACTTATGTACAAGTCGTTTTATATTAGGTCGGTATCCAATGGAATATTATTCGCAACAGAATAGGTTGTTCTTCTCGCGCGGTACAATAGAACAGTTGAAATACGTATTTAATTGCAATTGAAAACGTGTAAATGGAATAAAGTACACTATATTATATTATGCGTTTAACGAATGCGCATATAATTACAATTACATTTTGCATACGTCGGATGTTTACAAATGTCTGAATATTATTAATCCCGAAGTATTATTTAATTAATAGTGCAAAATATTCATGTACGATCGAATTTAAAATGCAAAAGAGAATTTCTTTTCTTTCTTTTTTTTTTTTTCAACGACACGCCTATTTTATTAGCGTTTTCTATTTTACAATTTATATCGCGGACATAACCGGACTTGACCGAAGTCAATAAGAGCGCTCGCCTTCAGCCTCACATTCTGATATTTTTTTAAATAAAAAATAGATTCGTATTTAAACACGATTTTAAACAATTTACTGCATATTCTAGTTTATTTATACGTTTTACCGTATCACCGCACGGGTGTTTAATAATTGAATACGTTTTAATCGTACGTCTACAACCGTACTACACAAAAATAGAATGTATATTTTTATGTTAACCTGTTATTTACACGATGCGGTTTAAAAAAATGTGTTTGCACTTTTTATTTAACACGAAATAAATAATTCCATAAAAATACATTTGTATGCTCTCAATGGTTTAGACAGTTTTAATTTATGAATAATGTAATATAAACGTGTAGTTGGCGGATGTGTAAGAACAAAAAAAAAAAAAGGCCACAAATTTATGGAAAATATATCCCTTATTTTTCATTGACCAAAAACACATTTTCACCAAACTCCGAAATCAATGATTTAAGACGACAACACAACGGTTGCTTGACTTTAGGCATTTTGGTTTACGTATATAGAATAGAACGCGAGCGTACTGTGACATGCGAGAGACTGCGATTTATGCCATATGACCAGCACAACATATTTTATATTCAATTGAAAAATAAGATTACAACGTCGTAGAGTTCTGGAAATCGGTATTCTATAAATTGTTTAAGAAAGCTCCGAATGCATTACACAATATTACTAACCGAGGTGACGACTGTTTGTTTTGTTCGCTATATAGTTACCCGTTGTCAGTATGCATTTAAAAATAAAAATAACCACGATTTAACACGGCACACAATTACATAGGAATGTAATAAAATTTATTCGGATATTATTCACTTTAAATCAACCAAATATGCATTTATACGTTCTTAAAGCTAAAATACGCCGGTTTGTCCAAAAAGTAACGAAATATGCAAAATTATTTTTAATCTACCATATACATACCAATAACCGGATAATAGAAATGATATTTGACAATTTTTATCACAGAATAGTTATTAATATTATCACGATGCATAAGTGTTTTCCGTCGCGTGACAATTATACTCTGTTCGGTCGCCCCTCCGTAACCTGATTGAGAAAGCTTCGCTCTTTCGTCGTGCGTCTCCGTGACCCAAGAGCTATTTTTTTCACCAACTACGGTTTTCAAAATGTTGAGCAGACCGGACCGGACCAAATTTTCTATTAGACCGAACCGGACTGATCTATTTGTAGTAAAGACCAGTTCGGAACAGTCAAAAAAAAATTCATGAGACTGAACCGGACCAGACCGGACCAGACCAAACCAAACCGATATTTTAGACCCCAAGCCACATTTTTTCTTACAAATATTCGACTGATATTATAACCTACATAGTATTATATTATATTATTATACCAATAATTATTATTAGCACCAATGCTGTGCGATTTCTGGGGTGTGCTGATGAACATTGAACGATGGTAGTGGTGAAAGATATTATCACAAAATATTAAGGTGTCCACACACTCCAGCGGTAGCGGTAGTGGGACGGGAACGGAACGGTAGCGGGAACCGCAACGGTAATATTGTCAGTGCACACTGCAGCGGTAGCGGTAGCGGGACGGGAATGGGAAATAATACGTTTAGAACGTATACAAAATACGAAAAATACATCATTTACCCATACATATTTCTAATTAATATACTATTTTGTACTCGCGTATATATATATATATATATATATATATATATATATATACATGACCTAGGTCTTTATTATTATTATTAATAATATTATTATTAAACTCGCGTATATTAATAAATATTATATTATTGTAGTAAGTTGTCTATACTATAAATTATAAGAAAATGTTTGATACCAGTTGGCAAATAATTACTTAATCTAAGTTTAAACTACTATAAAATGTGTAGACGTGTGGTGATATAGATTTATCAATTTTCAATTCTGAAATTTAATCAACAGCAATAAACGATACTTTATATTATTAATGGCTTTTACTATCTAAATGTACCAACCTATATACAGATATTTTTATAGGAGTACATGACTCTCTATATTAGTTTAATATACTGTACAACTGTTAAGAAGTACACACTAAGAACGATCGTATAACAGAACTGCACAATATATAAATATATAATATATATTGTAGCCTGAGGACTGTGATTTATTTCATTATTATTACTATTTCAATAACTTAGTATAATTAAAAAATGGATGTATACTTATCTTCGGAATCGGGCGATGACGACATTTTGATCTTGGCAGCAACGTTGGATGACGAAGAACATGATAGGTAATTTTACTTTAATTTATTAAAATATTTAATTAAGAACAATTTGATTGATAGTGTTTGTTTTCCCTTAGAAGGCTAAAAAGGAAATGTTGGGTCCATAACATCAACAGAGATCGTGAAATGTTTGGAGAGTATAATACTCTAATGCCTCAACTGAGAGAGGATCCCAGAAGAACGCGCAGTGACGGCGACTATACGAATACTACAAATATAAATAAAATTCGAGTAACGACGAACATTTAAATAACGGCAATATCAATGACGTCAACAATTATTTTTCGATAATGACGCGGTACTTCACATATTACCATTATTACCTATATCATATAATATTATTTTATAATTACAATTATATTAAAAGCATGATCAAATTTTATGGCGCGAACATATTATTTTATATTATTTATTTATATAATTTTCTAAAACCAGCATTTAAGCAGGCAGCACTAATATGTTATTAATTTATTAGTTTTATTAGTATTCCCATCACTAAGTTATTAATAATGTTATATTTACGCAATTTGTAATAATATTAAATTACCATTTTTTCCATCCGTTTCTTGACTTATGACGTTGTCCCAAATACAATCTTTTTGCCTTATATTTTTATAGTCTGGCAAAGTCATATCATACAAAACAGGATGGTTCTGCACAATCAATATTAATTTTTCTATTTCTTTTTTCGAAAGAGACATTATTATTATAACACAGTAAATAGATTTTAACAACTGAAACGTCTGAAACTGAACACAAACAAACAAAATACACAAACTGGAACTGAAGTTTATAACATAAATAATTAGTCTTTGATAATAAAATTATCAAATTTTAGAAATACAGATTATTTTGTTTAATAACGTATACTATCTACAGGGAACTGAAACGTATTTCATAATATATACGTAGCACAATTACCGTCGGCGGTAGCGGGAAAAATAGGACATGCGACGGTTTTTGAAAAAACCACGAGTTTACCGCTCCCGCCCAATTTCCCGTCCAGCTACCGCTACCGCTGCAGTGTGTGGGGACCTTTATTTTTCCCGTTACCGCCGGCGGTTTTGTCATGTACTCCTATAGAAAAATCTGTATCCTAGGCAAGTACATTTAGATAGTAAAAGCCATAAATAAGTTCTAAACGTGTTATTTCCTGTTCCCGTCCCGCTACAGTACGTGGGCACCTTTACAAAAGATAACGATAATTGATACCAGTTTAAGCGGTATAATAATATGGTTTATTATTATATTTTGTAGTTTGTAATTTGTATTCATTGTCCGAGATGAGAAACCCAGTGTAGGTTACTTGTTGCTAAGCAAAAGTCATTTGGGAACAAATCTGAAATATTTATTAAATGCGATAACGGCTTCCACGAAAATTAATAAAATTAATATGCATATCTGGAACAAAATAACATACCGTGATAAAATATTATTAAATCAAAAAGGACCGGACCAAACTGAAATAATTTTGTTGAAAAAATCGGACTGAACTAAATCAATAGGTATGTATTTGAACTGGGACCTGGGACCGGATTAATAGTTTACTGGGCCTGGAGCCTAGTAGTCCAAAGGGCCCTTAGTCCTTACAATACTTATAACTAGGGTTCGGGACTTGTAGCACTTGAAAACATGAAAATAAGCGTCAAATTAATTGATTGTATACAGAAATATCTTTAAAAATCTTTAATATTAGTCAATTTTCAATTTCATATATCATTACGTATATTATGTATAAACAGAATGATTTGTGTGGCGAATGCTAGTACACCGCGTAATACAAATAATAATACGAAAATGTCAAAATAAAATCTAAACTTAAATATTTTGAACTTGGTCTGAGATAAATGGCCCCTTCGGGGCCTTCAATGTTTCAGGGCCTGGAGCCCGGGCTCCTAGGCTCCGTGCTTAATCCGGCCCTGACTGGGACCGGACCGATTTGTTTTCAAAATCGATTGAATTGGACTAGAGAGCCTTGATATATAAGAGAGTGGCCAACGGGTGTGATAGCAGCCATTAATCGTCCAAACGATTCCCGCGTTTTTTTAAAATGTAAACAATACACTTTAATCCCGGGCATTCTACACGTAACACTAACCATATTTATATTCGTAAATTTAGAATTTAATTTTATTGTGTATAAATTGGTTGATTCAAGATTGCATATTAAAGGATGGAAAAAATTGAAAAAATGGTAAAATTTTAGAAACATTAGTTTTGATTAAATTATTTGATAATATTTTGTGCGCTATAAAAGCACAACCATTATTATTTGATATCTTTCATATATCTATTTAAATAATATAACTTATAAATAACACAAAATAGTAATGTTACATACGTTTTATTAACAAAATTACTATAATTTACACATTAGAATAGCGTAGGTAGATGGCATAATAAATTGGTTGGTATAGGTATACATACTTATTATATTATATTATTGAATATAATACAGTGTAAGAGAATAAACAGAATTTAATTTTCGAATTTCGGGTAAAAACAAACGTGGAAATGACAAATTAATAAGCATTTGTGTACTATATTATGTGGAAAACATTATTTTGGACGATTAATGGCGTCCATAAGCTATGATAACAGCCAGCCAATAGAAAACTTGCACCGAGTTGGCCACTGTCTTATATATTATTAACAAGGCTCTCTAAATTGGACCAAACCGAGCCGTTGACTAATTTTTTTATTCTTTCGGACCGACCAAACCGGGGACCGTTCAGACCGATCCAGACCGGACCGTGCAGAGCACTAACACGCACACGTACCTATCGTTATTATTTCGTATCGACGGCTACCTCTGTATAATACGGTGTCGAACGCGTACGGTTTTTGCATAATTGACTGTATTCGGATTGACCTCACGAGCGCGCCGGGTCGCCCATTATCGGCGAATATCGCGGTGGCGGTAGCGGCCGTGTACCGCAGACGCGCTGCTGCAGCAACGCGCGCGTTACATTATGTATTATTATCCAGCGCACTGCAGTTGCCAGTTATAAAATACGTTTGTGTGTATAATATATATGCTAAAACGGCACGAGTAGCCGTTTCGGGAAAATAATGGGGACCCGAGCACACCGACAGAATATACGGTATTGTGTGTATAAGTAAGAAAAAAAAAATAATAAGCAAAAAAAAAAAAGAGTAGTACACGAGTATGGGACGGAACGGGGCGGAAAAATACGCCGCGAGCACGGGGCGCCGCCGCGACACAATGCCGTCGTTCTGGTAAACCGCGCTGGTTTTTTTTTTTTTTTAATTGTAAGCAATTGTTTTGTCGGCCGAAGAGAGTATAAAACGTATAATTGTACGCCACGGTAGGCGGGTTGTTGTTGTAATAATATACGCGCCGCCGTCGCCCGCCGCCGCCGCCGCCGCCTCCGAGTGCATAATGAACGGGCGGCGTTTCTTTTTAATCCGTCCACGTGAACTCGATATTATAATATTATTAATATTAATTCCAGTGTAGACCGAATGTTCCCACTTCGCGGCACGTGATATTCGCCGCGGTTTGCACTGGAGATTTTTTTTGAAAAATCATATATATATATATACGTGCATACTCGAGTAGCGCTCGAATCGGTGGCGAGGAACGCCATCGGCGTAATTGGGGGGTGAGGGAGGAACTTTTTTGGACACTTTCTTGAAATTTATACCATAATCCTTTCGAAAATCGGCACATTTCATCCTCAGAATGTATGAATATCATATTAGAATCATTATTTATAATAGTTCGTACGACTACAAATAAATAATAAAGTTAAATTTTTTACCACTTTTGTTCGAAACTATAATTATCCAGCAAATGTTCCTCAAAATCATCTAGTTCCTCAATGGATTTGATTGGAAAATCCCAAAGTATTTCATTGTCATAATTAATCACAGTGTAGTTTCACCAAGAGTTTTTTCATTTATTATTCGATTAACGTTTTCAAGTTTTTTTTGCCATATCTTTAATATCATATTTTAGGTTTAAAACTGCTCTGTATAATACTTTATTCATTTCTATTAATAATTATAATAAACAATAGTAAATTTTATACGTTAGTATATATTAAAATTAATTATATTATACTAACCAAATAGAGAGGATAACGTTACTGAATCTTCATATAGTATCTCCAGCTACCTCAAGCTTTGAATATTTTTATTAGTAAATTCGGTTGTTGAATTTGAGGTCTGTAAGTCGTCAAAAGGCTTTGAAATTTATTTGTATTAATCTGAGAATCTAAATTATTGATTTCGTTATTTTTTATATAATATAGAATCGTTTTCTGTAAAAGTTACGTTACACAAGTTTTCTTTACTATTTTTTAAAGTTAAGGGTGAATTATTTTCTGTAAAAGTTAAATTTGTATTGACCAGTTTATCGTTCTCCTCGTTAAAAGATTTTGTTCGTCTCTTAAATATTTTAAGGCTGATCTTGCGAGATTTCTTAACTCTACTACTGTTTTCGAACTTTCACAATTAATATTACAAAATTTTAAAAAACCTACTATTTCTGATTTGTCTAACAAATTTATCCACCCTACTGTTTTCTGTGAAATTATGAATTCAAATTTTTTCTCTACTGGTTGTAAATTAAGGAATTCCTCTTTATTTAAAACTTTTACTTTATATAGGGTGCACAACGTAAATTTTTAATAAATTCAGAAGAGTGGTAACTTTCGAATCTCGAATTCTCAAAAATTTTCCCAAATTATTTTCGTCAATTTGCCGTAATAAAACTATTAAATTTGATGTATTTATTTCAGAATTAAAATTTTCGTCTAAAAATAAAATATTTTCTTCTGTTACTTTTGCTACCTGATTATTCGTATTACGTTTAATATAAAATTTGTTATCCATGGAAAATTACTTTATCAAAAACATTATGGCAAATTAGAAGAAAAAAAAAATTCCACACAAGATACCCACACCCACAACATAAGCATTACAACACAAGGAGGGTACCTTAGAATCGAAATTTCTAGAAAATAATTTTCTAAAAATCGGGACTCAAGGGATGGGCGCCTCCACCAATTGTAACGTCCCCTCTCCCTCGCTCCCGTCGGGGAGGGAGTTTTGTTTATTTTACGAGGTCTCGGGACTCGACCTCGGTGTGTAATACCTATTATTGTAGGAAGGCTACCTCATGTGGAATAAAACAACTTGTTAAAATATAAATGTTTTATTTCTTACCAATGGTGCAAAAGTGAGCGAGGTCGGTGGTAAGTAAATTGTTTCTCGCCAGGGCCGCGGATTGACTTCCAACACTGCCACTGCTACTGGTCCCGGCACACACACTCGTCTCCTCACTACTACTACTGACGTCTTTTTATATGCTTTATTATTTTTTGGTCACGACCGAAAACCCTTAGTCGGCATTTCACTCGCCCCACCATAGAGCAATGTACGATGTCGCATATGCCAATATGCATATACGCAATCGTTACAGGGGGTATGGTGCTTATTTCGGTGTATTAAGGTGGCGCCGGTCATTAGCTAGGCTGCCGCTGCGGATGAAGTCTAGTCACGCCTATGATGTGAAACTATATTTAAGAACATTAAAGACACAAGATTATTTATTTTATAAAAAAATTGCTGATAGGTAGTATCAAAAAGACAATTAAATTATATATATATATATATATTATGTACACACATGTACACATCACATATATTATTAAAATTTATTTATATATATATATATATTTAAATTTAATAAGTGTTAATAATACTTACTGTTATTTGAATCTTCTTGATTATCTTCATTCACTGGAATGTCACATGCAGAGGAACATTTATTTTTACCAATATCAACGACTGAGTTTATAAAATTGTTATCACCTTTAACTATTAAAATATATAATTAATTATTTCAATCAGAAAAAAAATGATTTACATTTTACCTTCATCACACAATTTATGAGCAGACTTATTCAAAGCACTTTGAGTAACACAAGGATTGTGATTTTTACTAACTTTATTGTTATTGTAGGCTGAACGATTTTCTAAAATAAACCAAATGCAATTTAGTTGTTTTAATAAAAATTATAATTGTAGTAGATTATGGTTAATATCGATATATTATACCTTCAGAATTTATTCTATTGTGTTTAGTTGGAGCACCAATGATAGAATTTTTTTCAAAATAAGCATTGTTATTTTTTTTTTTTACTTTTATTTTGCTAAATTTTCCAAAAGTTTTATTTGGAGATCCTTCATCAGGACTTGAATAAAATGTTTTTTTTTTCTATGCCGTATGTTTCTAGAAGATCTATCAATTTCGACAGTGACAGTTCTGACGTTTCTTCTGCTAATTTTACTTTTCACGAGCTTCATCTAAATTACCTAAATAATATTATATATAAACATATATTAATATGCCTATATATATTAATATGCCTTATATTTTTGTATATTGTAATAATTCTGTTTATTCACATATTCTTAATATTTGTTAGGCCAAGCACAATATTTTTTTTGATTAAACCAAAAATCAGGAATGCATGCAACCGTACCCTCATCGTCAAATGAAACAATGGACCACATTGTGTAGAACTCTGTAAATAAATTATAATTAAATAAGTAAAATTATTTTAATATAAGTTTACTATATACCTACATAATTTAATATTAAATAATATATTAGATCCGATATACTGTAGATCAACGTTTAGACAAATACGATTATTATATAATTACAATGAATACCCTCCGTTCATAACGTTCAAGAAATTCGCGTCCAGCTAAAACGCGATTTTG